>JABMCL010002141.1:207500-260723 GCA_018857735.1 Alviniconcha marisindica | reverse complement strand
TGGAATTGTGTCTTCTGTCGATTATCGTTCTTTGGAAATGTACGCAAATTTTATTCACAGACAGGGCCCTACTGGCTATTAGGGGCATGGATCATATTTGAGGTTGGGGGATTATCACTTTGTAGACCAAAAATTACGTAGCCGTAACTGTTGAACCAGTGTTCAGTCATTCTGCATACAGTGACACAGCAATGTGGCCAAAATGCGTAGGGCACCCCTAAAAATGCAATATTTACACAAAATTTTGCAATAAACGCAACCCCTGGACATGTGGGAGAATTGCTCACATGACCATATTTTCAGTCAAAGGTCTGGACTTAGAAAAAGAAATGTAACTGGCATTTTTTAGTGCATCCCTTGGCTCCCTCTAGATGCAAGTTTAGTGTGTCCTTTTCAGTTCTAGTCCATAAGGGATGCATGTTTACAAGTGCATTAATCATAATGGGAACTGTGTACGGTGTCTGGGAAAGTCCTCAAAAACAATAAATTTTTTAAAAAAAAAAAGACATCTTGTTTTGGTTTAGTTTTTACAGCTTGTTCTGTGCTTGGAAGATTCTAGTTTTTACAGCTTGTTCCGTGCTTGGAAGATTCAATCCTTGAGGCTGCCATCCAACCATTCCTGACATCCGATCACAATTTTGTACCGTTTATTTTATGAAATCAGCTAGTTAATAGTTATTTAGATGATCTTTGTGTTCGGGTTTGGCCAAAAGGGGGTGTTTTTTAAACGCAACGGGTGAGATTTGCGGTGGCTGATGTTGTGCTAGTATCGCAATGAAAAATTATATTGCGGCATGAGCGCTTGCTGTAATTTGGACTCCGATCACCATGTGGCGTAAAACTGATGTCCAGTTGCACAGTACAGACATTTGTGAAATATGACAGTTGCCCTCCCAACATTGCATAGCGTTACGTTTGGCAAGAATGACTTGTGAAATCAGGGACGGCTAGTAAAAACCCAAAAAAAATTTTTTTTTTTTAAATGACAAGGATTAAGTGGGTTGGGAAGGTCAGGGTTCCCCCAAAAATTTTGGGTTGCTGATGACATTTGACACCTTTTTGTTTAAGTTTTGTAAGGTTACTAAGAGTCATTTACTGATTTTTATTTTGCTTGTTTGGTTTTAGTTTAGGTTTTCTACTTTGAATTTTATTGAATTATTCATTGTACTTTATGGATAAATTATGCTTGTGGATAGGATTTTTTGTTGATGTTTTCTCAGTTGGTTGTTATTGTCTTATTATTTCAGCCCAAAAATTGCTGACATGCCCAAGGAGTAGGACAAAATTGCCCCTGCAAATTGACCTTGATCATAAACTCCTCATTCAGTACAGCACTTTGCCTGAAGATTGGAAAACCACATTTACCACACCTGTCTTTAAGAACCTACCTTCAAAAAAGTTCAAGCCAATTTCCATCACAAGTGTCGTCTGCAACTTGTGCAAGATCCTCACATATTGTCATCAGTAGCCTCATGCAGTATGCAGAAGACAACATCATCATGGGCCCCTGAAAAACCCAAAATTTGGCCTAATTAAAAACCCCGGGGAATCCGCATGACTTTCGGGCAGGGAAACTGGTAGACCTTGTGGGCGGGGACTTCCCCAAGGCCCCTTCAAAAAAAGGCCCCTTATTGGATCCCGGTGAAAAAACCCAACATGGATCAAAGTTTCCTGAGAGATCAACAAAAAGTGTCAGGGTTTAAATGGTACAGGTCAAATTTGTCTAAAGGGGAAATAAAAGGTCCCTTAAAGGAAAGGTTCTTGGCCCAGAATTTTTTGTCCTATTTCAGTGACCTGCCATAACAGCCTACCTCCAGACTGAGATTGTTGGAAGTAAAAAATTTTGGCAGCCCCCCATCACCACAGCGGGAAAAAGAATTTCCCCAAAATGACAAAAACAATTTCTGTATGGGTAATGAAAAGGGCCCAGTTTGGAACATGTGCTTCCCCCCGGACAGATGTGAGCCCCAAGTGTCACTAAAAGCAAGAGAAAATACTACCATGTTCTGCAGGGCCAGATGCTCAAGTCAGTCAACAGTACTCACTACTTGGGTTTACATGACTTAGACCCCACCTGAGAGACCCCCATTAAAAATCCCCAAAAGGCAAGCAGGCCCCTGGGTTCGGGGAAGAACCCTGAAGATGGCTTTTTTTTAGAAAAAGGCATTTGTCACCCCAGTACGGGAAAAATGCAAGCTCTATTTTGGGACCCAAACAACATCAAGCTGAAAACCCTGCCTAGAGTCTGTAGCAAAAGGCAGCATGGTGGACACCGCAGAGATGCTGCAGGACATCCAGTGTCAATAACATGCTGGCAACACTGGGCTGACCATATCTCCAACACGGGCGCAGAAAAGCAAGACTGGTGAACTTTTATAAGTTCCACCATCACCAAGGCTCCATAGCCGCTGACACCAAGTGAATACCAGGTTCCTGTCCCAGTGTCACAAGAGCCCACCATTCCCATTCCCTTATACCCAGTGCCCCCCTGGGAAAAATTTCCTAAAATTAACCCTGTTGTTCAAAATTTTTTTTTTTCCAAGGTTTTCAACCAAATCTTTGCCTTTGGAAAGTTGGTGGCCCCCCTTGGCTTTTTGAAACATTTTAAAATTGGGAAAAAGGGCTATGCCCCCCCCCCCCCCCCCCCCCCCCCCCCCCCCCCCCCCAGTGAGTAGTTTTTTGATGATGGCTAGGGCTGTGGGGGTCAGGCTTTGCCCCAGGCAACCACTACAGTAGCTGGATTGACCTAGTTGGAGGAATGTGAAATACCAGGGGAGTGTTTTTTTGTAAGAGTTTTTTTCCCTTTTTTTAGGGGTGTGCTTCTCTTGAAACATTCAAGGTACAGTTTTTTTTTGGTACTGTAGGAGGTGGTATGGTGTTTTAGACTTCTGTTAAATTTTGTGTTTTGTGACTGAAGTATGACTATGAAAAGGGCCAACGGGAAAGTGCTCAACAGGGTTACAATGCTATAATTTTACAAGCCAACTGTCTGTAAATTGTAATGCGTATCAAAAAGGAAGTTGAATGCAGTCCCCTTGGATCTAAGTACATGCTACTTTACAAATTTATGTGTATTTTTATAGCTAAAGAGAAAGTTTAATTTTGGGACTGTCAAGTTTTTAACGTCGCAAGTTGAGTTAAAATTTTATGATTTTTTGGCAGTAAAAAAAAGCCAACAAATCATAAGTTGAATGTACCCACTTTTTTAAATTTTGGTTTTTCCGTTTGATTTGAAGATAAAATGAAAAAATTTTCAATAATTAATGCACTGTCAAGTAACATTTATGACATTGTCATATTTTAATGTAATGCTGATGTTCGACACTTTTGGGGGGGGTTTTTGGGCTACGAAAAAACAAAAAAAAAAGTCCCCCAAAAGGCCCTTTCCAATGGTCGGGTTCCCTCCCATTTGAATGTCTGAATGGCAGAATGGATGAAACTTTTTGGTTTTTGTTGTCAGAAAAAAAAAGATGAACAATTTAATGTCGGATGTCAGGTATTGCGCCCAAACAGTACAGCCAATATTTTTGTAAGGGCAAACTGCAATAAATTTATCTGAAAATACTTGTGAGGACATCCTTAATCTGTCTAAAGTGGTTGGGAAAAAAAAATAAAAATTTTAAACCAGCCATACAGAGCACTTTTGTTCGCAATCCCTGACACCCCGACAAAATTACACTTTTCATTTTTTAAAGTTTGTTTTCTAAAAAAACTAATAAAGTCTTATTTTTCCACTTTGAAGTGATGATTACCAATACAGTAACATTCTAAAAACCTACTTCTTTTTACTTTATTTCATACTTTTTTTGTGACCTACTGTGTCCTTTTTTCATGCACCCCTTTTGGCCCCTTATCATAGGAGCCTGTGCCAAAAGGTGCTGGGCGGGACCATCCATTTTTTGGTGTGTTTTGCTTTTTTTTTCCCCAGGTTTAAGTTTTCTTGAAAAAACCCTAACTTTATCTGAAAGAGATGCATGAGATAAAAATAAAGAAAAAATTGATTTCCCAAAAGGTCGGTTTTGAGTTTAATAAAATAAAAAAATTTTACACCAAGTCCGGGCCAAAAATCGGAAAAGGGAAAAAGGGTGGACATTTCGGTGCACCCGCTTCAGTTGCGTTTTGTTTCCCATCTTTCTTCTTTAAAAAAATTTTCCCTTTGCTGCCTGAAGGACATAGTCAAAGCTTTTTAATGCTTGAGAAAACGGCCCCTAACTATTTTAAAATCTAAATTTAATTAAAATTTAAACATATGTTTATTTCGATCGAAACGCACTGGGTCCGGTTCCGATGCTGACGAAAACGTTCGTCTGCTACTATTCACTGCGGACTTGTGGGTGGTGAAACAAAAAAGCTGTTGTTTTAAAAATCAGTGTTTAGTCAAAAGGCGGTGATAATAAAAGCGTTGGATTCCGTTCGTAATAAAAAAAATTTCAAGTTTAAAATTTCAAGTTTTTATTTTGTCAGTCCGTTACGATCGAAGAATTCCCGATTCTGGGGATAAACGTCGATTTTGTGACCGCGGTCTTTTTGCACAAAGTGCGGCCATGTTTACCCACAGTGCTTTGCGGCCTTTTTTTAAAACATGGTGCCAACAAGGAACGGTGAGGGGAATTTTCGATTTGGGTCATGTACCTTTTTACAGTTTCGATCAAAAGGTGATGTTGGCCCGAACAGATTAAAAAATTTTTTTCTTTGATACAACGTTTTTTTTTCCATTTTTTTCATAATGAAAACGAAGTGCCCATTTTTAAACGGGTTTTGGGTCGCATGTGCAAATTCAAATGATGTTTTTTCAAGCCCGCTTTTCTGGGGGATGCCCCAAAAGGGGGCCCTTAGGTCAGTTTTTCGATGCGAGTAAACCGAATTTTGCAAAAGTAATGCCACTTTTTGATAAACGAACTATTTTTTTCTTAGTGTTTCAACTAAAAGGAGAAAAAATTATACGTTCAACCCTTTTACTTCGTAATGGCGAAAAATCCCCGTGTTTACAAGGGCCCCACACTTTTCGGGTTGATTTGCCGCTGTCGGACAGCAGTTTTTTCTTTTGTTAAGTGATCGGAACACCCATGATGCCATGACACAAATTCTTACCCCCTCAGACACTTTGCAACTTACGGGTTTTATTTTTTGCCATTTGTGAGGAACTAAGATTTAAAAAAAAGGCTTTAGCCGTAAATTATTATTTATCCCAAAATTTTATACAAATTGTACAAACACACAACAACAACAAAAAAAAGAAGAAAAAAAAAAAAAAAGAAGCATTACCATGACATTAACATTGTGTTTAAAGGGAGATTTTTTTTTTTTTTAATCTTCCCAGGCCTTCCCTTTTCCCCCGGGATGAATAAAGATATTTTTAAATTGTTGTTTTGATTCTATTTCTAGCAGGACAGATGCATTTTAAAGTGTGTGCTGAAACTAGTGAAAGCCGGGAATAGAATTTCTTAACTGATGTAGTTTTATATGTGCATTGCAGTAAAAATACAATACTTGAAGCATATAAAGTGAATTATTGGGACAATTACTATAAAATGCCAAAAAAAAAATTAACAACACAAAATACAAACCCCTGTGGCACAATGTAGGGTGGGGGTGGAAGTTAATAGGGATGAAAAGAAAAAGAACGAAATTTTAAAAAAAGGGGGGGGTAAACTGGTATTTGTGTTTTATGTTTCAACTACAGAAATATATATATATTAGTAATATTACCAATGGTTTGATATGAATGTATATATATTCGGGGGAAAGTCAAAAACACACACATGCGCGTGCAGACACACACAATATCTTATATGATTTCTCCAAAGTTGTTTTGGGGGGGGGCTTCCTTTCAAAAAAAATTTTTAAGGTTTTTTACACATGCATGTTTTTTTTGGGTAAAGGGCGATGCTCCAAAAGGGGGAAGAGCAAGTGTTTTTCATGACACCGCGGGGGCAACATTAGTGGAGCATGAAGCCAGATTCGTCCTGGGAAGCACTGCAGTACTTAGGAACAGCAGAGAAATAAAGATATGTCTCAAGGGAAAAAAACTGAAAACAAATCTTTTTAAATTTTTTAGGATGGGAAGAATTAGTGGTTTAAAATGGGAAATTTTTATGCTTGTCATCAGTTTTCCGTTTTGCATTCCTGTTTCTTTGGTTACTTACAATGTGTTCAGTTTTATTCCCGGTAGTGAGCTTGAATTTGGGAAAAACAATGTTTTCGTAATTTAATTTTTCCCGCCCGTTAACAATAGGGTATAGGGTAATTAAATTTGTTTTACTGGGTTTTCTGTTTTTTTCAATGGAATTTTAAAAATGGGAAAAAAACTTGGCTGTTTTTTTTTCTAAGTCACATTAATTTAAAGTCCAATGTTACATATTCCAAATTTTGCCTTGATATGCGAGGCATGAAAAGGGCCCTTTCTTTTAAAAAATGGTTTCGGCCCTTGTTAAATATTTTCCCCAATTTTGGGCAAGAGGAGGAAACTAAATGATTTTATTAGCTGTGCATATGTTTTCAGGAAAGGAAGTGTTGTGTCCACCTAGAGTTGTTACATCCAAAAAAAATTTAAAAAGCTGAAAAAGGGGGGTTTGACAAAATTACAACTATACAAACAACTTGTTTAGGGCTGCAGTTTAAAATTAAAACCACTACTAAATCAGCTGGTAACATTTTGTTGCAGTGTAGGGAAATCAGCACTGGTTTTTTTATAAGCTGTGTATTGTGAGCATGGGAAATGTTAGGGCCATCCAATAATCCCCCCTTACATCCGACAGTAAAAGTAAAAAAAAGCGTTGATGACCATTTATGACCCGCAGTTGGGAAAAAACTATGTTCCTAAATTTTAATAAAACATCCCATTTTTTATTCAGGGTGGTTTCATTTTCATTTTTTAAAAAAAATTAAAGGTGGCGTCTGTTGGATGTAAAAACAGGACATCATTGTTTTTTGTTTGTTTTAAAAAAAAAAGTGAATTGAGTCAATTTAAGTTTTTCTGTCTTTTTTTATAAACGATGGATGTTTATTTTTCCCCCCAGATTGATAGCAATTTAAAATTTAAGGATTAAAACAAAAAAAACATTTTGTCCCGTGTTGCATCCGAAAAGATTAAAGGGGTCGTCTTTAAATGTCTTTTTTTCAGACTTGCTTCATTAAAATTATCTTTTTAAGACCTGAAATGTATAAAAAAAAGACTTATCTTTTAAATGGTTTTTCTTGCCCAAAAGATTTTCTGCTTTTAATTTTCACCCAAAAGTCCACCTTCTAAGCAGCAAACCCTTTTTGGGACATGCTCAATATGACTTAGTGCCCAAAAGGTGCGCAAATGGGGGGTCCGTTTTTGGGCTGTCCAAAAAAATTCCCTTTTAAAAAACTTTGTCTTTTTTGCTTTTTTGGTTCATAATTGGGCCGTTATCACAGTGGAAACAATATGAGCTCCAAATTGGAGCGTGGGGAAATATTTTTTTTAAAAGGTAAAGCGCCAGAAATTAACCCTGAAACCGGGCACGGGCCCCGGTGAGGCTTTAATGCTTTCATTCACGTACATGACGAATCAAAAAATTAACCCCAGTCAACCCATTTGCACAGAAAGGGGATATCGCTTTTACACAAGGGGCATATAAAATGGGGGAAAAACCCCAAGTTTGGGTTTTTTTAGTTTTAAAGGGCCAGAAAAAAAGAAAATTTAAAAAAATTTTTTTGAAAAATTTAGACCCTTCCCCCCTTTTTTTTTTTTTTTAAAGACGGAACTTTTTTTTTTGTTTCAAAATTTTAATTGGGGCAATGTGGGGCGCCCCGGCATCTTTGGGGCCCCAAACTTTTTTTTTTACTGCCAAATGTCTGGGTTTTTTTTTTTTTTTTTAAAATATATTTTTCCCCTTCTTCATAAAAATTTGGTTTTTAAAAAAAAAGTTCAAAAACGTATTAGATTAAACAAGCCCAAAAGGAATTTTTTTTTTAGTTTTCATGGTTTTGCCCCTAATTCTGGTCAGCCCTGTTTTCACATTCCCGGGGCATTTGCCCTTTTTGCACATGGCCACCCTGGAACAGACGTTTAAAATGCCCCAAAGGTGTGTGGTAATATTTTTGGAAGAACCCCCTAATGTTAAAATTTAATTTTTAAAAGTTTCATCGGAGATTTAGTCAAATCTCCCGGGTTTTACCAAAATTTTTATTTGGTATATGCCCCAATCTTTTAAAAATTCGGAATGTTAGCATACAGAGTGAGTTTTTTTTGTTATGGTTTTGATCTAAAGTTTGTTTAAATGATTTTAAATTAGTTTTCACCGGGGGTTTTCTTTAAAAACATGGGTGGCCCCTTTTTGAAAAGGTTTAAAGTGGACAGCAGATGGTTTAAAAAAGATATTTTCATTTTTGCTTTCACTTAACACAAGTTTTTTTTTTTTTTTACAAAAAACCCAAAACAATTTTTTTAAAATTAGACAATTTGAATTTACGCCTTTTTGGTTAAAAATCATCAAGTTAGATGTTTAACAAATTTCGATTTTCAACATGAGCTGTGGAAAAAATAAGGTTCAAATAATTATAAATGACCATGCCCCGGCTGCCTTCCAGAGTTCTAAAAAAGGTTTAAAATGCCCCATCTTAATAGCATTATTTTTGGTGTGGGTTTTTTTAAAAAAATTTTACTTGAATTTTTTTCTATTTATATTATTAATTCTTTTTTCCCCCTTTTAAATTAACTGTTCCAAAAATTTTTTTCCTAGGACCTGAGTCAACATGACCAAAACGCATGGAAAAACAGGTTGCCCGGTGCCCCTTTTCCTGTGGGCACCCAAAAATTGCGCCCCCATCTTACTTGCTCCATTTTTCTTACACAACACTTTCGTTTGTTTAAAAAATAAGTATTTTTTTTTTGTTATGAAAAAAAAAGTTCATTATGTTAAACCCCTACAAAAAAAATTAAACCAGGGAAAAATGTTCACATGGAAAAAGTTTTTGTCTTTTTACTTTACATAATAAAAAATTATGATTTACATTTTCATCAAGAAAAAAACAGCCATGTACATGTTTTTCTTGTTGAAAAAAGTTTAAAGTTCCACATATTTCCTTTCATCATTTGCTGTTTATTCAAGAAAGTTTAAATTTGAGAAAAGAAAAATCATCAAATCTTCCTTGTCACATATTTTTTTCTATTAAAAAATAAATGTTTATGTTTCAAAATGTGTTGCTTTTTATTCATTTAAAAATGTTCAAGATTGGCTGTATGTTGAATGTTATCTATTGCAACAAACTATGGGTAGCATGCTGTTTGTGTGACACAGAACAACAACAGTTGGGTTGGTAATACCATGTGGATAAATCTTGTTTAAATCAGTTGGGTTTTCCAGTTAACTGCATTTATTTGCAGGGACCCGTGATGTGGGCTTTTGTAATGTGTATGTTTAACATCCCTTTTACAAAAACACACTGAAAGGGCAAATTTCTTAAAGGAAAAAGAAAGCAGCACTGCCTTCTCCTTTACTGGGGGGATGATTCACATGTGTTCATTCAAAAAATGCATTACTCACATCCTGTCAACTTTATTTTCTAGTACTTCTGTCCTCTTTTCTTGCGCACCTTTTGGCACTAAGTCATATGACAGTGAGAAACAGCTACAATATACATTCACATATTCACAACATATGATTCTAGACAGGGGAAACCAAATGAGGGAAGGGCCAAGACAAAAAACCAAGGAGATCTAGATCAATGAACACCAAACAAAAACAAAGAACCACACACATCATGCCTACAGTAGAGAAAATGAAGATACAGAAATTTTATTCAATACATCCTGATTCTCAGTTAGGAGAATTCCCATATTCACACCATACTAGTCTCAGTCTGAGAAAGGCTGGGCCTGAGTCTAAATGGGGGAGGAGGTAAGAGCAACAAATCAAGATCTAGATCTAGAAAGAAAAACAAAAAACAAAACAGCTAAAAAGCAAAGAACCAGGAGCTTCATGGGAACAGGAGAGAAAATTAAAATACAGAAATTTCAAGCAATGCCTTCTGATTCTGAATGACAGAGAAGTGGAAGAATAGCAAAGTAATACAATAAAGAAACAAACATATCATTTAGCATTGCTCATTATTTCAGGGGATCTTGGATATTTGTTTCTGATGACCTAGCAAAATAATAGACAAAACCTTACTTACCTGTCAGTGTAAATGTAACTTTGTAACAAAATGTGGACAAAATAAATCAGGTTGGTAATAACACCACATCATAAATCTACATGACAAGAGGTGTGAGTCCAAGCTGGTCATCAGGTTAGTTCTGGTTCTGTTACTCATTCAAACCTGTCTGCCTACATCATTTATGTAAACTTTACCTCACACTTCTTTAGGCTGTGAATTTGCATTCTCCGATTAATGCTGAGTCAATACATATCAGGACTGTAGCTCTGTCTCTTTCTTATTCTAGAGTTCTGATTGGTTGAATGATGCTGCCATTGAAGACTGCATAACTTTTGGCTTTTTTCTCTTTTAAACCTCTCTACAGAACAAATTTATGCATTACCTCAAATGTTGTTCAGACTATGTTCATTCTCTGATGAATGCTGAATATGTTGGTACCAGAATTATGACTACAGCTATTCTATAGTTATAACTGATCTTATCATACTACCACCAAAGACTGAAGATCGGACATTGTGAAAATGAGACATTTTCGCACCTTTGGCATGCTGCAAGTCCAATATTTAAGGAGCATTACACAAAAAAACATGTGTATTCTATGTAGTGCAAATACTGAACAACAGAAGTTGTAGGGATATGTAAATGATAATTTGTATGTTAGAGGCATGCAAAAATGGCATTTTGTAAAATGTGTGTGAAACGTCCAAATGTGTTATTTGAGAACCTATATCTCAGAACCTACTGGAGATAAATGCATGAAATTTGGCAAGTGCACTTTCCTTGTGGTTCTCTTTAATGCGCTATAGGTATGAATTGCATTATCTCAATTTGAAAAGACGATCTTCGGAAATCCAGGGGACTGCACTCGGTAAGTGCCTGCCGGTGTGGCGCAGAGTAGGCACGCTTTGTTGGGGGTACAGTAAAACTGCGGGAAAGATGGCCAGATACTGGTAAAAGAAGCAGAAAAGACATTAGAAATGCCGGCCAAGCACTGTCTGTGGGGTACATGCAGCTCTGATAGTAGGTTCCCCCTGTTTTGTGAAGGTGTCCGTTTTGTGCCGTTTGCCAAACCAACATGACCGCTTGAAACATTCCTTCGTTGGAGCAAAGCCTGGGGGCATCCCCACAGCCAGTCCAATGTTAGCAAAAAATTATAATAATTTATGACTCAAAGCGGTCAGAATTTTGCACACAAAAGGAGCTTCTGCGCCAGTGAAATGACCATTAGCAAAAGATGTGATGTGCCCAGTTGCTTTCTGCTTGTAGTTGTCATTGGTCATGTGTGTGTGTGTGTGTGTGTGTGTGTTAGGGAGCCAGTTGTATGCTTTTGCTTTGAGGATGGAATAACAAATGTATATGTAAGCACTGTGTAAAATATGAAAATCTTTGGTAATATCCAAGGAGGCAGTTAGAAATTCCTGGGACATTTTAAATGCCATTTTGAGTCACTTATACCATTTAAATCAATAAAACAGCTTCATATCTAATGAATGAATCAAAATTTTACAACAAAAGCGAGTTTTACTACAATCTGTAAAAGGTGAGATTTCAGTACACCCATCAATTGTTTTGCCAACATCAGCATTGAGGAAGCCTGCAGGTTGTTACTACGAAACTAGATCTAGATCAAACATCAACTGGGCATAAGCATACTGAAAAACAAATGTGATAAAACTCACTTTTCAGTCAGGCCTCATGACTTTTTACACCCCTCTCCAATAAATTCTGCATTACATGTTGTTATTATGTTTGTTTTGATCTGCTTATGCAGATTTCTCTGGCAGATTATTCTGCTTACTTACATAAGTTACCAGTTAGCTGCACACTTTGATCTATCCTTAGAGTTAGATCTATTTCTGGGTATTTCTGAATTTCAAGTCATTATTCTCTAACAGTGTACCACCTCTAAATATGAATAAATTCAGTTAATACTGTATTAATTAACAGTATACACTCACTGCTGAAGTGCATGTAAACAGGGTGTAGTGTTTTTGTTGTTTACACTACCCTCCTGATGTCAAATGTCCTGATGGACATTTCACTTCACACTGACACACAACACAGAGCTGTCAATCTATCTAGATATCAGTTTATACAAGAAATTATCGACACCTCAGAACTTACCATATTTGAAGCAATCTTCAGGTGAGATACCGGGAAAAGATTGTCAGCTGCTATCCACAATCCCATGCAAGTGATGGAATAGAGCAACTGACTTTGCTATTCTTGGTTCTGTATTCGATCCTCTGGCTCTGCTCGCAGTGATCTGCTTCTGGTAAGCCATGAAGCACTACAGCCACCAGTGAGCCGTAACTCGCTGAATCGGAGTTCAGTCATTTTGTGTACAGTGACACAGCGATATGGCCAAAATGCATATGGCACCCGAAAATGCAATATTTACGCAAAATTTTACAATGAGCGCGACCACTGCTTGTTTAATCAGTGTTCTGTTGTTCTGCGTACGGTGATGCAGCGATGTGGCTAAAATGCACACAGCACCCAAAAAATGCAATATTTACGCAAAATTTTGCAGTGAATATGACCCCTGCAGACCTCTGTTTTTTGCTCTTACCCCCCCCCCCCCCCCCCCCCCTCAGTCATTGAATCATATGGTGTGAATATGGGAATTCTAGTTATCGAGAATCTGAATGTATTGCTTGAAATTTCTGTATCTTCATTTTCCCTCCTCCTTGTTCGCATGATGCATGTGATTCATTGTTTTTGTTTCGCATTTTACTTATCTGACTTTGCACCAAAAGGTGCTCATGCAGGCAGTTATGAACTTCAGTTGAAAATAAAAGAATGTTGAAACCATTTCTATTTTAAATTGTGTGTTGAATGTGTGCATGGATGAATGAATATTTAGTATACATAATTTCAGCAACCAGACTTCAGGTGGTTTTAATATATAGTCATATACTCATAACAAGCAGAAAAACAACTGAAATTTGACTGCAAAAAACGGACACTGATGTACCAAGCGATCTTGGTCATTCTTACGAACAAGAGGCAATTCCATGGAGTATCAGTCACTGATTAGTACCGGAAAATATTGTTTTATATGTGTAATACAAACTCAACTGCACACAAAGGTTTGTGCTGTCACACGTCAGATGTGTTGTAACTTGTAACTAATATCAAACTGTAAACTTCGCACAACCCAAAAAACAGCCTCCTTTGGAATCACCAGAAACATTGCATGTGTTCCAATCCATACATTTACACTACACAACAGTGCTCTATTTTTTTTCCTTCAGCAAAGATTGCATGAAGTTTTAAAAACATTTTCCTGATCATCCAAATATTGTTGTAAGATCTAACATTTGACAAAATATCTGAGACAGCGATCACATTTTTCTACCACATCCAGCACATCACATGACACTTCCTGGCCAACTGGATTTCCTGGCTGCATGGTGGGTGTGTGTTCGTGGTGGTGAGGAGTGCAGGGCACTGGCTGAGATGACAATGAAGATCATCAGCTGTGTAGCTGTACGGTCTTTGACAACATGGAGTTTGCCATAACAGTGAGCCATAAATTGTTCAATCAGTGTTAGTCATTATGTGTACAGTGACACAGCGATGTGGCCAAAAAACGAGACTGCGATCACATTTTTCTGCCGCATCAAGCACATCACGTGACACTTCCTGGCTGATTGGATTTCCTGGCTGCACAGTGTGTGTTTGTTCGTGGCGGTGAGGAGTGCATGGCCATGGCTGAGATGACATTGAAAATCATCAGCTGTGTAGCTGCACAGTCTTTGATAACACCGAGTTTACCATAACAGTGAGCCATAACCTGTTCAATCAGTGTTCAGGGGTCGCGCTGCCTTTTAGAGATTTGCATCAACCAATGCAAAACATTATGTGTTTTGCGTCAGTGGCACCAAAAATGCGTACAGCATAACCTCAAATTAACGCACATACAAAGCAAAAATGATGGCATAACCCAATTGTAGCTTAGGGTCTGTAAAGTGAGCAGACGGAAATAATAAAAAGGTCTATCCATGCACAACTGCAGTAGACGATGTTGGCCAACCCATTTCTCGTTTACCACGGGATTTACTAAGATGAAGTTGAAGTCAAGGCTGCCGCCATTTTCTCTTATTCATATTCAGTATCAACGCATGTTTTGTTTTCGGTTTCGTAGTCTTCTTTGAGTAAATTCTGATATTATTATTAAATTATTATACGCTGACAAACTAGGCATACTGGGTTGTTCCAAATTTCATGTCTGGGATCATGTCCTCTGTCGACTAACCGGAAAATACTGCTGATCAGTTTCGCAATACATGCGATTTCTGGCCAGTCTGATATGGAGACCGATCTTCCAGATCTATACGGTTCGTTTGGATTTGGTTTCAAATTAATCATTTTCGTTTTTTTGGAAAAGTATGCAAATTGTATTCACAGACAGGGCGCTACTGACTATAAGGCGCACAGATCAGATTTTAGGGGGACAAGTATACCGTTGCCTTACAGACTAAATATTAAAGTAGCCTATGTGTTTATTTCGTCTAGATTCCGTCCTTCATTGCATTATAGACCAAATATTAAAGTAGCCTATGCTTTTATTTCGTCTAGATTCCACCCTTCATTGACTCGGCTTGCACAGCTGAGATGACACTGAGTTTGCAGGTAAATCTAGTGTTGAGTGACGCGGTGGCCACCAGTGAGCCATAACTTGTTTAACCCACTTGGCCCCAGACTGCCCGTCACCGCCCACTCTTTTTTCTTACCACGTTACCCCAGACCGCCCAACAGCGGCCGGTAAACACACACTCCGTATTTGCATCTCGCCATATGCAAATAGGAATGGCTTGTAGCCTTGTTTTGGTTACTGTGCACTGTTTCTGGCGATATCTTTGTTTGAAATTTGGCTGAGTTTGAGAGACGCAATGAATTTTCAAAGTTGCGAGATGGATGCACGATTGAACACGCAGTTCTATTTCGACGTCACTGGCAACAAAGATGACGAAGATAGCGATTTTGAAGGTTTCACTGATGCTGATTTGGTGAAAATCAACCCAGCTGATGCGGAAAGTGATCTAGATCTCGACTTCGAAGCAGTGCAAGAAGAATTTGAGGCCGAAGGCGAAGATAGTGACTGTGACAATGAAGGTTCAAGCGTAGACCTCCTTCCTCAACTTCCTCGAGGCGACTAGAGTACGTATTTGTGTAATGTTTCTGACAGTGATTTCAAGGAAAATGCTGGCGTTTTTCACGATCTTGAGGTTGGTGCAGAGCCGTTGCAGCACTTTCAGCACGTTTTTTTTTCCAGACTGTGTTTCTTATGATCGCTACAGAAACAAATCGATATGCAGAGCAAGTGCAAGAAGAAAAGGGGGTGGACTCAAAATTGTCACCTTACCACAACCGAGGAAATTAAAATTGACATTGCTATGTACTGTGTACATTTACATAAATAGGTGACTGGATGGCTGTATGTATGTCTGCAATGATTTTTTAGCACTAAGATTTTTTTTTTTTTTTAATGTTACCTTGTTAGTGCTATTTTTCAGTGCTAACGTATGTTTGGAATGCTCTGTTGGCAGGGGGTCTGGGACATCACGTGGAGATGACAGTGGGGGCAAAGTATCTGCAAAAGGGCCATCATTTCTACCATGACAATTTCTTCACCTCCACTGAGCTTGCTGAATCACTCCTTGATCTGAAGACACGCAGCTGCGGCACCATCCACATGAACCACAACGGCTGAGCAAGAAAACAAAGAAAGACCAGCGCCTGAAGATGGGAGAAGTGAAGATGGTGCAGAAAGGAGACATGGTGGCTGCTGTCTGGCAAGACAAGTGCACCATTGCCATCCTCTCCACCAACATCCTGCCTGTCATGGGCTCTGCGCTTCGTCAGACTGGCAGAGGTAAGACTCAACTATATCTTTTCATAATGCACATTTTCTTTATTGCAGACCCACACATAGTTACTGGACAATTACAGGTAAGAGTATATTACTTATTAGAAAATGAAAGAAACTACAAAAGATTTATTTGTTTTTCTGCAGGTTAACAACAGCGGAAGGCCATTCCACAGTTGATTCTGACCTACAATGAGAACATGGGGGGCGTCAATCTCCATGACCAACATCAGGCCTACTACCTTGTGGGTCAACCCTGCAAGAAGTGGTGGCGCTACCTTTTTTGGTTCTTTGTACAGAGCAGCCTGATCAATGCATTCATCATCTTCAAGAAGAGCAACCAGCCTGCACCCAGGTCCAAGAAGATGCAGGACCCTCTTCACTTCCGCCTTGCTGTCTTCAATGGGCTGGTCAAGGGCAACATAGTCACGAAGAGGCAGACCCAGATGCAAGGAGGCCTGACTGGTCGAGCTGTTTCAGACCCTACTGAACATCCCACTGTCAGAATGCTGGGCCGCAAAAAGAACTGTATGGAGTGCCAGAGTAGTGGTCGCCAAACACCAAAGGGACACGGCATCGAGTCGGTGTATGGCTGCACTACCTGCAAAGTGCACCTTTGCAAGGGGCACTGCTTTGCACATTTCCACTTGGTGCTTCTCCAGTGATCTCCTGTTCATTGAACAGTGATTTGTTGCCTGTGTATGTGTGACTGACTTCACAAAGTGCCTTTATGTTCCATGACAGTGTGTACCTGGCGTTGAAAGGAGGTAATTTTTTACTTTGGATTTTTTTGGTGCTTTTTTTCTTCAGTGAAAATCAAAAACAACTAACGGATATTCAAAACAAATGTATTTGAATACAGGGAAAAAATAAAGAGTATGCTGAAACATTTGTTTGCTATTTGTTATTGATTTTTAAAGTTGTATACCTGGATCATTTGACAGTTACTTCCCTTTGCATGGGATTTCCCTAAGAAAGGGCGGCAGCTGGCCTGGGGCCAAGTGGGTTAATCAGTGTTGTCATTTTGCATACGCTGACGCAGTGATGTGGCTAAAATGCATACAGCACATCATCTGTAAGAAGTCAGTTATAAGTGCATGCTTTTTGTAGACTGTTTAATGGAGATTGCGAGAATATTTTGTTAACTGTGCGAGAGCTACGATTGCGATGAAGTTTACGTTTTTTTCCTGAAGTACTTTTCATCCCGAAAGTTATGTCAGATGCTATGTTTGCCACACAACTATTGTTGTAACTCTGACGTGAAACATTAAACTTTAAAAGTTTAAATTAAGCCCAGCTGCTGTTAGTAATACTAAGAGCGGTTCTGAGAACCAAGTACTGATTTATGTAGAGGTCATGGTGTGTAGGTTTGACATGTTTGTACTGAGCATATCAGTACTGGGACACTTGCTGATTATTGGTTTTAAATCAATAATTTCAGATTCGTTGCACTTCAAATTCCACATGACCAGGGTATGCGGAACTGAGCGTACTCCTGAGCTAAGTCGTACAGCAAGGAGGAAAACATCAAACACGGACAGTTGCAGACGGTACAGAAAGGCTGGCCACAGAGAATCCACACCTCCAAGAGCTTGCTGTGTGTGGGGGGGCCTGGACTTAATTGTTAATGTAAATTATTGTGATGAGATCAGGTCATTCTGATCTGTTTTTGTTAGACTGATATAAGCAAACAGAATGTTTTCTATGCTAAAAATTGGGGAAATGTTATTTTGTTGTAATACTGATGTAATACAGAATTGTTTCATTTGCTTTTTATGACTTGTGATCAAATGCAAACTGACAAAAATCTTCTCACTGTGTTTCTGCATACACTTGTATGGCTGATCATAGTATATTGCATGAAAGGGTGTTACTTGTTCTATAAAAAAATGTTGAGTTATGGGTTTATGTCGCCCATCAAATATTACAACAATCAACATGTCACAAACATGTGTTAAATTATGTGAGTGTACAAAATTTGGCACAAACAGTGCGACTTGATTTTGTGCATACTTGTGCAATAAAGACACAGTGAACTATGCGTGTTGTAATACCTGATGTATAACATGCAGCCTTTTATGACCTTTGTCAGCAAATATCTCCAAAAGTACACAGTTTACCTGATGTATAACAATAACATGTAGCCTTTTATGACCTTTGTCAGCAAATATCTCCAAAAGTATACAAGTTTTTATCTTTTGCTTTTAAGAAACCTTTCTAGCATTGTGCACATTCTAAAAACACAGTTTCAATGTATCATCAACTTTATTTTCAACCCCCTTTGTCCTGTTTTCATGCTCACCTTTTGGCACAAAGTCATATATATATGGGGGAACCTCGGTTTACAGTCTCATTCAAAGGATTTTTGTCATGCTTCATGATCATGCTCCCATGAAAGCTGGTCAACATCAACAGTGTCAGTGGTTTTCAACAGGAATAAAATAACTTGAAGTGTTCTGCATTTTGCATGTAGCAGGGAGTTAACTATGAACACATGTATAAAAACCAAGAGCTCTTTTTCTTTCTCAGTTTTGCTTGACATAGAAGTACAAGTGTAGTCTACAAACTAACAGTATCTAGCCTCATGTTGTGGACATGATCACACTAGCATTAGCTTTAGAACGTGTACTTCTATTCTAATAGAACTAGAAGTATTTCTAATACTGTAATAGTGTTATGCTAGTTGAACTAGAAGTATTTCAAGTTCAAGGAAGGCACACCATATTCTAACCTATACATATGAGACTGCGTTGTTCAAAATGACGTAACATCCATAACCTGGCGAAAGTGGTTCAAAGAAAAAAATGGTCAGACAATCATTGTAGTAATTGTAACCAGTGAGATACATAGCCATAGATCTATACTACTACTACTGTTCTAGTGTACTAGCAAACACCCTGCTCCCTTCCAGCTTCCCCATCTAGAAAACACACACTCTGTTCAGCATTTCCTTTTTAAACAATTTCTAGAACCAGCCAAACAAAACAACAGCTTGACCGAATGCTTTTTTGCCCAGCATCTCTCTCTCTCTCTCTATATATATATTATATATATATATATATATATATATATATACATATATATATGGCTAATCTAAACTGGAATACCAGAAATTACAGGTTACTGTAAAACCCTTCTAAGCATTACCAACGTAAAAGATGTAAAGTTTTAGACAATACTTGCCTGGTACGTAATGATGCCCTCTCTGTGTATTGCCAGGTCATCAAATGTACCAAAATCCATCTGTTTTACTCCTGTAGCAGCTTGGTGTATCTGGCCTGAGAAAGAGGTACTCCGTCGAAACTTTGACGGTGCCAGCAGTGCATGATGTTGGTGTTGCTGTACTTGCTGCTGAAGAGTCGTTTTTTTATACGCACCCAAAGGAGCTAAAGCGTTCAAGTTAGGTACAGATCTGCGCTGATGCTGTGGGGGCATCCCACCCCATGGACACAGGGTAGCCGGACCTTGCTGGCCCGGTGGCCAAGTTACGGGGGCTTGGTGAGCATTGGTACTCCAATTCTGGTACGTTTTGGGGTTGTTCAGTATGAAGCTGGTCTGACGCTGTGGAAAATTGTGGTGTGCCGTTATGGCTCTTCTTGCTGCTGGCTGTTGATGTGCCCCCGTTATACCAACATGACTGACCGGAAATCCACCCCTATGACTTAGTACAGTGTTTGCAGAGGTTGGAAACTGCTGGAAGTTTACGGTACCGTTGATGGGTTGATATCCTTGGTAAACTGTGTCGTCTGCTGGTGCGGACCACTGATGTAGATCTAGGGCAGCGGCGGACGATAGGGAAGTAACAGGTGTTACACTTACACTTGGAACAGTATGGTCTGCCGTGGAAAGCACCAGATGGAGAGGAGAAGAATTCAAAATGTCCCGTTTCTTTTCATCTGGAATGTTTCCACCTATTCCATTCTTTAAACTCTTGCTGCCTTCGTCCACAATGTGTTCGGTACCGTTACTTTGAACTGGATTTGAAGATAATGAAATTTGTTTGGCTGAAGCTTTTTCGAGGAGCGTGTCATCTTGCATTTTACCACTTGGTAGCGAGTCTGAAAACAACGACTGATCTATTTGCTGATCTATTTGTCCGGGTGATAAAGCTCTTACGTACGCATCTATTTGAAGTCCAAAATCCCCCATCAGCTGGCGCAGTTGGAGTCTTTGGACAGATGTTGCTGCCTCCGCACTCCTCCGCCACGTCTGCTTCGCTGCTGTACTGACCAACTGTACACACTCTCGTACCCAATGCTCTTTGTTTCCAAATCTGGCGACAGCTTACGGGGCACACCATTGGATGAATGAAAATTAGACACAGAGATAATCATATGGATTCAGTATCTAATTTATATTTGAATGCGTTTGTTTCATCTCTGGACAGTTTTGTGCAACGGAATGCCTACACGTTCAGATCTATTCAAATAATGATGGATGTA
This sequence comes from Alviniconcha marisindica, assembly GCA_018857735.1. Classification (NCBI taxonomy): domain Eukaryota; kingdom Metazoa; phylum Mollusca; class Gastropoda; family Provannidae; genus Alviniconcha; species Alviniconcha marisindica. The sequence continues at coordinate 240,281 of JABMCL010002141.1, read as the reverse complement.
ATCATAATTTTCACCATTTTAGGAGGACAGAAGTGAAACGCTTTTATGCATGCTCGATCCGGGGCCCGTATTGTGAACCAATAATAATCCTAGTTTCGATTTTCCCCATTGTAGCACAAAATCCGGATCATTGCGGTGAAAATGCTTCTAAGGCCCAGAGCTTGGAGTTCATAGACGCGTAACACTAGTTTGTAGCTGGATCTTGACGTCCCATCCCATTTTAAGTCAGTGCGTGTGAGCCTAAAGGTTTCGAATACAGTTGATGAAACTAAAGAGCGCGATTCGGAAGTGTCCGGAGAGGATATGAGCAAGACCCGCCGAGTCAGGCTCCTACTAGTCTCAGTAAAAGTAAGCCCGAAATGATGCTGCTTTTAAAATGATTTGTTTCGAGCGCCAAATACACAAAATCGTTAGTCAATGAGTCCGGTGGTCAATCAATTATGTTGTCTCGTTCTATGAGTTATTGTCTTGTAACGAGACAGTGTACTGACACGAGTGCATGCCGGGTCGGCAGCCGCCATACTTGTGACCGCTCCGGTTTCCCGTAGGCCTACCGTCGCTTGATTTTACAGTTCAATTTTTGTTGCACAAAATATACCCAAAACTAGTACATCGTCAATTCATTTTAAAATGAGGTAAATTGAAGTAGATAAAACACAAATAGAACCAATAAATAATCCGTATTTATATTTCATAAACGCTATTTGTCACTGAAACTGCAAGTATACGTTTATGTAGCAGTTAGAAACTCTTCACACTCAGTGGATGCATGACACAGGTACCTCCTCAATCTCCCTAAAAAAAAAAGGGGGGGGGGGGGGGGATATCAATCATTCAATATCACAATATTTGTGAAACTGCTTAAAACTTAAGGAATACTTGAAGTGACCGCACGCCGAGTGACGTCCCTGAACGTTCATCCCGAAACTTTCCAACGGTAAACCATTTTCATGGCGAATATACCATGTTGTTCGGCGATTCATTGTTCTGTAAAAGACACGAAAGAGGCCCAGCGGAAAGGCTACACCTTTCATCGATATGCCAGGTTATTTTTGGTTCCATTTAACGACTGAGACTGACTAACCCAAGCAGATTTGGGTGTGTTTTTTTAAACACGATTTTTTGCATGAACTTTTTATTCTTTTATGCCGCACGGTACGACTTTCCTGTAGCATTAATTTCTGGTTTTGGCCCCTTTTGAAATACGCCAATCAAGACTAAGTGTACTGTTCTAAAGATAGATTGATTGCTGATGATCGCTTATATAGTCTCAGACTCAGGCTGCGCTCGCATGTGGTTTTACCGCATGAGTGACTAGCTTTTTTTTTTTTTTTATAGCGCGTTTTTTTTTTTTTTTTTTATCCGGCCATCGAAGTGGTGTACTTACAGCGCTGGCATGGCTGGTGCCACATGAAACTGCAGCCGTCTCGGCGCAAGCCAGTTCTGTCAGTGTACACCATACAACCATGCACCATGTCACTTCATGCAAAGCCACTTACGTAAGGTGTATGCGTGTTTAGCCGGCTGTAACCTGCCGCCACCTGCACTTTTGGCAGAATGACCGGGATCTTTTACGTGCTACTGCGGCCACGGGGGTGGAACGGATACCGAAATAAGAGTCAGCACAGAAACTGAGTCGACCCTGGAGAAGAAATTCCCCCGCCGCTCCTGCAGGGATTCGACTGAACCCGCGACCTTTCAATCACAAGTCCGGCGCTCCGTAACTGATTGAGCTACCCCCGCCCCACGTGGTGCAGCTATTTACGGAATGCGTATTACGTCATTACATTTTGTTGTTTCATTACACATGTTAAGTTGTAGACTGTCGGCTTGCAAACAACTGACACTGAGTGGCTGCTGAGTGGCACTGTGTATCACACTATAGTGGTTGAGGCCAGCCGCCGTTTACTAATCATGCTCAGCGATCGGCCGGGGACTGTGGTGCACTGCCCGTAGTTAGAGACCGGGTTTTCTAACTGCACTTTGGAGTGAAGTATTGTCATTTTGTGCTCCTGCACACAGATAATTTTAACCATGCTTATTTATTTCAGCCACATAGACATCTGCCGTCCATGAGGGTCACATTAATCGATCAAAGATTGGCAACGCATTAATTGCGGGTGAAATTGTGACTGTACTCGTAACCTATACTTGCATATTTTTCTTCTTCAAGTTCCGGTGTTCCACAAGTTTTGAACGCCTAAATAAACAAATATACATAAGCAAACAAACCAAACAAGTAAATTTAAATTGTAATATATTTTGGCAAACCTATTCATCAACCTATACACGTAGAACTTTCTTACTTTTGCACCTTTGATGCAGTGGATGCCATCAACAACATCTGTTGTATGTATTAAGAATGTAAGATACGTCAGTGTTGACTAAAGCAATCCATGTGCGCATATTTTCACTGGTTATTTTGTTCTGAGCACAGACAATCAAAAGAATAACATTTATTTTCAAGAATTTGAAAAACATGTGTTTCTAAATGTACTTCGTTCTTACAAAAACGAAGCTTAGGATTTTTGTCCCGGGGTACAAATTAAAGCAAAGCGCCTGTCCTGTGACGTCCGTCTGCACGAGAACGAGTTCTATGCTACAAAATCACAGACAATTATAATTCTTGTTTTCATCCATTTGTCTTTTATTTTCAGGGAAGCAGAAGGATAGTTACCACAGTTACCGATAGTTTGCATCTCAGGTCATCTGTTTTGGTCGGCATTATTAGTCCATTGACCTCTAGCACAGTGGGCGTGACCCAATCTAGATCTAGGACTATTGCACTTTTTGATCCCACTGCCAGTTTGTGAATATTAGATCTATAAGAGAAAATCTAAGCTACTGTTGTCATCTTTTTTAAGTGTGAGCAACAAACGAATTATTTCATAGATGGTTTACTATTTGGGGAAAATAAAGTATGGTGAGCGGTTTGGGTCATTTCGTCACATTTTTAAAAATAAAATCGTACTCTCTCTCTCTCTCTCTCTCTCTCTCTCTCCTCCTCTCTCTCTCTCTCTCTATATATATATATATATATATATATATATATATATATATATATATATGCTAAGGACGATTAAAAGGGACTTGAAGCAGCTTTCTGGAGGGATTCATGGCATAAATCATGCTCTGTAAAGGAACTCTCCTTCGGCGGCTAAACTTCTCGTGTACTTAGAGGAGGTTAAACGAACATGATCAGCGTTAAAAGTTTTGTGATTGAACGTGTCGTTGATTTTATAACGACTTTAGAAGAGGACTTTCCCAGACAGTGTTACTAACACTGTTTTCACGAGCTCTTTCCCGCGTTTCAGTATGACATCATTGATAGGATACCGGAACTTCTTAGTCATGTATAAATTATTTTCGTTAATGTTTATTTTTTAGATCCGGACAGTCTGTGTGAAATAGTTTCATTTTCCTAACGTTTTCATGGGGAACCGTACAACAACAAAAAAATTGGAAATAAATTGATAGTGTTTGAAATTTGCAAGACGAACAATCAAATGATGTCTAGCGTTCTTTCGGACATTTTAGGGTGGCCTGGGGAAAATTCATCCAAACAGAACTAGGGAAATGTATTCACCTATACAACGTAACACAATGAAACACAAGCGCTTTCGACAGAAAATTTTCTTCGTCAAATGCAAGAAAAATAGACAATAATAAAAGAAGAAGGAAGCAAAGAAGACAGACAAGAAGAAGCTGATGTAAACAATTTTTGTTAAGAATGGATACGCAGATTTAAAATGACGTCATCAAAATGCCAAAATTAGGAAGATTTTTTAAGTGGGCAGATCGTAACAAACACTGAACTTCAAAACAAACAAGATCTGCCAACAGTATTCGGTCCTTGCTTTTCGTACGATCCACACTATGTTTTTTTTGCCAAGGCTCCCAAAGTGGAACAGGTTTTCCCACACGCTACTTGTAACAATCACTCGTTTGTTGTTTTGTGTGTGGACTGATCCATTATGAAGCAGATGTTACAGTTGGGAAAAGTTCAATTGTAAGGGTTGATGCGTAGTATTGAGTGTAGTTCACAAGGTGTTTGGGTGGCCGAAGTTCCCCCAACCGAGCGAGTGGACGAATTTTCCCCATGCTAACCTATGTGTTTGGCTCAATGAAATGATGGCAAAATCATTTTGACGTCATTACGATATCAATAATTTGACGCAAGATCGTAGAAAGGAGAAGGAAGAGTCGAATGGCTCTAGAAGTAGTTATTGATGTCAAGAATGACAAAACTGAAAAGAATGACTAGGAATATGTACACAACAAGAGAACACGGGACGGGACATGTGTTTTGTTTTATGTGCGCCTTCTTTTGTGCTAATAGATAAGAAATACATTCTTTCATGTGCTATTATAAGGAGCAAATAGCCCGTTGAACGAAAGCAACGAAGAACTGAGAACGAAACAGTGGTGTTTATATCTTCATTGTTCTTTTCCTTTTTTCAAGATTATGCTGTCAAAGCAGAGATCATTTGTAGTAACTACCATTTGTCTTCGGAGGACAAGAAAAAACGGGGGAAAAAACGTTTAGCTTAACAGGCAAGAGACCGACAACGTAGATACAGGTCGTGGCTGGTAAACCTGGGTGACCAGGTGGAGAGGTGGAGAGAGCGGTGCGCAAGGTTAGACGTCTGCGATGGGAAACTGGCAAAGCTGTTACTGGACAAGTAAAAGAAAAGGTTCTGATATTTCTTTTTTGATGGATAGGAATAGTCTACCGGAACCATAACTGACGTTTAAATATTCTACTAAGTACTACCTGTTTCCGTAAGTGTCTGTTTCTGGCCTGCCACCGGCCGGTAGGTTTTTCTTTTCTTTTCATTATTATTATTAAGTGACTAAAATATTTCCTGTAGTAGCACTGGATCAATACGATGAGAAAGAATTGTCACCCAACACTTTGCACCTCGGTCCATCGCCGAGCATTATTAGTAAACGGCAGCTACAGATCTCATCCACTATAGTGAAGTACACATAGCACGATTACGAGATTTATTCACAGAAAGACATAAAATTATGCACACAATCATCAGTTAAGTCGCCGACAAATTATTACGCCTGAGCAGATTACGTGCCTGAGACAACGCCATTGTCATGTTTGTAGGCCGAGTCTAAAACATTTTCATTGGTAAAACAACAAAATGTAATGACGTAATACGCTTTCCGTGAATAGCTGCACCCGGGGGGAGATCCCCAATCTATTTTTAGACCACTACAGTTATTCATAAATTGCCGCATTTCAACAGGACCAAAGCAGAAATTAATGCTACATAATAATCGCACATAATACAATCGTTTTTTTATACTATCTGCGTGGGCCAATCCCTTTAAAGAAATAATGTTTTAGGGAAACGCATCACATTTCAAGACAAAGCAAAGGCAAAAACAAGAAAATGACATGTTCTTCATTTTGTATCCAAGACAACCTGTTTTGTTGTTGTTGTTGTCGTTGTTTCTTTTCTTTTTTTCTTCGATGGACCACAAGGCACTGCGGGATGGGTTACACAACATGTCTACCATGCCTTTGGATGTGAAAGTACTCATGGGCGTAAAACCCCACGCTAAAACCAGAAAGAGATGACTTGTTACTTGATACCATCTCAATTTTGGGGTATTCGTCCGAGCGTTTCCAACTCAGTTGCTTACAATTTCAACCTGACGCAGCACAAATTCTGCGGAAATTTTGACCAGAGCATTGCTGTGCCAACAAACATGCTAAACAGATTTCAGAGCAGCTGTGGTCGACAACATAGACAACAACCCCTCCTCCACAACAGCAAATGACTTTTCACGGTACAAGTGTCCTTAGCTCGGCAGGCGGGAAATGAGGGTGAAATGCGGATGCTGTCAGAATCTGTTGATACCAGCACAAGGAAATATGGCTTATCTGCCTGCTGATTACACACACGTTCTTACAATTGATGTTGATTACCAAAAAATAGTTTTAAACTGTAGTTTGGGTGATTCTGTAAGTACTTGTATGTGACCTAATTACATTGCTAATTATAGCCAAAGGAGGTCAGCGCAAAGATGTCTATGTGCCTGAAAATGTTCAGATAGGATCATAGTACATGCGTGCAAAACATCATGCCTTCACTCTATTTTGCAGTAAACACCTGATTTTTGGAACTTAGGAGCCGCTAACGGTGTTGGGTGACTAGGTTTTCTCTTAGCGTATTGATCCGATGCTATTACAGGAAACATTTCAAACACCATTTTCTAATAATAATAATAATAATAAGCGAAAAACATGCGGCACGCCAGAAACACGTTACGCAAACAGAGAGTAGCAGAATATTTAAACGTATGGTCCCGGTAGACTACTCCTACCAATCAAAAAAGAAGTAGTTGGTTGGTTGAGTGTTGCTTTACGTCCACAGAAACCGTAGGCTTATTAGGGACGGGAGCCCAGGGCGGCCACCTCGACTTTCACACATCTCCTGAGCTCTGAAAACTCAGGAACATTTCCTTTTATTTGGCCAGTAACACCCTTGCCAGTTTTCTATCGCAGACGTCTAACCTTGTGCACAGCTCCTCTCCACCTGGTCAGTCACCCAGGTTCACCATGGGCTAGACAATCTACGGCCAAATGAGGTATAAAATGAAAAAGTCAGCAACATAAGTTTTTTGAGCTGTGTTACATTTGGTATGCCCACAAAGTATCATGTATAAAATAGGACACGAAATTCCTAATCCTAGTAGGGGAAAACGAGGTCGCGTGACGTAATACAACCGTTGTACCTTTTCTGATAACAGATGAGGCATAACTTTCAAAAGATGTTCAAAACCTACCAAATAATTAGATCAAAAAAAGCTGATGTTTTGTTTTCTTAGTGTGCATATTTTCAAGCAGAAATAGGCAGCCGATGTAGAGATCTGACGTCATTCATTACATGATGTTCTGACGTGTGCCTAACAAAATGGAGCAAAGAAAGGAATTCATTGGTTTCAACGTTTCATTAGAGACAATCATGTCAAACTTCACGAGGAATTGACAGAGTTTTACGAGTTTGGTGTTGCATATTGTAATGTGACGCAACCGTGACGCCAAAGAACCGTTGACACCTGAAAGAAAACCTTCTTCTTGGTGATAACGCCAGCACTCACAAAGCCTGGTCACAGTGTCCTGTCTAGACGAGCAAAATGTCCATGTTTTCACCCATACACACTAGAGTCCAGACTATGGCCTATGCGACTTTTTAAAACTTTTTGTACAGGTGAGGAAGCAGAAACTGGTAGGGCGGAGGTTTTTAATGGATACAAGGTCTGTCAACATCTGTCATTTCAGAGCTCATGACTTTTCCCTCCTCATAGTACTAGAAAGCATGTAAGGTGTAGCTGAAAAAGTTGAAATTGCATAGCAAAAAGGGAATAGTACTTCGAGGAAATGTGAAAGTGTCGAGTAAATCATATGGTCAATTCGACGTTCATATTTTCCAGCCCAACTGTCATCGGAAATGGTGCACTCCTCGTAATCGATTGTTCGGGGTGCTTGCATTATGGGACAGAGAGGCAAGTCTGTAATCTTTTATTTATTATTAAATCAGGCTATATTGATGAGTAACGAACACTTATTTCTGTTAAAAGGCACAGAATACCGGCCTATACCGAACTCGTGTGACGTCATTTCGCAGCCGTCAATGAAATAAATGAACGGCAAGGGCAGGCGAGCCCCGTGCATAGCTAAATCTTTTGTCGCCACTGAATACTGATTGTGTGTGTGTGTGTGTGTGTGTGTGTGTGTGTGTGTGTGTGTGTGTGTGTGTGTGTGTGTGTGTGTGTGTGATCAAAAGCAGATGCTATAAGATTGGCGTTTGGCAGGAACGCACAAGATGAACGAGTTTGTATTTCTTACAAACACTGTGACACTGTTACCAGCAGACCTGACTGCCGCCAGAACGCTGACAATGTATGTATCATCACCTTCAGCGTTATTCTTTCCTGTATCCTGTCAATTAACATAATTATGTCAAAATTAAATTGGTGCTCTAGGCTGGAACCCTTGGAACACCCCCCCCAAACCAAACAACAACCTATAAAACAACAACTAAATACCTGTCTATGGCAGAGGTAGCTAGGCTAACTGCTTTCGGGGTGTTCATGGCACCGACGGCAGCATCAAGGAAACATTGTGCGTGAAACGTTAACCTAAAAAGCGACCAGAAACGCAATTCTTTACGCACATTTTAGAAACAGAAATGACCCACGCCAACAATAGAAGTTTCCGAAAAACTTCAGCCAGTCAGAACGCATCAACTAATATTCCACGCGAAAAACTCGAAAAGTGACTCCTTTTCCACAAATTAAAGCAAAGCAACGGAACGAAAGACAGCTAGCCTTTGAACAAAACCGTCAAAATAATTCATGACGCACGCCTATTGAAGACAAAAGACATCTGCAGCTCCAGTCAAATGAAACGAATAACATTTACTTGAATGCTAACATCAAACTTAAATCATAATGCGATAAAATGAAATAAATGCATTCCCCAGACTCGAATCATCGTGCATTTCACCTGTTAGCATCGTACATCATGGTGGTCAGACGGAAAGTTTGCGATGAGAGAAGGGGGCTTCGAGCTTACTGCGGAACCCTTCACTAAGTTTCCCCCAGCAGACCAGTCATGCCAATTTTGTAAGAATTGTGACTAGAATGTGTTACCATACTTTTTACAAAGCAGATTAATAGATAAACATTGTACTCGTGCAACAATAATCGTCTGCAACAGTCAGTCGGTAAATCAACAAGGACCGTCAATCACTTACAAAGACGAACCATTCGTCCTATGCGATCTCGGCAGTCTATAACTTGTGTATTCCATCTCAGTGCATAAGCCGAGCTGAACTCCACAAACCTTTCTCGATACGGCAGAATCGACACTGTTCAGGCGTTGACAAATCTGCTGTTGTTTTTGTTGTTGTTGCTTTTCTTCTGGATAACCTACCAAATGCACATCTAATTCAACATGCTTTCAGAAACGGGAAATACGAGAAGCTAAAGAATAATTATGACGTATTGTGGCTGTTTTTGTGACGTCCAGCACGAGAGACACAAAACAAAAGGCAATCTACTTACCGCAGGCCAAAATGGTCTGAATATTATGAGGATAATATTTTATAGCTTCAAATCGAAAATTATACATTATAGGCTTTGGTTGTCCTATTTTATATGTAACAATAAGCATACTTTTGTGAAGCAAATGTCACCAGATTTAGCCATGTTGCTTGCTTTTTTACTCGAAACCGTAGATTGTCTAGACAACCAGCCGCGACCTGTATCCCTGCGGCGTTCTCGGTCTCTTGGCAATCGAGCTAAGCATTCTTTTTATTTTGGTCCTCCGAGGATAAATGGTAGTAATTCCAAATCTATCTCTGCTTTGATTGCATAATCTTGAAAAAACGAAGCAAAAACTGTGAAATATAAATACCACGTACTGTTTCATTCTCAGCTCTTCGTTGCTTTCGTTCAATGGGTTATTTGCTCCATATAATAGCACATGAAAGAATGTATTTATTATCTCAAATGAAGGCAGAAAACAACATACATGTCCCGTCCCGTGTTCTCTTGTTGTGTACATATTCCTAGTCATTCGTTTCAGTTTTGTCATTGTTACCATCAGTAACTACTTCTAGAGCCATTGTTTCCTTGGACTCAGCCTTCTCCTTTTTATAATCTTGATGTCAAATTATTAATATTGTAATGACGTCAAAATGATTTTGCCATCATAAAAGGTCCGAAAGGAAGAACGCTATTTAGGGTGGCATGGGGAAAATTCGTCCAAACAGGCACGTATGATGTACATGCACGATTCGAGACACGATTCTGTCATCTTGATCTGACTCAACCAACACGAACTGGTTTTAGTATGTAGACACCTTCGACCAATCGCAGACTAGTTTACAGCATGAGTACCCGTGTGATCTCATGAATATGTAATATAATTTTCTTCTTCAGTTGTCATATGATTCGGGGCAATTTCGACCTGGGTGGGGGAATTTCGTCCTGCATCTCAGGGGAACTTCGTCCAAACGTAAAGAAAACACACTCAACAAAAGGAAAGGCTAAAGAATGACACCCCAAACCAGTAATTGTTTAGTGTTTTCAGAAAGACTAAATATGAACTTTTTCAGCATAAACTTAGAATTAGAGTCAACTCAGTACAAACAGTGTGAACCCGACCAAAGTGCTTTATTTCTGAAGGCCTAACTGGTCCTACAAAGTTGACAGATTTCTTTTATTTCATTGTTTACCCCGCCCCCCTCTTCGGCTGAGATCAACATTTCCCCATTCCTTTCAACTGTCAGCAAGTCCCACTCCTTCATGTTACTGTTAGCGGTGTATTAAAAAGAGACGAGTATACAAAAGGGCAAATTTCTCCCAGGTGGTGCGGGCGAACTTCCCCCAAGCATAATTTATGTTGGGGGAAACTAGCCCACCTTGAAAATTTAGTTTTTACTTTGTATGAATGTCTTTTTGCTGAAAATAAGTGACGTATATCGATACATCAACTTTTTTTACTTGTCCAGTAACAGCTTTGCCAGTTTTCTATCGCATACGTCTAACCTTGTGCACAGTTCTCTCCACCCAGGTTTACCAGCCACGACCTGTGTCTACGTTGTCGGTCTCTTGCCAGTCGAGCTAAACGTTTTTTACATATTTTCGTCCTGCGAAGATAAATGGTAGTAACTCCAAATTATCACCGCTTTGATTGCATAATCTTGAGAAACACACACACACACACACACACACACACACACACACACACACACACACACACACACACACACACACACACACACACACACACACAAAGAAAAGAAAAAAAGAACTGTGAAGATATAAACGCCACTGTTTCATTGCATTGCTTTCGTTCAATGGGCTATTTCCTCCATATAACAGCACATGAAAGAATGCATTTATTATCTATTAACACGAAAGAAGGCGACACACAAAACAAAACGCATGTACTGTCTCGTGTTCTTATTGTGTACATATTCCTAGTCATTCTTTTCAAGTCACTTTTGTTATTTTTATCATCTGCTTCTAGAGCCATTGTTTCCTTCGACTTTTCCTTCTCCTTTCTATAATCTTGCGTCAAATTATTGATATCGTAATGACGTCAAAATCATTTTACCATCATTTCATTGATCCAGATACAGAGGATGGCATGGGGGAAATTCGTCCGCTCGCTCGGTTGGGGGAACTTCGGCCACCCAAACACCTTGTGGACTGTACTCATTACTACGCATCAACCCCTACAATTGAACTTTTCCAAACTGTAACATCAGCTTCATAATTTATCAGTCCACAAACAAAACAACAAACGAGAGTGAGTGTTACAAGTAGCGTATGTGAAAACCTGTCCTACTTCGGGAGCCTTGCTACTTTCGCTTGGCAACAAAACCATAGTGTGGGTTGTACGAAAAGTAAGGACCAACATACTGTTGTTCAGTGTTTGCCACGATCTGCCCACTTCAAAATCCTAATTTTCGTCATTTTGATGACGTCGTTTTAAATCTACGTATACATTCTTAACATTTATTTATTTTTAGATCAGTTTCTTCTTGTCTGTCTTCTTGCACCAGACGAAGACAATTTTCTATCGAAAGCGCTTGTGATTCCTTGTTTCCTTGTGTTTCGTCGTATAGGTGAGTACATTTCCCTAGATCTGTTCTATCAGTTTTGTTAACCTCACCAGCAATTGTTCGATCATTCCTCAGAAAAAAATAACGTTTTCTTTCATATTCATGAGACCACACGGGTAGTTGTGTTGTATACTAGCGTGCGATTGGTCGAACATGTCTACAAACCACAACGACTGAGCTTGTGTTGGTTGAGCCAGTGTGACAGAATCGTGTCTCGAAGCGTGCATGTGAATGAAACGTACCTGTTTGGACGAATTTCCACCAGGCCACCCTAAAATGTTCGAATAAACGTTCGTCTTGGCAATTTCAAACAATATCAATTTATTTCCGATTTTTTGTTATGCTGTTCCCCATGAATAGGTTAGGAAAATGAAATTATTTGACACAGACTGTCCAGATTAAAAAAATAAACACAAAAATAATTTATACGTAACATGTACACAAAACTGAGAAGTTCCGGTATCCTATCAATGATGTCATACTGAAACGCGGGAAAGAGCTCGTGAAAACAGTGTTTGTAACACTGTTTGGGAAAGTCCTCTTCTAAAATCGTTATAAAAACAACGGCATGTTCAATCACAAAACGTTTAATACGGATCATGTTCCTTTAACGTCCTCTAAGCACACGATACGTTTAGCCTCTGAAGGAGAGTTCCTTTAAAAACCTCCGCCCTACCAGTTTCTGCTTCCTCACCTAACAACAACAACAAAATAATAATAATAAATAAAGCTGCATAGGCCGCGTAGTCATGACTGTAGGGTGTATGGGTGAAAACATGGACATTTTGCTCGTCTAGATAAAACACAATGACCAGGCTTTGTGAGTGCTGGTGTTATCACCAAGAAGTGTGGGTTTTTTGTTTTGTTTCTTGGTTGTTGTTGTTTTTCCAGGTGTCAGCGGCTCTTTGGCGTCACGGTTGAGTCATTTTACTATCTGCAACACCCAGCTCGCTGTAAAACTCTGTCAGTTCCTCACGAAGTTTGACAGGATTGTCTCCATCCATATAAAAACGTAGAAACCAATGAGTTCCTTCCTTTGATCCATTTTGTTAGGCACACGTCAGAACATCATGTAATGAACGACGTCAGAACTGCTTGAAAATATGCACACTAAGAAAAGAAAATATCAGCTTTTGTTTGATATAATTATTTGGTAGGTTTGAACATATTTTGAAAGTTATGCCTCATCTGTTATCAGAAAAGGTACAACGGTTGTATTACGTCACGCGAGCTCGTTTTCCCCTACGAGGATTAGGAATTTCGTGTCCTATTTTATACATGATATTTTGTGGGCATACCAAGTGTAACACAGCTCAAAAAAACTTATGTTGCTGGCTTTTTCATTTTATACCTCATTTGGCCGAATGGGCTACCATTCGAGAAATAACAATCTCTTCTGTTATCCGAGGACAAGAAGTACAATCATTCAACTTTGAAAAGACCGTACGTGTTTTGCTTTCTTTTTTCTTTTTCTTTTTTGTGATGGTACTCGTCCGATTCTGACTGTAGAGGGAGCTGAGATCGTCCGAGGAGTGATGTCCAAAAAGGAAGCAAGGTTAATTTTGGATTTCTCCCGGTTGGGTATTATACGAATGCCGAGAGGTGGAGTTACGCACTGTTTCCTGTCAGAAAGGTAAGATCGAAACCAGTGTAGGACTGTACCACAAATACCAAAAGCCATGTCTGAGGCAAGAGAGAAGGATTTCATAGTTACGTGTCAAAAGCTGCAGAGAGACCCGAAAGCAAGAAAATGGAAATTTTGTTATTATCGAGGGAACTGATAAGATCTTGGAGTATGCCTAAGCAGAGAACTCGAACAGTCTCCGTGCTGTGCCCGGCCTGGTAAGCAGACTGATGGATGCTGAGCGGTGGATTGTATGTTGACAGGTGCGAGACAAGTTGTTGAAGAACAGGTTTTTCCAGACTTTTTTCTGTTCAGTTTGATCAAGTGATGGTTTCTTTCAGAGGGAACGGTGCCCGATGTGATTGGTTCTTTGAAAATGTTAGTGATAATCGGGAGAAGAACTTACGTTTTTTTTCTCCAGATGATGAAGTGATGCTTAATGTCCTCAGATGTCAGTTGACATATTAGGGACAAGTTGTGACCAATGCCGAAGCACGGTGCAATAATTCTTTACGTTCACGGAAACCAGAAGGCTCGTTAGGACGGACAGTCCAGGACGTCCACCTCGACTCTCACACAGCTCCTGAACTATGACAGATCGGATCAAGCACGGAAGTAGCATACAGTGGTAGCCTACGTGCTCACAAGTCACCTGATACATGAATTAGAGAGAGACGTATATCACAAAGCCATCCCAGTCACGGTGTGTACATCAGTCAAGTTAATGACGCGCTGTTGGGCGGTTCAGTGAAGCTGGTTTGCACACGTGAGTGCCCTTTGTAATCTTTCGCGCAAGAAGTCGCGAGAGGTCGCAGCGTCATTTCCGTGCCGATTTCAGAGTAGGCGTTGCTTCACGCCGTGTATAACAATGGCAGTTGAATCTAGAATTGCGAAGCAATACAAATGCCACCACTGTTGCAGTTGCAAAAATTACCTTACCGGGGAAATGGGATGGAGGGTTGAAAAAAAAGTGTCTTTGTGTCGTGTTGGCTGACCAGAAGATCGCGAGTTCGTGAGAGAAAAAAAAATGCGTTTTGGGACATCCTATAGCACGAGCAACAAGTTACTGCGTGTTGCCAGACACATTCTGACTACGGGTCTCCAAAAATGCCTTTAAAGTTGCCAGTGTAAAATTCGCAAATTCACTGTCACTGCCTTCCATTGTGAAGAAAGTACGCACCGGAAGTAAAAGCAGCCAAGGGACTTAAGCGATGTCGGGCAAAAGTCAAGGGAGTTAACAACCCCGCCTAAACCGCCCAATAGACAGTATGCCTATAGTAGCCCACCTCCTCGCGAAACATCCCTTGTGAAATCACCAAAAATGGGTGGAAAATATAAAGCTCAGTGGATTTTATGTAAAGTTAGGATGATCGCGTTGCCTCGGAAACGGAGCATTTTAAAAGAAAATCCGCGATTTTTTCAGTTTTTATTTTGATCTCATTTACCAGTTGGAAGAGGGCATGATTCTTGAACAAACTCGTTTTGAGAAGGCCAGCTCCTTTGAAAGCAATAAGTGTTACTTTGGTTCTTCAATTTCAGTTGTGAATACGGGTTTGTCTGTCTGTGATTGTACATAACATTCACGCATTTATATTTTAACAGACAAGATCCTACTGGAAAAAACAACAACTTAAAGTACAGTCTTCTCGATGCCGATGTGACCTGGATCAAGATCACCAAAAATGGATGGAAAATATAAAGCTCAGTGGATCAAGATTCTTATCATGTGAAGTTAGGATGATCGCGTTGCCTCGGAAATGGAAGCTTTTTTGCCTAATCCCGAAAATGTTGAACTTGTTTGTTTGTTTTTAGAAAGGGAAGTGAAGAAAATAAAGAAACTGGGGAAAAAGAACTAGGGAGGAGGAGAGAAAGTTCGGATGGACAGAGAGAGAGAGAGAGAACAAAGTATACTTTAAAAAAAAAAAACAAAAAAAAAAAACAGGGTCTTCTTACACTCCTCGCCCATTTGGGACCAGTGCTATTGAAATAATTTCATAAATTTAAAAAAAAAAAAAAAAAAAAAAAAGGAGAAACGTAACGAAGAAGAAAAAGAAGAAGAAAAGTTTTGTTTTGTTTGTTTTTTGTTTTTGTTTTATGACCAGAAGCAATCGGGGGGGGGGGGGGGGGGGGGGGGGGGTGCGCGTATGCATGTGTCTATTTGCACATGTGATTGTCAAGGCATCAAGGCAAACCTGACGATATATTTCTTCTAGCCTTTCTTATACGTAAGACTGAAAACTAAGTATCGGAAATAACTTGCGCCACCACCTGGCAAAGTAGTTCAGCGCAAATGCAGTTGTTAGACAGTTTGAGATAGTTATGAACAGATGGCTAGAAAAAATACAGATAACCACAAAAGTCATCATCCACTAAGTCATTGATCTGACGAATCATTAAGAACTGTTTGAAATCGTTGTGTGGATTCAATCGATGAAACTATGTAGTGTTTTAAATTTCTTATTTCTTCCAGCTGCATAACCTGTTGGTTTGAACATTTTTATCAGTTACACGGTATGCTATCACGCAAACGTTGCAAATTTGTCAGTCCAAGCATCGGTTTTGCTAATCCGAAGCAATTGATAGTACACATTGAGGCACATTCGTGCTACCAGGGAAGCACCATGCCATCGTAATTGTGCATCAAGCCTGCGGACTCCTCGGTCATTTTCATAATCGTGGACCAAATATTGTTCATAGACCTCAGTCGATCCTCTTCAGCGCTTTCTTCGGTCGCAGCCGTGTCAGCCCACCCGGGGTGTATTGCTGCAACGAGGATTCCATACTCTTTGAGCTCCATGGCCATGAGGGTAGTGACAGTGTTAAGCGCGGCACGTGCTGCGCGGTAGTGGTAGCTCTTTAAACAGTCCATCGAGGATTGAATGGAGCCGAACTGGAAAGACATGTTGATAATAGCTGCGCGCCCACAACCCAAGGGAAGAGACCGCTTTTGGCCAGCAGCCTTCCTCAGGAGAGGCAACAATTTCTGGGTCATCAACACTGGCACTGCAATGAAGAAACCGAAAGCAGAGGTACAGGACATGGCATACCCTAGTATGTGATGCCGTAAACTGTGCTAACAACGAACCAACCGGCAAGACGACTCACATTCAAAACGAAAAGAATGTTTTGTTTTTGTTGCTTTTTTCTGAATATATAATTATTTTTTTAAATTCTCCTACGACCTTAAAAACGGTTCAAGGTCATTCAAACTTTCATAAATGTGTAAAGCTTGATAAAAAACAACAACAACAACATATATATATATATATAAAACCAGCTATCATCAGGTAGCGCAGTCTTTGAAAATTCTCTTTTTCAACATTATGGCTTGGTAACCTTAATCAAACTTCAAGGTGACACTGCCGCAGCAGAGAAGGTCTTTGTGTGTGTGTGTGTGTGTGTGTGTGTGTGCGTGCGTGCGTGCGTGCGTGCGTGCGTGCGTGCGTGCGTGTGTGCGTGTGTGTGTGTGCGTGTGTGTGTGTGTGTTAATGAGTTCAGTTTGGGATGGATGTCACACACACACACACACACACACACACACACACACACACACACACACAACACACATAATTCTTTAAAGTGACTTAAAGGTGTAACTTAGCGCATTTCTTGCCTCGGTAAAATCTTTAAAGTTAATGTCAGAAGTTCATCGGAGCAATACCACCATTCGAAGTTTAAGAGATCTCATTGAAAATGGTACCCTTTACGGTGCCAATGTAGGATGTAGAAACGCGTCAGTTCTTGGCCAAAGTCACGAAAAACATAATCAGTCTTGTTAAGTATTACAATGTTGTCAGGATCTTGTTTTATCATACCATACAAAAATAAATTTAGCTGGGCAAAACCTTACCAAGAAAAGACAAGGCCAGTAAATATGTGTAATGCAGGCACAACCTCGCCACACGTTCAAAAAGCAGACCAAAAGGAACTACGTTTACTGCTTCTGGGTGTCGGTTTCGAAATCGCAGGCACAACCTCGCCACACGTTCAAAAAGCAGACCAAAAGGAACGAAGTTTGCTGCTTCTGGGCGTCGGTTTCGAAATCTGGTATCATTTTCAGGCGCAGCCCGAAAGTATGAGAAGGAGCAAGCCTCCAACTGTTCATCATTCTCACCAGAATTATTCCAAAACCTCTATTAGGTTATCTATTGGGCAGTTCAGCGAAGCTGGTTTGCTAGAATGAAGGCGCTTTGTAATCTTTCGCGCAAGAAGTCGCGAGAGGTCACGGCGCACTTCCGGGCCTATTTATGAGTAGGCGTTGCTTCACGCTGTGTATAACAGTGGAAGTTGAACCTAGAATCGCGAAGCAGTACAAATGCCAATACTGTTGCAGTTGCAAAAATTACCGTGGAAAGGGGTGGAGGGTGGGAAAAAAGTGTCTTTTCGTCGTTTTTTTGCTGACCAGAAGATCGCGAGTTCGTAGAAAAAATGCCCAATAACAGTCTCATTTTGATCAGAAGAATCAGTGTCTGCAAAACGCTGAGAAAACTGGGCATGGCCCGAGGATAAACTGTTACTAGAGCCGGGAAGGCTTGTTACAAGAGGCTACCTGGTTGTATCGTTAACCAGTTGTTTTCTGGACGATCACTTGATTATTTTGAAAAAGTCAAAAAGGTTTGTCCGAATGCGGTCTGAACTTGTCGCCCACTAAACATCACCACACATAGATCATTCTTAAAGGGGAATCGGACCGAAGGAACACCACAGGCCGTATATGTATAGGAATGGAATGAAAACGATATGCACATATCAGTTTTTCACTCGTCCTGTTTGTTAAAAATCGAGGTCTGAAGGTCGCGAAAACACGGCCGTTAGTGCTGCCGTTTCAAACGTGCACAGCGTTCTGTATCTGTGACACTATAAACAAGGCCAGCGTATGTGGCAAATGAAATACGCCACGATCTTCTTTGGCGTTCCTGGGTAAACAGCGGACCAACATCATGAACATGATTGCACACTGAGGAGCTCAAAGCCAAAGTGTATCTCTAAGTTAATCTGTTTGAAAATAATTTTCTTTTCATCCATATTTGCATCAAATAAAAGTGAATAAAGGCAATGTGCTCACTGTGTTAGAAATAAATGTTTTCGGAACTTCTGCCAGTTATTGCTAAACAAAATATTTGACCCCCAACCTTTTACTGTGATAGTAGACTGTGTCTCTGGCTTCAATTTGTTAGTGTTATTATTACCTGCTGCATTGGTTTCAAAATGACTGCACATGGTTTGTCGTGTCTGTGACGCCAGGTCGCTCCCTGTACTGTCTACCATCCCGGCGTTGTTGATCAGAAGATTCAAACCTTCATCTGCTCCCATCGTCATTTCTGCTGTGGCAACGGCAGAATCGATGTCGCCATCAACTGTTGCGTCGAAAGGAATAATTTTCACGCAATTGTATTTTTCTGCCGTGGCCTTTAGAAACTTCGTATCTGTTGCGGTAGGATCCTTGCATCCCGCGAAAAGAAATTTGGGTGGCTTGGGTTGAGATAGAATATAACTGATCAGTTCAAAACCCACGCCTTGATTTGCACCTGCAATAAAAATTGTATCTGGGTTCATTTTTCTTTGTGAAATCTATTCCTAATAGAGTTTTCAGCCAAACCATCGTCCATCGATGACGCAATACTACGCGAATTACGTAACACCCCACCTTCCACCCGTCAATCGGCTAATTCCGGCACTCTTCTTCTTCGGCCTTTATTTGTCACAGCGTTGCAAGTCCTGCAGGGATGTATCAAAACAATAAAAGACAGATGATCTGATGTTAAAACCGATACACACTATTGATGCTCATGAGGGGTGGGGACCAGTACAGGTTGTGGAGATTGCGGCCTAGTCGACTCTGGAAGGACTCGAATGATGAGACTAAAGAAATAGCACTGTTCAGAGACTTACTGTACAACTGAGGAAGGAGTAAAAGCGAACATGGTGTTTGATATCTTCTTCATTCGCATCACAACTTTCCGATCGCAAAGATCAGAAGAGAGAAGGAAAGCAAGCAGGCTTGTCGTGCTGCACAGGATCAACAATGGGCTTATTGGCATCGACAAACAACAATGCCTGCTGCAAAACGAGCCAAGAACCCGAGGCCCACAGCGATTTTTCCAAGAAACGGCAGACCACCCGGCTCTCAGAAATTCATTTTTTCCACAGACCTCCCGAGAGTGGAACCAGCTCCCACAGTGGCACACCAGTCAGTCAAGTCAGTCAAATACTTCTTTATTCCATTCAAAGGAAAACGTGGGTGTTACACATGAATAACAAACAACGGAATAAAATCTACATGTATAAGAGATTCACAGTCTAAGAGCACGCAATGACGTATAAATGCCACAAGCATTATTTAAATACAATATATAGTATGATACTTATGGAAGTGCGCTGTAAAATAAACAGTATTGCACACTTGTGATTGTCATATAATACATTAACAGGCATAAATATATATAATTATCACTATTTTCATCCAGTTTTAATGCTGTTTGTAATTTTCAAGAGCTTGTTCTTCTGTGGGACAGAAATTGATGGGAGAAAGATCATGCTGCAATAGGTAAGAATGGTAGTCGGAGAGTTAACTTGACCTACCGTGAACCCCCCACCCCTACCCCCAGTACTCAGCTAAACTAGTCTTAAAGTGTTCCTCAGAATGTGCCGAACACGTTACAACTTGTTCCCAAGAAATCTTTTGGGCTGCGCCAGAGTTACAGCCGTAGACGTAAGGGTACCGTCTTTCACACCGACTGAAGATATATATATATATATGTATAAGTCAGTCAATCAATATTCCTCAAAACTGGCATTTTTTCGGTACCAGTGCAATGTCCTGCTTCGTGGTGTTAAATGGAACCGTGAACGCCGATTTAGGGTTATAGTGCCATATGAAGCATTGAAAGGGATCCCAATTCCCGTGTTTTCAATGAGCGTCACCAAAATCTAGTTTCTAAAATAAAAATAAAATAATGATGTATTGGCCCAAACACGTATTGCTTTTCACTTCTTGGCAATATTAAATCAACAGCCTGCGTGGAATGTTATCACCAATTAAAATAAGAATAAGGAGCATCTCTCTCTCTCTCTCTCTCTCTCTCTCTCTCTCTCTCTCTCTCTCTCTCTCTCTCTCTCTCTCTCTCTCTCTCTCTCCATAAACCTGTCAATTACTGGTTCGTTCGTTACTGTCTGCAGAATGTGTACACACCAATATTACATCACCACGACGAGCGTCGTGGTGGCACTGATAGCGGTTATTGTGTAGGTTGGTAGGGTTGGGGGTATATTTGTGTGTTGGGGGGTGGGGGGGGGGGGGGGGGGGAAAGCAATGATATCAACAAATGAGCCCATTCACTTTACTGTCCAGCTCACAGAGAATAACGATCGGTCATCCCTTTTAAGCGGTGCGACTACATCCGTCAGCCAGTCAGAAAATCTAAACACTTGGAGAGTGGTGATGATGATGATGATGAAGTGATGCTTTATGTCCTCAGATGTCAGTTGACATATTAGGGACAAGTTGTGACCAATGCCGAAGCACGGTGCAATAAATCTTTACGTCCACGGAAACCAGAAGGCTCGTTAGGACGGACAGTCCAGGACGTCCACCTCGACTCTCACACAGCTCCTGAACCATGTTGGAGAGTGGACATCTTTTAACCCATTTATACCCACCGTCCCATATTCAGGACGCACAACTGTCACGTTAGTCTGTTTTCGCTGTTGGTAATGTTGGTATCCGGCTGAAATGGAACTTCCTCTGTACAAAGAAGAGTATTTCCTTATTTTCCCCTCTTGTTGTGTGGAGGAGACCACCGTTTGCAAGTACCGGAAGGCTTTTTGCATCAGGGTGTTTAGTGTTCCCAAAACATCTCTGGGCGTAAATGAGTTAATTTACATATATGTTTAGTCTTTTCTTCTTCGTCGTTTTTTTGTTTTGTTTTTTGTTTGACAATAAAAAGTAACGAATATGAGACAGTTGCCTGCCATATCTTTTATCCTTATGTAACCGAGTGTATTGTATGTGTTTCGGGCCATGACCCTTTAATCTTTTGTTTCCGGTTTCTTTTCTTTTTTGATTGGGTGGGAGTTTTATGGCCCCAATTATCTAAGGTGTTAAAACCTGTGCGCTGGGCCCGCAGTTGACATATTAGGGACAAGTTGTGACCAATGCCGACATAGTTCAGGAGCTGTGTGAGAGTCGAGGTGGCCGTCCTGATCTGTCCGTCCTAACGAGCCTTCTGGTTTCCGTGGACGTAAAGAATTATTGAACCGTGCTTCGGCATTGGTCACAACTTGTCCCTAATATGTCAACTGACATCTGAGGACATTAAGCAACACTTCATCATCATCACCAATGCCGAAGCACGGTTCAATAATTCTTTACGTCCACGGAAACCGGAAGGCTCGTTAGGACTGACAGCTCAGGACGGCCACCTCGACTCTCACACAGCTCCTGAACTATGCCTAAAGTAAGTAAACATGGTGCTTAACGTCCACAGAAACCGTACGGCTTATTAGGGACGGGGAGAAGAGGGGGAAGGGGGTATGGAGGTGGGGGGGGGGGGAGGAGATTATATATCTATCGCTACACTGTCACCACCAGAATGACTTCTGCATTAAGATGGGCAGCGATGAGAGCCATTTTAATGTTTCAGTAGGAAGTGATGGACTAAGTCACAAGACAGTGTCCACAAACCACAACCTTTTTGAAGAGAAAGGAGAGCCGAAGCGGTATCGAACCGAGGTCCTTCCGCTTACCAGCCTAACGCCTTACCGCTAGGCCAAACCGGCTCACTATGCCTTCTTCTTCTTTCTTGGTGCTTTACGTCCACGGAGGCGAGATGGCCTATTAAGGACGGGGACAGAGTGGGAAGGGGCCGACAGAGTGAAGGCTCGACCGCGGAAACCGCCCGAAAAAGACAGGAGAGACCGTGGACTGCCGCCAGAACAATGGAAGTGTTAGGGCGGTGTCCCCTCGCCATGCCCAGCGACTTGTGCACTGCGCAATTGCTGTTTCAACTGCTGTGCCTGGCCAGAGTCACAAAGACAATGTCCGTCGCACTGCTGTGAACATCTTGGACAACTCAAGCAAAGGAAGTCAATTTTTTCTTAGCCCAGCTCCACCTCCCTACTCATGATCTCTTCTGGGCTAAGTTGAAGGTCCAGCTCCACCTCCCTCCTCTAAGATCTCTTGATCTTTTGATCTAGCCTGGTACCCTCCTCTATGCCTTCTGGCTGTAGCCCTTTTGTACACGCGTTGAGTAACGAAGCTGGAGCCGGTCAGTTTATGAATGACTTCCTCCCGCTCACGGCGTGTGGTTTCTGTGGACGTTAAGCACCATGTTTACTTACTTACGGCGTGGTCCCAAGTGCCACCCGTGTCACTGTCCGTCTCGTTGTGTGCTTAAGTGGAACAGTGCTGCAACGATTATCTCACTCTTCCTGTTTAGTTAAGAATGATCTTGGTAATCCGTATTTTTCACTGTTACTTTATTGTATGCTATTATATACTGGGAGTTCATCAGTTAATTGACTGGCCGTCTCTTGTATACTCACCGCGACACTGTGAGATATGGGTTTTAAGTGCAAGTCATGCACACAAGTCATGTGCTTGATAATTAATCATTTTGTCACAGTTACCATCATGTATTATAGTAACCTACAGGTAAACTACAGGTTACTGTATTTATTAGATACTTGCTGTTGTTTAGACTTTACATTTGCTTTCATGTTCTAAATGTTTTGTTTGCTTGTGTCTTTTCCAACACAGACACTGTTTCCTGGTTGGTACAAATAAAAGTTATGTTATAGCAACCTCTGACTTGTGACTCTTCCTTCATGCTTCCAACCTGCTTCTCTCACTCCCCCACACCGCTCCCCTACACTTAAATAAAATAAAATAATATAAAAAAATCGCCCTCGTGTTTTCTTTTGTAGTAACTTTTCATTTTATGAGTGGGCTAGTACTTGGCACCATGACACGTTGCTTTTGAATTGTTACTTCGCAACAGAGTTGTGTTGTTCTTGTATGGTTGCGATTGTGATGATGAATAAACCAAGAAATATACCTTGAGTTTGCATAAATAAAATTCTTATCTATCTTTTGTCTAGATCCAGCACATAAAAGGTTCAAAAGAATGCTGTTTATTAGAGAGAGAGAGAGAGAGAGAGAGAGAGAGAGAGAGAGAGAGAGAGAGGGGGGAGAAGAAGAAAGTCTGACTCCCTTCATAAACAGCCTTTTGGGTGCACCTGCATGACAAGGCTGATCAATCGTTGCATGATACCTGCCAGAGTTGGACAGTGACGTAAAAGACTCATTTGTTGATGCCCCTCGCCTCACCCCCTCCGACATGACAATGTTTGTTCACATGTCATGCCACCCTGATGTTCTCGGTGCCACCCTGATGTTCACTGGTGTGAGAACAATCTATAAACATGACAGTAACCAACCACTAATTGACAGGTTCTACGGAGACAATTTCGGAACACTTGCTGCACAAATAAATGGTTGGAGGGATATTTGTTGAGCGGATCTCTGAAAATAATGGGGAGATCAACATAAAATCGCCGAACACTCATATAACCATTAAAAAATTTTTTTTAAAGAAAGGCATTCAGGGATGATTAGCCTAGCTGACTATAACCAGAGTAAATGACCCGTTGATCAATGCCGGTTACCACATGCAAGTTTGGGTTGAATCACTACTAAGCCAGCCTACATTATGTTCTAGAGCTGATTTGTCCGCAAAAATTCCATCCGCTGGTCCAGTCCAGAGAGCCAGGATATAACAAAGTCTCTGGGACCGGCAAAAATCTGTCGTTCTTTTCTTTAAACATCGTTTTATTAGGCAATGTGTTACAATTCATATTCTGTCATTACAGAATGGAAAGAGGAACTATAATTTATGTGCGTTTGTACGTATGTTCGCAGTTTCCAGCAGAACACAAAGCAGTCAAGTTTGCACTTGTACAGCAAAAAGGGTCTCTCTAAATTTAGGTTACTAACTGATTATATTGTGTCCATTTTTTAATAAACTTGTCAAAAGTAATTTCCATTAAAAGTACATACTTAAGAACTTCGTTAAAAAAAATCTAATTACTTAGAAAGGCTTCAAATGTAGGCTTACGTTTGTTCAGTCTGCATTTATAAACAAAACATTCTGCATGCAAAACAAAACAACAAAGTCAAAACCTTCATCTCTTTTTGTTTTCCGTTATGTCCAAAAAAGAATGAGAGTTATTAAAGATCTATCAAATTGAAGCATTTTCCTTTTAACCACATCTCAGATCCGGCCCGAAGAGAACTGAGCGTTTTCACATTGGTGCATAAAGTTTAAAAAATTGTATCTTTTCATGTCAAACACAAATTGCACACAATGTTCTCGACCACTCCCATGTCCTTCAAAATCGGATTTGTTACAAAAAAATTATAACAAATCTTCTCTCTCTCTCTCTCTCTCTCTCTCTCTCTCTCTCTCTCTCTCTCTCTCTCTCTCTCTTCTCTCTCTCTCCTCCCCCGAAAAACAAACAAACAAAACCCAACAACTGTCCCTAGGTCCATTCAGTGTCTTTCCCTAACTTTTAATTCTTGCATGCCTGAGATATTTCAACTCTTCTAATCAAAATATTCTTTTAAAAACATTTGGATTCCCTCATAACTGAATTCAAAAGAGTTACATATTCTGCGGTGTTTCTTAAATGTACATCATCAATACATAAATTGTGTGCTCTAAAATAAGCTCTCTTTTAATTAAACACTTTACACTACTCAACTCGATCTCACCAGAGAGGTGTTTTACAGGCTTGAAATACATTTATCCAGAAAGGGTTTGTAACCTTTCTTGTAGTTAATATCCTGGGTCCTTTATTATGTTTTGATTGGGTCTATTTCAGGGCATATATATATATATTAATGTTCCAGATATTAAATCTTCGTGACATCACCATGCCCTTTCTAATAAAAAAAATAAAACAAAAAGAGGACCTAAAACCTTGACTGCTATCCACTGTACAAATTTCTTGGTTTGGGTAACATCTAGTTTCGTTGGCAAACTTTACACACACCAAAGAAGTGAACATATTCCTGGAGTAAGATTCTGTAAATGTTTACTTGTAAATCTCTTAACCGGTCGGTATGTCTGTTTGAGCTATTTCGCCTTTATTTTCAGTCCTTTGCCCGTTTCGATAATTTGATCTAATATTTTATTTTGGACCGGAGCGGCTGTCTGATCGGTTTGAATCTTAAAGGGTCTGGCACACCCAGATTTGGCTTTAAAAAAAAGATGCTTTGCATGAATCTTTATTGTCTTATGTGCGCTTATTATGTGGCATTAATTTCTGCTCTGGTCCTTTTGAAATGCGGCAATTTAAGAATAACTGTAGTGGTCTAAAAATTGATTAGGGATCTTCCCCCGGCTGCTGCTATTTACGGAATGCGTATTACGTCATTACATTTTGTTGTTTTACACAAGTTTTTGTAGACTCGGCCTACAAACAATTGACAATGGCATTATCTCAGGCACGTAATCTGCTCAGGCGTTATGATTTGTCGGGCGACTTAACTGATGATTGTGTGAATAATTTTATGTTTTTCTTTGAATAAAATTTCCTAATCGTGCTATGTGTACTTCACTATAGTGGATGAGACCGGTAGCTGCCGTTTACTAATAATGCTCGGCGATGTACCGAGGTGCAAAGTGTTGGGTGACAATTTTTTATCAGCGTATTGATCCGATGCTACTACAGGAAATATTTTAGAAACACACACTTACGCAAACAGGTAGTACTTAGTAGAATATTTAAACGTATGGTTCCGGTAGACTACTCCTATGAATCAAATAAGAAGTATCAGGAACCTTTTCATGTACATGTCCAGTAACAGCTTTGCCAGTTTCCTATCGCAGACGTCTAACCTTGTGCACAGCTCTCTCCACCTCTCCACCTGGTCACCCAGGTTTACCACCACGACCTGTATCTATGTGGTCGGTCTCTTGCCAGTCGAGCTAAACGTTCTTTTTATTTTGGTCCTCCGAAAATAAATGGTTGTAACTCCAAATTATCTCTGCTTTGATTGCATAATCTTGAAAAAATGGAAAAGAACTATGAAGATATAAACACCACTGTTTCATTCTCAGTTCTTCGTTGCTTTCGTTCAACGGGCTATTTGCTCCTTATAATAGCACATGAAAGAATGTATTTATTATCTATTAACATAAAAGAAGGCGGCACACAAAACAAAACACCCGTCCCGTCCCGTGTTCTCTTGTTGTGTACATATTTCTATTAATTTTTGCAGGTTTGTCATTCTTGCCATCAGTAACTACTTCTAGAGCCATTGTTTCCTTCGACTCTTCCTTCACCTTGTGTCAAATTATTGATATTGTAATCATGTCAAAATGATTTTGCCATCATTTCATTGATCGAAACACATAGGGTGGCATGGGGAAAATTAGTCCATACGCTCGGTTGGGGGAACTTCGGCCACCCAAACACCTTGTGAACTGCACTCAATACTACGTATCAACCCCTACAATTCAGAGAACTTTTCCAAACTATAACATCAGCTTCATAATGGATCAGTCTACAAACAAAACAACAAACGAGTGATTGTTACAAGTAGCGTATGGCAAAACCTGTCCTACTTTGGGAGCCTTGCTATTCGCTTGGCAACAAAACCATCGTGTGGGTTGTACGAAAAGTAAGGACCGACATACTGTTGGCAAGTCTTGTTTGTTTTGAAGTTCAGTGTTTGCCACGATCTGCCCACTTAAAAATCCTTCCAATTTTCAGTTGTCATTTTGATGATGTCGTTTTAAATCTACGTATACATTCTTAACATTTTTATTTTTATTTTTTACATCAGCTTCTTCTTGTCTGTCTTCTTTTTTGCTTCCTTCTTCTTTTATTATTATCTGTCTATTTTCTTGCACCTGACGAAGACAATTTTCTGTCGAAAGCGCTTGTGTTTCATTGTTTCCTTGTGTTTCGTCGTATAGGTGAATACATTTACCTAGATCTGTTCTATTAGTTTTGTCAACCTCACCAGTAGTTGTTCACTCATTCCTCAGAAGAAGAAAAAAAATTCTTTCATATTCATGAAATCACACGGGTAGTTGTGTTGTATGCTAGTCTTCGATTGGTCGAAGGTGTCTACAAACCACAACGAGCTTGTATTGGTCAACCAATATAACAAATCGTGACAGAATCGTGTCTCGAAACGTGCATGTGAATCAAACGTACCTGTTTGGACGAATTTCCACCAGGCCACCCTAAAATGTTCGAAAGAACGCTAGACATCATTTCATTGTTCGTCTTGGCAATTTCAAACACTATCAATTTATCTCCGAGGTTAGGAAAATGAAATTATTTGACACAGACTGTCCAGATTTAAAAAATAACCATTGACAAAAATAATGTGTACGTGACATGTACACAAAACTGAGAAGTTCCGGTATCCTATCAATGATGCCATACTGAAACGCGGGAAAGAGCTCGTAAAAACAGTGTTAGTAACACTGTCTGGGAAAGTCCTCTTCTAAAATCGTTATATAATCAACGGCACGTTCAGTCACAAAACTTTTTAACGTGATCATGTTCGTTTAATAAGTTTATTAATAACGCTGATAAGTTCATTACTATTTTATGATGACGTCACAGTTTGTTCTATATTTATAACTATGATTAAGACCCTTTTGTTGGTGGTGTTGTGTTTGTTGTTGTGTTTTCTTTTAACTTTATGTATTCATTATTTTACGAGCCCGCCATGACCACCGCAAAATTGCCCCTTGAGGATAATTAAAGTTTTTTTAATTGAATTGAATTGAATTAACCTCCTCTAAGCACACGAGACTTTTAGCCGCCGAAAGAGAGTTCCTTTAAAACAAAGACCGACCCAAAACAGGCTATCGAGTGAAAAAAACTGAAAGAAGTGTATAAAAAGCAGCAAAAAGTACAACCTGTGCATACAAAACATAATTCCGCGATTTTTTAAATTTATTTTACTCTGTGAAGCTACCGTTTGAACATGCATATACCCTACCCCCTCCGACCCCCCACCTCGACCCACCCACCCCAAAAAAATGCTTGGACGCACATTTTTACGCTTGATTCAACTCATCTTTTTTGTCATCCGTTTGTTTTTCAAAAAGTTGCAACGGATCTACAACTTCTCGACAGTTACAAACTGCTCCGATCGTGTGAATAAGAAGAAAAACCCAGGCGGCAAGGCACAGACAAGTGGCATATTTTTGTAAATATTTTTCTTACGGAAAATCACCGCGGACCCCTCCCCTTGAGGGAAGTACACTCCACCGGTAAAACACTAATGCGGAGAGACCCTGGTGGATCTTGGGCCTGTTTACGATTACGAATGAAACCATCCTGCCACAGGCTGTGAAACATTTCGCCTATGCCGGAAAAGCAATATGAGAAGAAAGAAGCCATACGAAATGTTAATAAGAACAAAACCACTCAGAGGAAGAACTTGGTAGAAGGAGGCGTAAAACAAGGCTGAAAAAGAAGCACTCAGAACAGACGAAGGAGCCATACGAAGTAATAAAATGAACAGTACCACTAAGAAGAGAACGTGGGTTGACAAAGGCCCAAGAAAAGGCCCCAAGAGAGAAACAACGAGAAGAGAAAGGGGCCCTACGGTGTGCCTATACCAAAAACGACTAAGACCGTGCGAAGGCCTGAGAAAGAGCCCTTCGGGAACAAAAGAAAAGCAGCCCCTCTAAGTGCTAAAGGGAACAGAACCAGAAACAAGAACGGCTCGATGGACGAAAGGCCTAAATAAAGTAAGACGCACTCAGAACAGACCAAGGGGCCAAACTAAGTGCTAACAAAGAAAAGAACCACTAAGAAGATCCAGAAGGCGAGGCTG
Organism: Alviniconcha marisindica; assembly: GCA_018857735.1. NCBI lineage: Eukaryota > Metazoa > Mollusca > Gastropoda > Provannidae > Alviniconcha > Alviniconcha marisindica. Next base: position 211,129 of record JABMCL010002141.1, on the reverse strand, counting down.
ACACAGACAAATGATGTCGTTTTTCTTAAGGTGAATCACCGCGGACCCGGGCCATCCCCATCACGGAAGTTATTCACTCCACCGGCGAACAGTGTGGAGAGACCGTCGGGGAGCTTGAGCCTGTTTACCACCTGCTTACGATTACTATTAAAATCACCCTGCCACAGGCAATATACACGTGTCCTACGCCCGAAAAAGCACTGTGAGAAGAAAAGAGCCATACGATGTTAAAGAACACACACAAAAAAGTCAGAAGAAGACCTAAAAAAAAGAAAGACTAAAAGGTGTTACTCCTTTTAGTTTTTAGTTTTTTTTTTAAGAAGCGGGGAACAGCTGGAGGAGCGATAAAATGAAGAGTACCGCGAATAACAGGACATGGGAAGAAGGCATAACAAGTGCCCTATAAAGAAACAATCAGAACAGACTGCCTACGGAATGCCTGCAACAGCAAAACCACCAAGAAGAAGAACACGGCATGCAGGAGAAGGCTTCGCTGTGACTTCGGTCTTCTATACAGCAACACTATATTTGCACAAGACACGCCAGCTAAATAGCAAACCATTTCTTTCGTAGGACACTGCGGGTGAAGATGACACACCACCATGCAAAGTTTGGTTATAAAAGGTTCAGAACATATCGTCCGGACAAAACCGGGGCAAACAGGCATATACGAAGAAGATTTTCGTTGGAACAGGAGGCGCAGGATGGAAAGCTCAGAAAGCGGATGTCGGTGTATCTGCGTTCTGAAGTTTTCAGCCGAAGCTCGGCCCAGCCCGAGCAAGCAGAAGCAAAACGTCGATCCAGGTAAACTACACTGAATTACGTCAAATATAGACATTACACCTCTAACAGAGTATTACGGTTGGAATGTGGATGCTTTCCCGTGTCCTGTGGTGTAAATTTGTTGACATTTGGTTTCTTGTACACCACACAATCAAACATTCTCATTTTTGATTTCGGCCGTTTGAAGGCAAAATTGCACTTTCCTCAAAATCGACAGGAGAACGCAGTCACTTGGTGCATTTTGGTTATTGTCACCATGTTATTAAATATCTCATGCATGATATGATGAACTACCACTGTCAAAGAGAAGTCGCGTTAGAAGAATAGGAAAACGCTCTCCCGGTTTTTCTGTGTTCCGAACCAGAGCGCATGGCTGTTCCGATGCTGAGCTGTGCCGTATTCCAAACCAGAGCACCTTCCTGGACATTGTTCCTTTTGACAATTAACATAGGTCATGCCAGACAGGTTACTTACGAGGCCTCAGGATTCCATGTTACAGATGGAGGTGTCTGCAGTGACTGAGGAGAGTTTAATGGATGTCTCTGCCGAGATGGAAATGGAAACAACTGTCGGTGACAACTGTCGGTGACCTCTACTCCGCAAAAAAAAAAAAAAAAAAAAAAGGGGGGGGGGGGGGCTGTTGAGCGACATCTCTGCCCAGAATGCGGAAATTATATGTGCAGAAAAGGAACCTGGTCCGCCACAGGAAGCAAAACCACAAATTGGATGATGGACCTCGTTTCCCTTGTTCACAGTGTGATAAGAAATTTACCATGTCCGATGATCTTCATTCTCATATATATGAACAGTGTTCTTCTGAGGATAAAACCCTTTAAGTGAGAGACGTACGAAAGGTTATTTGCATACGACAAACCTTGAGCCTGGGAGGCATTCATGCACGGTAATCGCCCAAGTCCACTTACGCGGTCACACACTCCGAGCACCGCTTTCCGGCACCTTCCTCCAAACTCTTCCAGATTTAGTTACGTCACTGAAGGGGCACTCTTTATCTCCGCGCAGCTGTCCACCGACGCGGTCAGCGCCCTCCGAAAGGTTCGGGTACAGATAAGACTGTGGAAGCAACCTAGCGCCCAAGCACGCACGTAAAAGTTCCGTCTCGATTCAAACGATTTTGGTTTTATTTGAGCTGGCGTAAGCAACATGGTCAATTATAAAACAAACGTGTGATATAATTTGAGTTGTTTGTAACAAAATTACTTCTGTTTGAGCACCAACAAAAAAATGCTCGTTAGCTGACAGTTTTCTGGACCCTATGGCGTAACTAAATACGGCAGTGGTTGAAGGAAGGATGTCGTAAACCAGTGCTTGGAGTTTGACTCGATCACTGAGGAAAAGTTTTCAAAAGTAGAGGAAGACCATGTACGTCCGCATGACGGCAGTCTTCATTACCCCTGCAACAAATGCTTCCTACGCTTCACATACAGGAATCGGGTGAGGCGTCGTAGCAAGAAATGCCTTCTTTAGCCACTTCACTGCCACAAGATGTCCGTTTTAGTTCAGTCTTAACATTCATATGTCAAGCCTTGATGTGACAACCGCAACAGATCCCTTTGCAGTAGTTACAACAAAGCAGCACTAGAAGCTGTGTAAAAAACAACAACAACACAAATCATGTTATAATTTGGTTTTGTGGTTGGGATAAAGACACCTCTAGCCCCCATTGGTTCTTGCAGAATTGTAGTGGACCTTAGCCACAATTTTCATATCACTGTAATCAAGAAGAGTATGATGACTGACTTTGAGTTTGTTTTTGTTTTTCGTCTTTAAAACGCGAATGATACTTGATAGGTATTGTCATTCTTATTTGCTACAGATTCTAAGTCGTGATTTATAAAGAATGATATTTAGTGGATTTTTTTTCTTCTTCTTTTGTTTGGGCACTGGCACCTGTTATTTCAGATTTACCAGAGCGTAGTACGAATTTCTTTTGCGGGAGAAATCCGACGTGTTTCTGTAGTTATATGTCACCCTTCCATTAATTCACACACACACACACACACACACACACACACACACACACACACAACACACACACACACACACACACACACGCGCGCGCGCGCGCGCGCGCAATTACCACCCACACCACCACACGCACGCAACCACACACTCATACACTGGCGTGCTCGCGGCAACCACCACACACACACACACACATACACACGCACACACACACACACGACTTCTAAATACTCTTAAACAGTAATCGTCCATTATATCACTCATAAAGTTTTTTTTTATAACATAGTGACAATGACCAAAATGCATCAAGTGATTGCATTTTCCTACCGTTTTTGAAGAAAGTACAATTTTGCCAGCAGTAGTTTGAAATCAAAAATGAAAATCATTGTTAATTATGAGATGTACAAGAAACCAAATGCCACGAAATTTACTCCACGTGACACGGGAAAGCTTCCCCGTTCCAACCATGATGATCTGTTAGAGAGGCAATACCTAAAGTTGACGTAAATGGGTGTAGTTTACCTGGGTAGATATTTTGCTTCTGCCTGCTCCGGCTGGGCCTCGCTGTAACGGAAAGCTCCGGCTGAAAACTTCGAAACGCGGATACACCATGGGATACACCGTGGGATCTCATCTTGTTTGGCCTGTGTAATTTCAGTGGATGTCTTGCTGGATTCTTCGACATGGCTTCTCGGTGGCTTCACATCGGTGTGTGTGTGTGTGCGTGCCGCCGGCGTGCGTGCGTGCTTGTCAGTGTGTGTGTGTGTGTGTGTGTGTGTGTGTGTGTGTGTGTGTGTGTGTGTGTGTGTGTGTGTGTGTGTGTGTGTGTGTGTGTGTGTGTGTGTGTGTGTGTGTGTGTGTGT
>JABMCL010002141.1:50000-202500 GCA_018857735.1 Alviniconcha marisindica | reverse complement strand
TTTCAGTGACACCTCTGATGGGCCCAGTAGCAACGGCTAACGTCCACGCCACGAGTTGTCCAAAGATATATAAATAGCCACCGACATAAAAATTAAACAAAAACTCCAAGGCAGTGTAGCTGCCACAGTTTTGGGCTGGCAACGATATGATATAGAGGTTTTTATTCTAAGCGTTTAATCTGAGAATCATATTATAATATATCTTATCACTGGGGCCCAGTTCAGCTTGCACAGGCTAGCATGTGCGCAGTTCGGCGCAGCGGATGTTTGCCAGGAATGTTTGTGGTCGCCCGGAAGCAGGTATAACCAGCGAACCACAGTTGTCAACATTGTGCAACGTAAAAGTAGGATTACTCTCAAGTTTGTTTTAGTCTTGTCGCTTTTTTCTTCGCCTTCTCATTAACAATCTGAAATTAGAACAGCTACAATATTCACATTTGATTTCTAGGCATTCGCTATCTTTTACGTACATGACAGTGCTGCGGTAAAGACGAAACAGCATGCACTCACTGTTTGTCGAGGAGAAAAAGACCTATAAAACTCGAACTTTCGATTTGGGTAAAGGTAATCACATTTTTACAACCATGTAATCAGCAGACTTGCCCTCTCCATTTTATATAATGCGAGTGCTCATAATTTCGACTGCGCTTCGCTAGGCCTAAAGCAAGTCACGAAAGAGAAAATACGAACTTCCCTTTGATCAAGGCCGTTTGTTGTGTCACTTCCGGTGTGTTATCGTGAGTTATGCTGTGATAACTTTTGGTTTGCGGACATTAAAAAAATGACAGCTTGATGACAGTTGTCATCTGCGACCAAACGTTTTGGCCCAAGAAAGTGTGAAGTAATACACAATGCCTGGTTCTCCGTCGACTGTGGTATTTTGAAGATGAATTCTGAAACAAGACTTCCGTTTGTGTGACATTGGATGTTCATGTGCTTCACTGTTTGGGACACGCTTGAAACAACTTCGTCTTTTTCCAAAAGGTTTATGTGCACTTTCATTTAGTCTTGACAGACTGGCAAGTTCCTCAACCAAATTTCTACATTATGTCTCACAGTAGACAGAGAGATGAGAGTGAACGGTATGGTCTGGAAAAAATTTCTTCTTATGTTTTTATTTCATTTAGATTTAGTATTTTTAAGGCAGAACCCCTTTATTCCATAACTCATAATGGTGTACCCATTGTCCCACATAATTTTGTTGGATGACACTCTTTCAGCAAAGTTAATAACATTCCAATGTTTCTGCTATTGTGTTAAAATCTCAACACTAAAACGCTTCAACAGAGGCAGATTACATCAATCTTGACGGCAGATAAAGCGTCAGAACAGTGTTTGGGTGTCCCGCCTACATCATGCCAGAAAACTAACCACACTGTCTACAAAATGCAGCATGACAGCATGAAGATGGACAGATCAAAGCTAGTGCTAGTAGTAACCTGCCAAAGGAGAGGCTACACAAGCAATTTTCCCTGATCCAGTGCCCCAATAATGGATGTCTTCATTTCTGCCAAAAATCAAGGATTGGAATGAGCTGCCACTGCCAGAGAACAATGTGTCTGGCAGCTTTGCTTCAAGAGTGCTTATTAGCAGTTAACTACCCTCCCCCATCTAATTGTAGGCTCAGTGTCACTGTCAATGATGACTGGGGCCAGTAGGAGGATGTGTGTGAAGGTTTGTCCCTCAACAGTGCCAAGCAATTGCAAACTGTGGAGAACTAGTCAGACACCTGGAAACACCAATGGGTATTTTAGAATCACAGCTGCAGCATTTGTCACCTCTCAGTGTAATCAGTGAGCATTTTTAATGGCCTGATTGAGAGCCGGTTTGGCCTAGTGGTAATTAAGGCGGTAGGCTGGTATTAGTATTAAGTGGAAGGACTTCGGTTCGATACTGCTTGGCTCTCCTTTCTCTTCAAAAGTTGTGGTTTGCGGACACGGTCTTGTGACTTGGTCCCTCACAATTAATGAAATATTAAAATGGCTCTCATCGCTGCCCATCTTAATGCAGGTCATTCTGGTGGTGACTGTGTAGCGATAGGTATATAATATATATACTCTCCCTCTTCCCACACCTCCATACCCCCTTCCCCCCATTCTCCCCGTACCTAATAAGCCTTATGGTTTTTGTGGACGTTAAGCACCATGTTTACTTACTTGCTTACCACCTTTATGGATGAAGATGCAGATAGGGTCAATATATCTATCTATCATTCTATGCACTTTGATTGCACAGTTTGTAGTCCTGTTTTATTTTCATTTTTTTCATTTGAAGTCTGCATCCAGGTTTCATAAAAAGTGCGTACAGCATACGCGAACGTGTTAAAAAAAAAGAGCATATATATATATAAATATTATTATTATAGATGATATAATATGTGTATAGGTCAATAATGTTTGTGTCTAAATAGTAAATGACCTGCTGCTGTCCCCTACACAAGGGTCTGCCATCAGTAGTGTTGGTCCCTCAGTCTAGATCTGCTGGTCTTGATTAAATTCTGCCAATGTTAATATTTGTTGTTGTTAACTGAAGCCCCTTTCAGTTTCACACATGCATGAAACTTAGTCTTAAACTTTAAAGTTCAACTTTAAGTTTAAATTAAGCATTTAATGGCAGTGTTGTTTGTTAGCAATAAAAAAAAATTAAATTGCTGGTTAGAAATAAAGAAATAAGACTGAAGTTAATAATACTTAATGGTTTATGTTATTTTTCTAAAGTGATACTCTGCAACAGACATGTTAATTTTTCTTCCAAGCTGATAATATGATTATGATTTATATGAATGTTAAATGTTATCATCTGGTCTCAAATTTCAAGCAATTCTAAATGTTGACACACACACACATATATATATATATATATATATATATATATATATATATATATGCAGTGCTAGGACTTCTGCAAAGTCATACATGTGTGCTGATTCTGTGTGTTTGCATTAATTGGCATTTTTTTTTTTTTTACCAACTGAGATTAGCATACTGGAAAAGCAGTCAGCAATTGGTCAGAAGTACTGGCTGTTATTTTGTTTGACTGGTATTTTCCCATCACACCAGATGCTGTATACATCACATGCTAGAAGCAAAAACTAATAATACACAGATCAACATCATGCAAGCTTTCACTGCCAGCACCCTCCTCCTCCCCACCCCCTCCTCAAATAGACAGGTCTGAAAGTATGAGTACTGACTGCAAGATACTGGACTGTAAATGGACTGTAAATGGACTGTAAATTGTAAAGAGGACTGTGGTCCTCTGTAAATTGGAAAAGTTAGTAAAAGATTACATCGATCAATTACAGTTTGCTTACAGGAAAAACAGGAGTACTGATCATGCGGTTTTATACAGTTTAGAATATATATATATTATATACTCGCATTTAGAGAAAACAGGAAGTACTGTAACTGTGTAAGACTTATGTTCTTCGATTTTTCCAGTGCCTTCAACACAATACAGCCACATTTACTTGTTAAAAAACTTTTAAACATGAAACTGCCGTCATCCGTTATTTCATGGATCTTTGACTATCTTTCAAGTAGACTTCAGTACATGTAAGGCTAAATCAGTAAATGGATTACTGTCACCTGCTATTAGAACAAACACTGGTGTACCTCAAGGTAGAGTTTTAGCACCCTTTTTGTTTGCGCTGTATACAACTGACTGTAGAAGCACTGATGAGTCATGTCCTGTAGTAAAATTTGCAGATGATACAGAACTGGTTGGAAAAAATAGTAATGATGAAGATGCAATATAATACCACAAGCAGATTGAAAACTGTGAATTAGTGTGATAAAAATTACTTGTATTTGAATGTTTCCAAAACGAAACAGATACATGTGCATTGATTTTAGGAAGAATCAAAGATGCCCCAAACCAGTCTACATTAAAGGAGAAGCAGTGGAGAGAGTAGATCTACATTATATATAATTTTTATATATATTATAAGTACTTAGGTGTGGTTTTTGATAGTAAATTGAACTGGAAAGAGAACATCAACTCTGTGCTGAAAAAAGTGAACTCGAGAATGTATTGTATGAGAAAGCTGAGATCATTTGGAGTAAATTCAGATGCTAGTAACTTTTTATAATGCTGTAATATGACATATGTAGTATTATTATGTTTGGTTCTGCCTGTTGGGGTGGGAATCTTTCAAAATTAGATAGAGGGAGGTTGGAAAAGATTGTAAAAAACACACCTTGTTATGGGAAAGCCACTGGACAGTTTTAAGACTTTACATGAAAAGAGACTGTACAGAAAACTAATACAAATATTAAACGACCCTACACACCCAATGAGACACTACTTTGATAGCAGACATAGCAACAGGAGTGGAAGATTTTTACTTCTGAGAACAAATACAAACTGTTATAAAGCCTCGTTTTTACCCTCGGCTCTGTCAGTTTTTAATGAAAATTATACCAGTCATTAACTGAGTGTGCGCATGCGTCAAGACTTCTGTTGAGGATGATAACTTTCTAACAGAGGGTTGGGGATGTGTGAACCTAATGATTTTTGTTTCGGAGTTTTTACGTTTTGGTTTGACACAGAGAAAGCATTGTTCCAGGTAATTTGGGGTTTGCTATTAGTGTATGCAGATTGAGAGAAAGGGGGCATATGTCTAAGAGTGTGTATGTGTGTATGGTTCATGACTTAGAATTATTGAGATATGTTCTTCGTTGTGCAATTGAATGACAGCTTTAATTTCCCACTGGGATTAATAAAGTATATTGTTTATTGTTATTTTGTTCCATTTCAGTTTGGGTAAATTTTATGAACTTTGCTGTGTGATTTTTCCTGCTCTGCTTTCATTCAAGATCTAAGTGCATATAAGTGCATCAGTATGAGTATGGCACAAGGAAGCGTACATTTTTTTTTCTTGCCCAGCACCATTGCCAATGGAATCATCTGTATCGTCATCTGCTTCAAACAAAGAAACCCTTCAAATGGCTGAGAAAAACCATCAAACCACCAGCTGTTAAGCAACAGAAGATAAAGGAGTACAACAATTCTTGGATGACAGATTTTCCCTGGCACAGGCATGAAGACCCTATTGACATGCATGCCCTTTGTTTTGCAGACCATGCTGTGTGTTAGGGTGGAAACTGGAGTGATGAACAGATATTTTATTTTAAACAGAGGAAAAGGCCTGACCTCTGTTATGGGGGTGGATGGGGATGGGGTGGGGGAACCTGGGCACATTATTATTATAGGGCCTAGGTAATGTTGACTACTGGCTGACTGAGGGTTGGTGCCTGATTTTTTAAATATTATTAGTGATACCACGTGTTGGCATAATGATATTCTCAACAGTCTAGAGGAGGCTGTGGTGTGTGTGTGTGTGTGTGTGTGTGTGTGTGTGTGTGTGTGTGTGTGTGTTGGGACTCTAACCCAGGACCTGTTGTTAGTTTCAGTCATGAGTCTGATGCTCTCACACTGAGCTATCCCCACTCTGCTGACATTAGATGGAGAGAATCCTCCCATCCCCAGTATGAACAAGCAATGTTTGTTTTAATTCTCACAGAAGAACTTTCTCTCTTCAGTATTTGTTTGTTTCACAGAGGAAGGGTGTGCAGACACACATATGGACGGAGCTGATCTCTGATTAATGTGGTAGAGTGTACATGTATGTATAAAAGGTAGGGTGTGTATAATATAAAAGTAGGCATACATGATACAATTATACTGTATAGTACCAGAAAACGCATGCATGCTCACATGTATGTGCACATGCATGGATGGATGAAGGTGATCTGCAATTAATACAGTACAGTGTGTATAATAAGTTATAACAGATCTATAATACCAAATCACATATGACACCATAGAACACACACACAAACTTGAGCTTTGTGCGATGGCCACCTTGTGTGACGTGTGCATTATCAGAAAACAATGCCAATGGAAAAGTGCTCTTATACCTCACACAATCAAAAATGCTCTACCATGGCTGGAGGTCAAGACTGAGCACTGCCATCATGTATCACAGATACTGTTATTGCATTATCGACAATGTAGCTTTTCCAAAGGAAAACATAATTTAATTTCTTTTTGAAGCAATCAACAATTGAAGTGCGAGTGCTCCAATGATTGTGTCAGAAAGAAATAATAATGAATACTTAGAGTGCCTAACCCGCACAGGCCCTAAGTGCTTACACATTCTTTACAAGAACATATTGTCGAAATTCAACACATACAACATGAACACACACACACACACATGCACACACACACAGACCCACCCACACACTCACACAGACACACATACACATACACACACACACACATAGTTCAGGAGCTGTGTGAGAGTCAAGGTGGCCGTCCTGGGCTGTCCGTCCTAACGAGCCTTCTGGTTTCTGTGGACGTAAAACTTGAACCATGCTTCAGCATTGGTCTGAGCTTGTCCCTAATATGTCAACGGACATCTGAGGACATTAAGCAACACTACCTACCTAAACACACACACACACAACACACACACACACACACACACACCACACACACACACACACCAGCCACATATCAGGGCAATGGGACTGAAGAAAAGATTTTTAAAAAGAGAAAGGTTTTCAAGGAAGATTTAAAAGACCTGAGAGAGGTAGAATGCTGGACAGAAACAGGGAGTTGGTTCCAGATAACTGGAGCCTGGTAAGAGAAAGAGCGCCAACCACAGGACTTTGTTTGGAAGGATGGTATTCTGAACACTCGGGTATCTGAAGAAGAGCAGAGCTGCCAGGAAGTGTAAAGAGAAAAAGAAGACACCCCCCCCCCCCCAACAAAAAACAACAACACCCAAACAATGGCCCATTATCATCAATATCAGGAGCATCAGCTTCCAAAGAAAAGTTGGATGAAAACAAAAAAACAAAAAACAACAACACTTAAGTTGAAGTACTTTCTGCAAGGTTCGACTTATCTGTTGTCAACGGATAAGTTAAAAAATGGATAACTTGAAGAAAAAAGTAATTCCCCAGCACACTGGACTAAATCATATTTGACTGTATATTATATCAATGATATACATTTGAGAGAGAGAGAGAAAAGAAAAGAAGAGAAAATATTGCAGCCTGCTGCCACATTTAGTAATTCAGTAGTAAATGCGCGCACCCACATGCTACATGCACTCTTTTGCTGTGCTGTATTTATTTCTTTTTTTCTTTTTTTGAGAACTGGTCAAACAAACTAACAACTGGTATGTCTGACTGATTGCTGATTTTTTCCTCTGGTCCGGTATGTCTGACTGATTGCTGATTTTTTTTCCCCCAGTATATGCTGATGTTATTCTTAACCAGTAAAAAGAAATTACTGGTTCACATGAACCTTGTCACACACACACACACACACACACACACACACACACACACACACACACACACACACATGTGAGCATGTGCATGCACACACACACACACACACATGCATGTGCACACACACATGGGTACACAGAAGGAATGTAACAAGGAGTGAGAGGCTAAGGGGGAGGGGGAAGTAAGAAGACATAATTTGTAATCATTTGTTGATTTGTTTGTAATTGTAGGGGTGAGTTTTTAACACAGTTTTGAAGGTATGGGAGGATTGAATGTAATGGATGTCAGAAGGGAGCTTATTCCATTGCTTTGGAACACAGTGGGAGAAACAGTGTTGGCCTGATAATAATTAATATAATATATAATTATGTACTTTCAGCTGTTGAAAACTGGGGCAAGGAGGGAGGACAGTTCAAGCAGAGCAAGGCACAGGCACTGCTGTGACTAGACTGTAGCCCTGCTAGATTTATTCCAGATTTATTCATATTGGTGGCTGGTCAGGAAAGCAGCCCTTTGATGTTTGTGCACATATAATTTAATAATATATAGGAGTAGAAATCCAGCCAACCAGCCATGCCTTGACAAAGACTGGGTGAAAATTTGGATTAAAAATTTCTGTAGAACCAGGACATGCTTGGACTGTTGTTCTATGTTCTCTGTACAAATGTATATATATACATTATGCATCACACTTTTAAATATATGCATATGTGGCATTCAGAACTGCCAAAAAAATATGCATAAAACATGCATTAACATGATTGCTGTGCATCAGCAAAAGCATACTCAAGAGCAAGAGTTTCAATCATCAGAAATATAGAACTGCTCGGTTCTTTTTGAAAAAGATTCTTGAAAGTAAATATTTTGTGCTCATGTTAACATTTTATCAGTTTGTGTCAGAGTGTCAGGATGTAACCTAGCTACTGAATGAGAATTTCCTGATGTTAGTATGGCTATAAATTAAAAGACAATTTTGTCAGTACATTTCTTGTTTTGTCAAGCTTGTGTTAACTTGAAGAAGAGTGTCAAAATCATCAAGATTTGATATTGTTCTTCCTAGTCTGCATTGTGTCTTTCCTTTAATGTTAATTTTCTAGTTCTACATTTTAGTACTAATTAACTGTTAATTCTAATCCTCACCATAAAACATGGGTAAGATATTGCACAGATCATCACATTTTTATCTGTAACTAATCTAAGTGTAACTCCATTGTCTGTAGAGTGTAGAAATATTTCACTGAAACTTGTATGAACAACCTTTGAATAGTTTAATGCCTTTATCCATGTACTTCAGTCAGTTAAAGATTAAATAAAATGGTTAACAGTTTATTTTATTTAATGTTTTTTTGTTTGTGTGTTGTTGTTTTTTAGCTTTGACTTTGTACATTACGGGTAGAAAAATACTGGTTATAATTTATATATGGGTCATTCTCCTGAAAACTGGTCAAAACTGTGGCAGAGTGGGTAAAAATACAGAGTGTGAATATTTTAATGTTATTATTTGGAAATGAAAGCTTGACATCTCTTGTGCACATTTTATATATAAGACATAAATTGACAGGGTGACAGGAACTTGGTTAATTGTGCATTATGTTATATCATAGGTCAGTGTCTCATGTTACAGAAGACACCAGAAATGCATGAATAGAATTGGCTCAGTGCCTTTTTTTATTTATTTTTGAGTATACTATATTTTCTAATTAATCAAGGAATATTTGTCACTTTGTAAAAAAAAATTATATATATATATTATTTTTATTTTTTATATACTTTCCTGCCTCTATAACGATTTTGCTTTAAAACGTCTTCTTCGAAGTGCAGACATGCATGAAATAGATCAGACATTTCTTTTACTTAGTTTCTTTTCTTTTGCAAAGTAATTTGAAGGGGGGGGGGGGGGGGGGGGTTGTACTAACTTGTTCTAAACCTTATATAGATATATATATATATGCATGACCTAGGGATATTTGTTTCTTGCTTTCTAAAGTTAATAACCAATCACACTTAATTAGTAATCTGTCTCATATGTTATGCAAACATCATCACAAGTACAAAAGGATATATAACACACTTGAATGGTTTACCCAAAAAAACTTAATAAACAAGTATATTCATTACAAAGCAATGTTCTTTCCGCATTTTCTTGATTGGAACTGGTATTGACCCCTGCTTTAAATACTGGGATGGCCAAGAGTGGCAGCAATCTAGTCCACAGTCGCCCAAGCCATATTCTCTGTCTCACGCCCTGTGTAAAAGCAAGAAAATCTTTTCACAGTGTCTTTCCCTGTCTTGTGATGATGTGCCATCAAACTAATTTGGGTTTTGCAAAAGTTTCAGTATTTCTGAAGATCTGGTAGAAACGATTGTGGTTTTGACCTTGAACATAGCAAAATGATATTTCTGTATAATACTCTGGCTGATGATGATGTATCACCATACTAAGTTTGATTGGTCAGAGATATTGTCTGGGCAAGCATTCACTGAAGTTCAGAATCTTCACTGTGAGTTTGACCTTCAATACAGCAAGGCAGCCTTTTCACAAGACACTCCAGCTTATGAACATGCACTGCCAAACTAAGCTGGTCACCGAAAAAAAAATCAGTAGTTCAGAACATATAGTAGAAATAGTCATGATTTCATTGTATGAGCCCAAACTCAGTTACTGTGACCTTGACGCTGAAGATTGCAACCCATTTTTCGCGCATGACACTCTGGCTTATAATGATGTATCACCATACTGGGTTTGGTTACAAAAGGTTCAACGGTTCATATTATACAAACTAATTAAAACTTTTTTTCACTGGACTCTTCTTTGCTTATGATGATCTACCATCAAAGTGAGTTTGGTTGCAAAAGACTCATTGGTTTAAAACTAATAAAAGATATTGTAGAAACCATAATATTTTGTTTATAAAAGCCCACACTGTGACTTTCATCTTGAAGATGGAATCCCAGTTCTTTTGTGTGGTTGACATTAGCTCATGGTGGTGCACCACAATACCAAGTTTGGTTACAAAAGTTTGTATACAAACAGTCAGCCGACTGAGAACCAATATTTGTCACAAGCATTACAATTTACAGCCCTGACCCCTGAAGACACCACAGTGCTTTCCCTTTTGTAGTCAAATAATACATCATACACAGTGCAAAAAGAGGTCATATGTTGCTGCAGCAAGTCAGCTGATGTGGACTCAAACGTTAGGGTAGGTCAAAAGTCAATGGTACTAACAGAAATAGTTCTTTTGTGTGCTCGCATTTTACACCATTTTAAGACACCATGTCAACTGCCTCTGAAGAAATGACTGTAATTTATTTCATATCTACTCTCATGTCATCAAACAAGCATAAAATCAGGTGAAATGTGGTTTTCTACCAAGCAGATGAAAAAAAGAAAGTTCTTTAGTTTCTTTTGTGAACAAGTTACAGTATCATGATACACACTCAGAAGACACCATTGGTAATGTACTGGGACATTGATTATCTTTTCTTTGTTTGGAGCTGTTACAGTGTTAGTAGGAAGCAACACACAATAAATATCGTTTGTATACATGTAAGAACTAGCCACCTTATTTCTCATGAAATCTGTTTTTATTCAATCATGAATGATTTCAAGGAAGTATCTGCGATCAGCTAACCTTCCCTTCCCCTCCCAAATGACAGCCATGAAAATGTTGCAATTTTTACCAAAAAAGACTCACAGCATAAGAAATAACGATGCATTCACACATTGAGGCATTTTCCTTATTTCTCCAAACACATTACATCAGAAATATAGCAGTAGTTTAAAAAGTTTCATGTTTTAATTTAATTTTTATTTCATCAAGAGAATGACCCATATGTACTTTACATAGGGCAGCAGACAGATGTTCCTCTTCATACATCATGGGTAGACCCATGCAGTCATAATTAATGACAACATTATGACATTCATTGTGAATGTGTTTGCCATGCTGTGATTGCAAGTCAACACACAAGGGAGTTAATTAGCGCTCGGAAGTCATCACACAAGCACAACAACAAAAATACCTCAGTCACCTATGGTAACTCCCACCTGGGATGCATGTAAATTTATACAAGGTACATGAACTCCACCAGAGGTACATCCTCAGAGGATGTACCTTGTATTTAAACACATGCCAGGTGAGAGTTACCAGTGTACCTCTGGTTGAGTTTATGTACCTTGTATTTACATGCATGCCAGGTGAGAGTTATTGTACGCAACTTAGGTCTTTGTTGTTGTGCTTGTGTGATGACTTTCAAGCACTAATTAACTCCCTTGTGTGTTGATTTTCTATGAGCATTCTGGGCCTCGCTCTGTTTTAGATTTGTGATTATAAGTGAAAGAATTTCCAGTATTTCTATGTTTAAAAGTCATTTGGTTGCTAAGCTTTACAAGGCCTGTTGCTTTCATTTTTATCTGTGCCTGGTCTTCCATCACACTGTTGTATTCTGCTAACAGTTACAATGATTACTTTTTATCACAATATATATAAGATTTTAAAATTATCTTTTCTCTGGTACACCCGTGTGTGGATTTGAGAGAGTCACCAATGAAACTGTGTTGAAGTTCATGAAACAAATGTCTCCTAAAACATGTGTTCTAGACCTAATTCCAATGTCCTTAGTGTTTGAATGTTCTAATGAGATTGTTCCTCTGCTCACTGCCATTGTAAACCAGTCC
The DNA here is from genome assembly GCA_018857735.1 of Alviniconcha marisindica. Classification (NCBI taxonomy): domain Eukaryota; kingdom Metazoa; phylum Mollusca; class Gastropoda; family Provannidae; genus Alviniconcha; species Alviniconcha marisindica. Next base: position 190,512 of record JABMCL010002141.1, on the reverse strand, counting down.
TTGTCGACCGGCATTTTTTCCTTCCTGTATGAAAGCAGCCATAGTCAAATCCCTTTTGAAAAAGACCTCTCTTGACCCAAATGTGCTAAAAAACAAACAAACTTTAGGCCTGTTTCAAATCTGTCTATTGTGTCCAAACTTATTGAGAAAATTGTTCTTGATGAGCTTCTTTGTCATCTTGATCAAGACAATCTTTGGCACATCGTCCAGTCAGCTTATCACCCAAAACACAGTACTGAGACAGCTCTCCTTTGAGTTTTTAATGACCTCCTGACCGCTTCAGACTCTGGCTCTATCTCCATTCTGACGCTTCTTGCACTGCTTTTGGCACTATCGATCATAGCATTCTTCTGATTTGCCTCAAAAATGCTTTTGGTGTCTGTGATCTTGCTTGGTCATTCTAATCTTCAGTTCTTACCAGCAAGGTAGGACACAAGTAGCAACTGTAAATAAAGTAAAATCCTCTCCTTTGCTTCTGACTTGTGACTTTTTATTTTGTATACTCAGCCTCTTTCTGATGTAATTAGTCACCACTCTGTCTCATCACATGTTTGGGGATGATACTGAACTGTACAAATCTGATTCTCCTTCTGGAGCATTCACTCTTGCATGGACTGCTGAATCCTGCATTTCAGATGTGAAGGTCTGGGTTGTTCAGAATAAATTTCAATTAAATGACCACAAAACAGAGATTCTTCTTATAGGCTCTGCTCTTGGAATTGATCTTCCTTCTTCACTATGTGTGGGTCACAGTGACATCCCATTTTCCAATGCAGCTTGTAACCTTGGTGTCATTTTTGACAGCCAGCTTGCTTTGAAGGAACAGGTGAACAAACTCTGTCAACTTGCATACCTGGAGATCAGGCAGATCAGTTCAGTCTGACAGTATCTTTCTTTTGAAGCCACCAAAACTCTTGTTTCCGCTCTTGTTCTCTCCAGGCTTGATTCTGTAATTCTCCCCTTGCTCTCTCTCAGGTTCTCCTTGATAAAATTCAAAGAGTGATCAACTGCTCAGCTCACCTCATTTTCAAAATTCCTAAACATGCCCACATCACTCCTTTTCTCTACGATCTCCACTGGCTACCAGTCAGCAGCTGGATTCAATACAAAATAGCTCTCATCTGCTTCCACATTGTTTCTGGTACAGCTCCTCCATACCTCTCTGAGTTACTTCATCTCTACTCTCCTTCTGCTGTCTTCATTCAGCAGTGGATATTGCATCTTTCATGTTCCTAAGAAGGACCCTGGGGAAGAGATCCTTTCAATACATTGGACCTGTACTCTGGAACTCCCTTCCTGTCTCTGTCAGGCATTCGTCTTCACTCTCTTCTTTTAAGTCAAAACTGAAAACCCATCTCTTCTCCTCTGCATACTGATCTTTCATTTTACCAATCCATCACCAGTAATGCATGTATTTGTGTGTGTGGGTGTGGGGGGGGGGGGGGGGGGGGGGGGGGGGGCGGGGGGCATGTGTCTTGGTGTGTGTGAGTGTGTGATGAAATGAGTGTATCCTTATGTCTTTGTAAGCACTCTGGGCTCTTACAAGATGGAGTGCCATAAATAATCTATTATTATTATTATTAAAACCACAGACACACACCTGATTCACTGTTAGTGTTACACTACAGAATCTCACATATTTGGAGCCTTTTTGTATTCCCTGGCCACTCAGCATCAGACTTTTGGAGCCTGCATTAATCTGTTGTACCAATGAGAAGGGTGATGACTGATTTTATTTTGTGGGTCAACACAAGAAACTGCATTAGTCAAAACTAGCACAGTTAAAAAGTAGAGAGAGGGGTTGGAAAAAATGAAGGGGAATGGATCAGGAAGATGGAATTACGCTTTTTTAGGACAAAGAAGAATTTGCTGGCAGTGGGTAAAACGTGCATGGTTGTATTCAGACCTGCTCCAGGAGTTAAAGGGAGAACATTTTGTCAGCTTTGGGTTGTCAGCAGAGGGGACCTTAATTTTTGTGTCCATTGTACCCCATTGTGTATTGGTCAATAGGTCAGTAGGGGAGCAGAGGAAAGCTGATGCTCTAAACTGCCCTACAGAATGGATCTTTTTAAGGGGAGGGGATTCTTACCACTTTGCCTGAGGATTCCACAAAAATGACAGCTTTGCAATGCTTGAGTAGATGCAGCTAGACAGCCAGATGACCCAGGGTGGGTCTGGGTCAGGTGAACAGCTTTTCTCTTGTGTATAATGTTGACACTTCAAGGGTTCTTGGGGTTGCTTTTTTTACCCATGATATGTGGAGAGGAACAGTTTTGTTATTTGCATTGTATGGGTCTTTTTTTTTCTTGTCTTTTTTAACATATTTTTTACCCATGATGTACAGAAATATCTGGTGGGAAACAGATATTTGGTAAGGGTTAATTAATACCCTCAGTCTTTGCTCAGTCTTACTTAAATTAAGACAGATCTGATCATTTCCTGTCTGTTAATTTCCTCTTGAGATGATGGAACCATGTAATTCCAGTACTCTAGGTGAGGTCTAACCAAGGCCTTATAATAATATATAAACTAATGGTGAATATTTTGATTATTCTTTGTTAGTCCTTCCTGTAGCATTTTGACATACTTTCTATGAAATGTAACACCTAAGTCCTGATGATCATTATGTTTCTCAGTTATTATAATATGGTTTGCTGTCCTACAGCCATTGTGCAGTGATGTTTAGGGTTCTTCATGCAATATAATTACAAATCACTTTGCACCACTTTGCAAAAGTTTAGAATAGGAATGATTGTGCCACTCATGGACAGGAGCAGTCTGTACTGGAATGGTAGGTTCTTGTTGGTCTTGATGAGGGCTTTGTACTTAGGTTGGTGTGTGTAATTATCGTAAGCCAAAAGTGTCCAATGAAAAGATTGGATTGCTGTGTTCACGGTCAAAGTCACAGGAAAGGTTAATGATTTGAATGAATGTTTGTCCGAATGATATCCTCTGAACTGCAAAACCTTTTGTAACCAAACTTTCTGTAGTGATGCATCTTTGTGAACCAGAGTAGCATTCAAGAAGACCGATTTGCAGTCTTCAAGGTCAAGGTCACAGCTAAGGCTTGTATAATCAAAACGTTTGAGTATGACTGTTGCTACCATAACTATTGAACTGCTAATCTTTTTGCAACCAAACTTAGTTTGATGGTACATCATGATGATGATTGTTCTGTGAAAAGATCACGTCAAGGCCACAGCAAAGATTCAGAACTTTGTGGAATCCTATATTTTCTGTACCATCGATGTCTTTCCAACCAAATTATGTTTGTTGATGTCCTAATAACCAGACCCAGTGCAAGCAAAATGGGCATATAACTACAGTTTATACTGACCAACCTGACATCCAGTATTACTACACAGTGGGATGTATTTTGCTGCACAAGGCAACAGATTTGGTTTTCATTGACTTTAGTTCATCCAGGACAGTGCATCCACAGAAGCCTTCAAGGATAGATGTCAAACGTTGTTCCATGTCAGTCTGGGCCTCCCGTTTCTTCTTTTTTTCTTTTCTAACAAGCCTGTAAAGTGAGGATGATGGCCTGTGCGGTCTGACCATCACCTCTCAAGACAATCTAGTAGAGAGCATGTGTGACTTCTTCCATTTCCATAGTCAGTCTGGAGATTCAGACCTTATACTTTTATAGGATGCACAGTCTTCATGGATGGTGGTCACACTTTGTTTCACAGTGAAGCCCCACCATCCCTGGTCTTAGGTGACAAGCAATCAGCTGTGTACACTGTGACAATGAGATCAGGCGAGTTACCATTTTCATGAGGAGTTTGGTCTCTGAATCTGCTATGCCTGCTATGATTCTCATTACCTAGTAGCACTCTGTCTAGTAAAGAGCAGATCAGTCTGTGGCATTGTAGTGATGGCTACCTACATTGTAACAGACTGACACATTGATAGTGATACACAGCAGAAAGAGGTGGTATAGTTCAATACTAATTGCAACCACAGCCTTCAGGAATGACAGGCCTTTTCCTGAACTTCAATGGGGGTTTTCATGTGTTGTCTATAGGCCAACAGTCTATGAAAGGAGATCACAGAATGGCCAACAACTAGCTCTGCTGTGTGTAATATTTGACATATTGCAAACATTTTCAGTTTCATTACAATAAAGAAGTCACTGTAGTGTTAATGTTATGTTCAAGATGGTAACTTTTTCTAGATGTGTAGACCAAAGAAAACCTTAAATTTTGAGTAACTGACTTTGTTGGCTACGAATTATACCAGGTCTGCTGTTAGGCCATGTCTGATGGAAGGTAAAAAAGTCTGTCTTCATTTTGGGATCAGCCCACACTGGCTGCTTCATGCTTTCATCAATTTACTTCAGCATCCTAGACCACAAGACCATGACATTTTAGCTACAATGTACAAGACTTGTTGAATTCATCCTTATCATGACTAATGCTACGCACTTTAATGCTCCCCAGGCAGTCTTGTTGGGTGTGTTTCGCCACAGAAGAAGATGACACAGAAGCAGCATGGGTACGACCATGTCGTTGTCGTGGTACAACCAAGTGGGTCCATCAGAGCTGCTTACAACGTTGGGTGGATGAGAAGCAAAAAGGAAACAGCACAGCCAAAGTGGCATGTCCACAGTGTAACACTGAATACATCATCATCTTTCCAAAGCTGGGTGAGTCCGAGACTGTCGTACACTTACTGAAAAAGTTGTTCACCTTGTTGCATTGTTGTGTTGAGTATTAGCAATATGATCTTGTTCCTAAGGTTTGTCTAGTTTTCTCACATATTTTTGTACAAAAATCATAACAAATGATCAAATGCAGTCTATTTTTTGTTATGAAACTAAGGGAGCCACTTTACTTGAAAAAGTGGCTTACATTAAAAATTCCCACATTTTACGTTGTGATATTAAATTATTGTTCCTTTTAACCTTTTATGTGTTTGGCTCATAATGTCAGAAGTGTGGATGTCATGCACTCTTAGATATGCCACAATGCAAAGCTTGTGGTTGTTCCCATGATGTTTCCACGGTGCAGGTACAGGAAACATAGCTCAAACACCCCCTCTGTCTCCCCCCTCCCCCCAGCCCCTCCCCCTTAAAGTAAAAATAAAACAAGAAAAATAGAAGGAAAAACAAAAACAAACAAAAAACACACTTACAACTTTGCTTTTATGGTACCATCCAAATTAATACTGATGTGATGTCAGCATCACACAAAGTGCTGGAGGAAAAGTGCAGGGGTATGCTTTGAAACTGGTTTATTTTTAGACCAGTTTCTAAGCTTTTTGCAGTATATTGTTGTGTTTGTTACATTTTGTTAATTACGTATTTGAGTGGTGTGGAGATAGGGAGGTGCATGTGCGTGTGTGCTTGTTTAAATTTTTGTTCATATTTTATGTTCAGTATTATTGGTATTATATATATACATATAACATCATTTTATATATAATAGCAACATATTTTTATATTGTAACTAATGTAATTTGGGTATACTCAGTTAATTATCCAGTTAACTAAATGTGTCCGGGGGGGGATAGCTAGTTTTACAAGTAGACAGTTAATTTTAAATGTAGTCTTAGTTGTTAAATTATACTTCATGATGTGAACTGATTTGATTATATTGGATTATTGTTTCTAATGGCATACCAGCTTCTGGTTGCCTTAACATGTAATAGCTGGTTGCTGCCATAACTATTTGAGTAGTACCATTTTACGTGTGTGTTTATACTTTCGCAAAATTCACTGAGCACTGCTGTTATGTGTTTCATGCCAACTGTGTTGTCCACTTTCAGGGCCTGTGGTGTATCTGATGGACATAGCTGACAAGATAATTTACAAGACTTGCCCTTTTGTAGCTGGTGGGATGTTCATTGGCTCTGTATACTGGACAGCGGTCACTTACGGGGCTGTCACTGTCATGCAGGTCAGTTGGTGTATTAATAATAATAATAATGAAATATTTATAAAATGTGAACCTCTAACATAAAAACAGAGCTTGGCACTGAGCAAAAGTTAAATATTGGGCGATTCAGTGAAGCTGGTTTGCTAGAGTGAATGCACTTTGTAATCTTTCATGCAAGAAGTCGCGAGAGGTCGCAGCGCACTTCTGGGCTGATTTCTGAGTAGGCATAGCTTCACGCTGTGTATAACAGTAGAAGTTGAACCTAGAATTGCGAAGCAGCACAAATGCCAATACTGTTGCAGTTGCAAAATTTACTTGTCCCTCATATGTCATCTGACATCCGAGGACATTAAGAACCAAGTAGTAGTAGTTGCAAAAATTACCGTGGAAAGGGATGGAGGGTGGAAAAAAAGTGTCTTTTCGTCGATTTTTGGCTGACCAGAAGATCTTGAGTGCGTAGAAAAAATGCATTTTGGGGCATCCTATAGCACGAGCAACAAGTTATTGCTTATTGCCAGACACATTATGACTATGGGCCTCCAAAAATGCCTTTAAAGTTGGCAGTGTAAAATTCGCAAATTCACTATTGTGAAGAAAGTACGCACTGGAAGTAAAAGCAGCCAAGGGACTTAAGCGATGCTGGGCAAAAGTCAAGGGAGTTAACAACCCTGCCTGAATCGCCCAATAGACTACATATATGTTGAGACACCTCAACTGAAAAACATCAATAACTACAAGCAATTAAAATCACAACCAAGTAAACAGGCAAGACCTATATTCTGCGCACAAACTTGCACACATGTTGTTGAACGCATGCCTGTGTGTTCACACACACCTGCACATGCATGTGCGCATGCATGCATGCACACACATACACACACAGCACATCAGTCAACTGAAAATAAGGAGCAAGGTGGGAGGAGGGGGTGGGGTGGGGGTCTAGAGAATATGCTAGCAGTAGTAGTAATATGAGTTTTAAAGATGGGTCTTCAGAGTGGTTTTAAATAGTGGTTGACTGAATGTATCTAATTATGATGAAATAGGTTTGTCGTACCTTATTTGTGACTGTTGTAAAATTCTGTTTCTAATTTGTTGTAATATATGTGTATGTTAGGGTGTAAATCAAAATCTGGTAGGATTTCAGATTCTACTGGTAGAAATTAAAAATGGCATTTCTTCTGGGAGAATTCAAAATTGTGATCTTCTAGTAGGATTTTAAATCATGCCAGCATATGTCACAGTGTTGATTTCGCCAGAACAAACAAATGGTTTTTGAACTAGGCGTATGTCTGTGTCAGATTTGGAGGTTGGGAGTGAAGGTAGTACAAGGATGCATAATAAACCATATCTATCCATATATACATATATTAACTCTCACCTTGTCTCTTCTCTTGCGCTGGTTTCAGCTGACCTGATTTAAAGTTTTATCACTGAAAATTTGAATGCAGTCCAACCAGGAGAAATCCCAGTTTTAATTTTAACTGGTGAAATTTGAAATCCTACTAGATTTTGATCTGTACCCATGACATATAATGATATGGGTCATTCTCCTGAAAACTGGACCAAAGAGGGTGCCGCTTTTTTGTTGAATTTTTAAAAATTAAAACATGAAATTACCACTATATTTGTGATGTAATGTGTTTAGAGAAATAAGGGAAATGCTTCAATATATGAATGCATCATTATTTCTTGTGCTCTGGGTCTTTTGGGGTAAAAATCGGAACATTTCATGGCTGTCATTTGTGACATGGCTATGGGAAGGTTAGCTGATTGCAGATATTTCCTTGAAATTGTTCATGATTGAATAAAAACAGATTTAATGAGAAAAAAGGTTCAGCTATTTATGAGATATCCAAACTAACATCAGTTGAAACATTTAACCTTGGCTGTGACATTGATCCCCGAACACAGCAATCCAATATTTTCAGTGGACACTTGTTTGCTTATGATGATCTACCATCAAATTGAGTTTGATTGCAAAAGACTCATTGGTTTAGAACTAATAAAAGATATAGTAGAAACCATCATATTTTGATTATATAAGCCCACACTGTGACCGTGACCTTGAACTTAGAATCCCCTTTTTTTCACATGACATTCCAGTTCATGGTGGTGCACCATAATACCAAGTTTGGTTACAAAAGGTTGCGTACACTCAGCCAACTGGGAACAAATATTTGTCACAAGCGATACATCCCTCACCCCCGAAGACACCACAGTGCTTTCCCTTTTGTAGTCAAATAATACACTTTACACAACAAGGAAAAAGGTCAAATGTTGCTGCTGCAAGTCAGCTGATGTGGACTGATACATTAGGGTAGGTCGAAAGTCTATGGTATTAACAGAAGTAGTTCTTTTGTGTGCTCGCACATTACACCATTTTAAGACACCATGTCAACCACTGCTGAAGAAATGACTGTAATTTATTTTGTATCTACTCTTATGTCATCAAACAAGCATTAAAAATAAGATGAAATGTGGTTATCTACCAAGCAGATGGAAAAAAAGAAAGTTCTTTAGTTTCGATAGTCACGATAACGTTATACACACTCAGAAGATACCATCAGTAACACAGGAGACACTGATGATCATTTCTTTGTTTGGACCTGTTAGTAGAAAGCAGCACACAATAAATATCATTTGTATGTAACAACAAGCCACCTTCTTTCTCATGAAATCTGTTTTTATTGAACCACGAACAATTTCAAGGAAATATCTGCGATCAGCTAACCTTTCCTTAGCCATGTCACAACTGGCGGCCATGAAAATGTTGCGATTTTTACCAAAAAAGACTCACAACACAAGAAATAATGATGCATTTACACACTGTGACATTTCCCTTATTTCTCCAAACACATTACATCAGAAATATAGTGGTAGTTTAAAAAGTTTTATATTTTAATTTAGTTTTTATTTCATAGGGAAAGTGGCACCCTCTTTGGTCCAGTTTTCAGGAGAATGACCCATATATATATATTATATATATATATATACGGTTCAGAACAAGTAGCTGAACATATCCTCCCCCCACCTCCCCCCCACCCACCCCCACCCCCACCCCCACCCCACCCCACCCTCCTCCAAATTACTTTGCAAAAGAAAAGAAAACTAGGGAAAAGAAATGGGTGATCTATTTCATGCATGTCTGTACTTCGAAAGAGACATTTTAAAGTAAAATCCAAAGATTTTAAGTATGCAAAATGACCATCGAAATGATTGACAAATGAGTCACTAGTTTCAGATTTAATGAAATAAAAAAAATAAAAAAAATGTTTAATTGGGTTTTTAATTGATTTTATTTTCTGTAGACTTTCCCGGAAGTGACGTCAGTCTGGGGAGTCAGTGTGGTTGCCATCTTAGATTCTTCAGTAAACTGTGTATGCGTGTGGTCGACAAAAAAGTTAACTATGCTGGCCTACTGTGTTGCCGCGAACTGTAACAATTCGCAGACGACCCCAGGTATAACAATGCACAAGCTCCCATGCAATCGACCCGCAATGAGGCGAAAGTGGATTAAATTTATACAATTCAAACGAGCTGACTTTCTTGCTGCGCCGCATCATGCCCATTTGTGTAGCGAGCACTTCGGTGAGTGAGATTTCACAACCTCCATGGAATACCGCATGGGGTTTGCTGACACGATGTTCCGGTACTCTTTCAAAATCCTGCCTGACAGGCTCAAACTAATACGGCTGTATCCTTGTGGGTCTCTCGGCAAAGTATCAGTTTCGTCTTCGTAGCTCAAGTTGGCCATTTTGCAGTGACTCCCCAGAGTGACATAGTAGGCATATGGTCACGTGATTTGGGCATCATGGCGACGCTTTCGGTACAACAGAAAATGCCTTTTTTTGTGCATTTATATCCCTCAGATCACAGTTTCACCTACATCATCATTCTCAGCGAGCTTTAACGGAAATCGTGTCGAAAATCACCCCAAACCTTGGACTTGTCCTTTAAAGCAAAATCGTTCAAGAGGCAGGAAAGTTGATTTTTTTTTTTAATGTAAGAAGTAACAGATATTCCTTCATTAATTAGGAAATATGGTATAAGGAAAAAGGCAAACTGGCCTCTGAGCTGACTCTATTCATGCATTTCTGGTGTCTTCTGTGACATGTGAGAGACTGACCTATGACATAACATAATGCACAAGTAGCCAAGTTTCTATCACCCTGTCAATTTATGCCTTATATTTATGAACACAAGAGGTGTCAAGCTTTCATTTCCAAATAATAACGTAAAAGAATTCACACTTCGAATTTTTACCCTCTATGTCACAGTTTTGACCAGTTTTCAGGAGAATGACTCGTATTATGTTTGTATGTATGCAGAGAACGATAAGGCTTGTCAGATGTTCCCATGAGGGGGTTGTGGTGTAAACGTGTGTGTGTGTGTGTGTGTGCGCGCGCACGCGTACCAGTGCTAGCTGTCTACTAAGTGGCTAAAGTGGATATGAATGTATAGATGTTTATAACAGAAAAATTGGAAAAAAGAAGACAGAAAAAAAGAAGTGGAATGAGTCTTGTATGATTTCTATAAATTGATGAAAAAGAAGAAAAAATCACCGAAATACAATCATATGGAATGAAATAAGTATTTCTTTAGCAATATTCTGCCAGTACTTTTGATTTTGTTCAGATTGTTCTTAACGGATAATAAAATTCAGGATTTTTTTTTTTACCAATATTCATTGATGGTACTGTTTAATTTTCTTTGGATTGTTTTTAACTGGGGAAGAATTGTGAGTCCACTGAAATTTATCAGTCCTTTTAACACATGTGTACTTACAGGCTGTTTGTCGCTTCAGATTTTCTTTGAGTATATCTACTTAAGCTATTTGTATATTGTGGAGGCAGCCCCCCCCCCCCCCCCCCCCCCACCCCACCCCCCACCCCGAACTACATAATCCCTGTGAGTCATCTGAGCTTTCACTAACTAAAACTAAAGCCCAGAAAAATCAAATACAAACCAACATAGAAACGCTCCGCCTCAGTAGGCTGGAGCAGAAACTGATCGAAAGAGCCACAGAAAAAGTAGTCAATAATGTTAAACAACGTCTTACTGCCACAGTGGCAACACAAACTGAAAGCCCTCGGGCAGCAGCAACCAAAACTGTAGAGGTAGAGGTGCAGGTAAACTTAGAGAAAAAGGTGTCAGTTGCCACCCAAACAGTACAGCTAGACGATGGATGGGTCTCCGAACCTGACATCGAACAGCCAATGAATCAGCAGGAAAACGTCACTACCATCTTGGCGCGCTTGTGTGCTTTAGCAAGACCATATAGTAAGCCAGACTCGCCCCCCCACCAACCATATAGTAAGCCAGACTCGCCCCCCCACCAAGCTGAGGCCACCGAGCCGCCAGTGCCGTTTGAAATGGCAAAGAAAAAGAAGAGAGGAGGGAAGAAACATAAAGACAAAGGCGCTAACTTTGGACAAATGTAAACAAATTAGCTGTAAATACTGAAACTTTTTAACCTAATTAGGTACAACTGTAGTTGATTTTTAACCAACTGTCTTAAAATAAAATATAACTTGTGCTGATAGCTATTTCTTAACAAACAGTCTTTTAAAAAAAAGTTAAGTTATTGTTAGAAATAGTTGCTTTTAAACTGGTCCTAGGAAGGTTTTTATTCGCATTTTAATGTAAATTTTAACTTTTGAGGAAAATAAAATACAAATTTTAAGGCCACTAGGGCACCAAATTTCAAAATTTTAACTTTCCTCCTAGGTCCTGACATGGGTCCCCTCGACAGAGGTGGACTCATCCAAACTAAACCGTCTTATAGCCAACCAGTTTTGCTCACAAGTTAGAATTAAGAGATTCATACAGTTTGTCCCTAATATGTCTCCAGGACATCCGAGGACATTAAGAATAAAATTCTCTCTCTGAGCTTTCACCTTCCTAGTTGATCCCTAGATTAATCATTTGTTGCTTTTACTTTATTTTTTAAATATTTTTTACAGGTGTTGGGTCACAAAGAAGGCCTTAATGTGATGGAGCGTGCTGACCCCCTTTTCCTGCTGATTGGCCTTCCTACAATCCCTGTCATGCTCATTCTTGGCAAGATGGTTCGATGGGAAGACTACGTCTTGCGATTGTGGCGTAAACACTCTGCCAAACTGCCACTTGTCAACTACCTCTGGCCAGATGGTAACACTGTCCTTGCCTCTTTGCATACATATTCCTGCTGCTATAATAATAATAATAAAGGGGATTTCTACAGTGCCTATATATCTACCACACAAGGTGGGAGCGCAGGGCACTTTTCATTAACACTAGCAACATGCATGCATGCACAGATGCACTGATGCAGATTGTAATTGTCTTGTTGGAGTGTACAGTTGAAGGAGATTAGACAGACACGGAGGGGGGGTGTATTATGTGTCATCAGTGATGCTACTTAGAAGTTGGAAGTATTGACTGTGTTCCTGTTATAAAATTGAAATTATATCCAACCTTGACCTTCACTCAGGTGACATTTTTGTCTCTGCAAGAAAATATTTCAGCATGTAATTTAAAGTGGTACTATAGCCAGCCAGCCATGACACATCATAGCATTCATTGCACTGTGTTTCTGTGTATGCATGTTTTTTAAACATTATTATATAAATGTCATAAATTAATGTTAAACTGCAGTAGTGCTTACTTAGTTTTACACCATTCCTACCCACCTTCAGTGACCTTGACATAACAATTTCAAGGTTACAGCAAAATCAAACATTTAAAACCAAAAGTTTTAGATTTCTTGGTAATTTCTTATCTGATCAAGAGTTCAGATGGTGGCTAGATCCCTGAAAGAATGTTTGTGTGTTTTATGTTCTGAACCTTTTGCTTCCAGTGTTATATATTATTACGTCTGTGCGTGATTACTGGGTGAAGTTCTGTTTAAAATGTTGGGCATACTTTTTCTGTGATAAAGGTTGTAGAGAAGGTTTAAACCACCACAGAATTGTGAACTTCTGAACTGTTCATGATCACACTTAGTATACCAGTGCATCATTACACCAGTATGACCAGTAAACTAGGCACATAACTGGGGTATTCAAAAGCCTTGTTTGTTTAGTTACTTCAGCATGTGCCAATGGGTAGTTTATGTTGTGTATTTAATTATTTTTTTAAAGCCAGTTTTAGATTAGGTGACAGATGTTGCGATAATTTCTTTCAAAGTTCAGGTTGATTATTCATGAGAATTGTGTCTATTTTAATTCTCATGCCTTTGGAATTAGTCTTAAATGTTTTCCCTCCCTTTTTTGATTCACATGAAAAATGTTTGGCCATACAATGATCAATCTTAAACAAATGTTACAACAACATGGGGAAGATTGAACTGAAATTTATTTTGCTGAGCATGCTCTTGTCTGATCTAGTTTAGACTATCATAGACAAAACCGATAGCAGGTTGGAAAACATTCTAAATATTTTCTGTTGTTTTTGCTGAATGGCCAGAATGCATGAAAGAGAGATGTGAAAGAGTCACTGAGAGAAAGAAAAAGATTGAGAGAGAGAGAGAGAGAGGAGAGAGAGAGAGAGAGGAGAGAGAGAGAGAGAGAACAGTGATGACTTCATTTATTATGTATACATGTAAGGTTTAAATGTATAATATGGTTTAAAAATGAAATGACTGTTGTTGTTGTTTTTTAGTGTGTATAATGGTTTGTTTGTGTCAAATGTGTGTCTTAAATCATGTGAAGTGCTGTTTATTTTGTGTGAATTTTTGTTAGTGTTAAAAAAAGAAAAAGAGGCCAAGATATAGCTGTCTGTACTTAGATGGAAGGCAATAAGTTATATTTCCCCAGTTTCAGTACTAGTGGTCTGAACATTTGCTAGTTTCTTCTGTTATTGTTGTTGGGATTTCTTCCCATTGATTTTGAAAAGTTAATGTAAACACAGGAAGAGTGGGGGCATTGTTTACTTATTAGACTTTTGTTTCATGTTAAAAAAATCCTTTAAGCTGTGTTCAATTTTTTTCATATGTTTCACCCTAATCAGTGGTATGTGATTATCTGTCATGAAGTTGAATTTATATCAGCAATGTAAAATAATCCTATTTGTTCCTATCTTCTAAACTGCTGAATCTTTTGTAACCAAACATCATCATAACACTGAGTGTCTTGCGAAAAATGGGTTGCTATCCTTAAGCTTGAGGTCACAGTGAGGGCTTATTTAATCAAAATATGACTATTACTACTATAGCTAGTGAACTAATAATACTTTTACAACCAAACTTAGTCTGATGGTAGATTATCATAAGCCAAATTGTCCAGTGAATATATTGGATTGCTCTGGTCAAGGTCACAGAGAACATTACAAATTTGAATTAACATTTGCCTGAACCCTTTGTAACCAAACTTGGTATGATGGTACATCATCATAAGCCATGGTGTCATGCCAAAAGAAAAAAAAGAAAGAAAAAAAAAATGGGTTGCTATCTTCAAGGTCACAAAGCTTATATAATCAAAATATGACTGATTCTGTTATATCTCCTGAATTTCTGATCTATTTACTACCAAACTTTGTTTGATGGTACATGATCACAAGCTGGAATGTCTTTGAAAAAATCTGCTTTGCTGTGGTCACAGCAAAGATTCGAAACTTCATTACATGTTTTCTGGATGATATCTTCTAAATGATTTAATTTTTTGTAGCCAAACTTAATATTGTGGTGTATCATCAATGAGCCAGAATGTCTTGTGAAAGGATTGTTAATGTTATGTTACCATCAAGGTCATTGTCACAGTGGAGGCTTATATAATCAAAATATGATTGTTCCTTCTTTATCTTCAGAGCTGCTGATCCCTTTTCAACCAAGCTTAGCTTAATGGTACATTATCGTAATCTGGAATGACTTGTGAAAAGACCGGATTGCTGTGTTCAAAGTCTAGGTCTTAATGATGGTTCAGAACTTCAATGAATGTTTGTCAGTTCTCTTTTTCTGTACTAGTGATATCTTTGCGACCAAACCAGGTGTGTGTATGTACTATTAGTGTGCAAACAAACTGAACATGTATTTACAGTACAAGGCTAATAACACTAATTTATTCACAGGATCACAGAAGTCTGCAACTTTTCCAGAAAATGTATTATTATGTGTTGCCTACCCTAATGTCAGAAATCAAGTTACTGTTGAAAACCCATGGCACATATGTTGAAAACAACCTCACCATGTAACAGATGAAAGATTCTTCTGTCTATCCCATACCCTGATTTCATTACATTTTGTTTATTTGACAACACCATGATTTGTTGCAAACTTCTGCAACAGCATTAAAAAAAAAAAAAAAAAAAAATCAGCCTCAAAAGTTGCATACTTCTGCAACTTTTTGAAGTTATTTGTGTCAGAAATGTGCTTATTGTTAGATAACCAGAACATGAAAAATTAAAAGAGTGACACTTCATGAAACAGGAAATATTGCTCTGTGTGTTCCTTATATTTGAAAATTTATGTTATGTTTAGTTTGAACCACATGTAACCATTTGCAAACTTCCATGACAAACAGCCAAACTGGAAAAGTTGCAAACTACTTTATCAGATGGTGTTTTTGTTTTAGGGCCTTTTGCTTAATAACTACACAATCAAAAGTAAAGATAATAGTACCATGTGAAAGACAAGATAATTTCCTGTCAGGTGCATATGTTTGTTGACTTGCTTTTAGTTTTAGCACACTGCATCATGATGCAGATCCCCATGATGGGGTCGTGACATTTTTAACTTGACCCCAAAAGTTATATACTTCTGCAACCTTTTCTCATCACTTGTGTCAAAAATGGGCTTACTGCTAAATAACTAGGGCACTGAAAATTAGGAGAATGGTACCACCAGAAAGATGAAAGATTGGTCTTTATGTTTCATATCTGGTTTATATTATTCTGTGTTTAATGTGACCACACGATGCCATGTTGCAAACTTCTGTGATGAACAGCCAGTTTGGGAAAGTTGCAAAGTTCTCAATAGAAGGTACCTGAATAAATTGGCTAACTGTTAAATCTATAGCACACCAAAGTGAAAATAAACCAAGAGGTGATTTTTCTATCAGTTCCGTATACTGGATTGATTCATTTGCTTGCGGTTTGACCACACTTTTCTGTGTTGCATAGTTGTAAAAGACATGTAGTTTTTGGCCCAACGTTAGATTTTTCTGCCTACATCAGAAAAATGGGTTGGTATTAAATAATGGCAGCACATAAAAATATAATAATGACACAAGATGAAAGATGGAAAATTAATCTATTCATTCCATATCCATTTTAATTTATTTGTCATTTTTTTCCATCATACCACACTGTGTTGTAAAGAACTGGAACAAATTGTTAGCAGAAAACAAAGCACAGAAATAATAAGGGAAATTGATGAATGGGTAGATACGCAAACCATTAGATATTTGTGGTTAGCTGGAATGAAAGCATCAAAATGAACAAGTAGGTTGATAAATGGGTGTATCTGTTGGCATGTAGTCCAGGTAGCTGAGTCTTCATGGTTAGCTGGAAGGAAAAAGCATCAAGACAAACAGGTAGATTTATTTTCAGGTGGGTCTGTGGGTACATAGACTAGCAGGTGAATTGACAGATAAGTGTGCATGCTAAGCTGGAAGGAAATTAATAAACTGAACTTGTGGGTTCATAAATGGGTAGATCTGTGGATGTGTAGAACAAAGGTGAGTAATAGCAGTTAGTTGGAATGAAAATATCAAATAAACAGGTAGGCTGATGAACAGGTGCATCTGTTGGCATGTAAAGGAGTAGTTGAGTTAACAGGTAGGTCTTCATGGTTAGCTGGAAGGAAAGCATCATGATATATATATATATATATATATATATATATATATATACACACACAGATCTGTCAGAGGTCAGTCAGAATGAATGCATCAAAATTAACAGGTAGGTTTGGTGAACAGGTACATCTATGGATATGTAGACTAGTAGTTTGTTTGGCTGGTAGGTCTTTGTGGTAAGTCAGAAGTAAAGCATCAAGATGGACAGGCAGATTTATTTTCAGGTGGGTCTGTGGGTGTGTAGACCAGCAAATAAGTTGACAGGTAAGTGTTAATTCAGGAGAGAAAAGTCCAAATGGACAGTTAGGTTGATTAAAGCCACAGTCACGCTGGAGCATAACAAGTTTTTCTACAACCTGCCATTGCAGTCACACACTACGGTTGCTTTTATGACTGGTTGCACAATTGGTGGTGCAATTCCATAGATTAATCACAAGAGAAGTCATTAGTAGTTGCACTACCATTCACAGATTGCTGTGACTGATTGTATGATCAATTGCAGATCGCCATGACTGGTTGCATGACCAATTACAAATTGCCATGACTGGTTGCACGACCAGTCACAGATTGCCATGACTGGTTGCATGACCAATCACAGCTCTTTGGGGGTGGCATGGTCTCTGCTGGGGGTTGCATGGCCTCTGCTGGCATGTCCTCTTCAGGAGGACTCGGGTGGATATCAACATGTACATTCACTTGCCTTCCAGCAGCCACTTCTTCTGCATCTGGATGTGACCTCTTCACCCCTCCCTTGCCTTTCTTGGGCAGCATTTTTTCAGCACTGCTCTGTCAGGAAGTTAATAGAATACTGATGCCTTTTTATATACGAGGGAAAACTGGTCGCAACTAGTCATAAAGTTGTGCAACTGGTTGCACCACAGCTGGTGGCATGATTGGTTGTCTGCTACCTCCGGCGATTTGGAATCACCGAGCCTGAGTTTTGAACATGACTGTCAACCTTGCTGCGACTAATTTGCCTCTAGTGACTACCCACGACCTCTGCAATCAGTCGTATGCTCTTTCTACGATTCCCTCCTCACTCGGTTGTACCTAGCTCATAACTTGGTCACAAACTCGGTGTGACTGGGGCTTAACAGGTACAGCTATGGATATACAGAACAACAGGTGAGTGGACATGTAAATCTGCACTGTTAGCCAGAATGAATGCATATAAATCAACAGGTAGACTCATTTTCAAATGGGTCTGTCAATACGCAGACCAGCAGATGACAGATAAGTGTGCATGTTAAGCCAGATGGAAAAAAATAATTGAATTGACCAGGTAGGTTGATGAATGGGTAGTTGAATGAATGGGTAGTTCCGTGGATATGTAGAACAACAGGTGAGAGGACAGGTAAGTATTAGCAGTTTGTTGGAATGGAAGTATCAAAAAGAACAGGTAGGTTGATGAACAGGTGAATCTGTTGGTGTGTAGATGAGTAGTTGAGGTGACAGGTAGGTCTTTGTGGTTAGCTGGAAGAAATGCATTAAGATAAACAGGTTGGTTTACTTTTGGGTATGTCTGTGGATATGTAGACCAGTACAGGTGAGTTGAGAGGTAATTGTGCATGTTATGCCAGAAGGTAAGATTAAAATGAATAGGTAGATCTGCTTACATGTGGAGCAGTAGCAAGGTGGACGGGTAGACCTTAGTGGTTAGTCAGAGTTAAAGTATGAAAATGAACAGGTAGGTAGATGAACAGGTGCATCTATAGGCATGTAGATGAATAGTTGAGTCAGCAAGTAGGTCTTTGTGGTTAGCCAGAAGGAAAGCATTTTAATAAACAGGTCGATTTATTTTGGGTTGGTCTGTGTGTATGTAAACTAGTAAATATGTTGACAGATAAGTGTTTGTTAAGCTGGAAGGAAAATAAATGGGACAGGTAGGCTGATGGACAGGTCAATCTGTGGATATATTTAGAACGGTTGCTGAGCAGTTAGCCACAAAGAAAACTTCAACATGAAGATGTAGTGTAATCATATAAACATGGAAAGATGATTATTTAACACTTTGCTTTACTAGTATAGACACCAGCTGGTGAATGAACAGCTAAGCAGGTAACAATGATTAGCATGTGTGAAATGGACAGGAAGGTTAATGACCTGGTATGTCCCTGAGTATATAGATCAGTAGATGAGTGCACAGGAACTTGACAGCTGAAAATCAAAGTTTTAGAACTGAAAGTGTGGTTAATGAATGACTGCATGTAGATCAGTAACTGGGTGAACAGGCATGAGTGTAGATTGAAAAACATCAGAAAATCTAAAGGTATAATTAGGTGACTGGAAAGGTTTGGAGTTGTTGTGATTGCTTTTATATATATATAGCATTATTCTCCACTTGCAAGCAGCTTCACCATGCTCTTGTCGCATGTGACTCTAAATGAATGACTGTAGCTTTTTTGCAGTGCACTTTGAATATCCACCCTAGAGGTGTAGTTGCAGAGCTGTTTGGCTCTTGCATGCCTGGTGCGACTTGAAACTGCAGCTATCTTGGCGCATTCTGTGTATTCTGTGCACATTTTTGTGACTATTATCTTTTGATTACTGTAAAGAACTGGTGTGGCTGAGGTTTGAAAGTTACCTTTGTAACTGAATAACACTTGGTCCCATACAGCTTTAAGACTGTGATGTCAAAAAAATAATAATTCAGTCTTGGTTCAGATTTGACAAAATTTGGGATTGCAGACTTTGCTGTAGAAAGACAAATCATGGATTGTGTTATTTTTCTCAGAAGGTATGTCCAGTGTATTAAGTAAAAGCACAATAATGCCAGGTAAGGTGTGTGTGTGTGTTTGGGTGTGTGTGTGGGGTGGGGGGGGGGAGGGGGGGCTGGGGGCTTACAGATTGCAAGAGGAGAGGTATTGGGGATCAGAGTTGTCAACATACTTAGAAAAGAGACTCACAGACTCACAGACAAATGGATGATGGAAGGAGTTGAGATTCCCCCATGGTCATGCATGCACACGTACATATGTGTGTACACACCCACCCACCCACCCACCCACACACACACACACACACACACACACACTCTAGCAGGCCCTGTGGAGAAACAGTGAGCATGTACATAGGCACACCCAGGTCCCCGTAGGGACTGTCCAAGATGATGGAGGGTGTGAGGCTTTGGGGCAACAGGACCACAAATGCTGGCCTCTCCAAATACAACTGGTATCTGGTTGAGAGGCGAAGAAATCAAATGTTTTCTCACAATGATTGATTCCCCCCTCCCCTCCCCCCACAGCTGCTTGCCACATCACCCACACACCCTTCCATCTTTTCCAGCACTCATCCAGCCTTAGTGTTTCTGGAAGAGGCTGACATCAAATCAGTGGTTGTGATCTGTTGCTTAACTTTGATTTGTACCCGGGAGACATATTACTGAACTCCTGTTCATGCACAATAATTCGACATACTGAACATCTGCCAAGTTCTGGAGTTCTTTTTATACACATGAAATGAGACCAAACAAAAACCAGAAATCACTGAATGTGTGATGAATGGGGCTGTACAGGAAACATGTTTCGTGAGCTATGTGAAATATTTGTGCGTGTACAAATGGATGTTTAATCTTTAAGGTGTAGGGCGTTTGATTGATTAGTTTGCAATCTGATCTTTCTTATGACAGTGATATGTAATCTAGAAATTTTGATGGTGGCAGATGATAGAATGAATTAAATGATGAGAATAAAATTGCAATGATCATGATTATTAATTAGATGGTGTGATTTGGTTCAGCTCTCCAAGACTTCTTACATTGAAGCCAGTGAGAGCCAAAAAGAGGCTATATATAGTTGCTTGATGTGAATGCTATTGTAGGCTTTTTTTCAGTGTGATGATAAATATAACAAGCTCTGTCAGTTACTAGTAGTAGTAGTATTGCATGACTGTATGTTGTCATGTTGATTGCAAGTGATGTCAAGTATTTCTTATGTATAAACCCAAACAAAAAATACCTGGCCCTGACAGTGTTAGCTCTGGTGAATGCAAAGGCTGGTTTGAAAAAGTGTGCTTATCTGCTTGTTTTCAAGCAGACTCACTGCGCTTGCATGTGATTCTGCATGAGTGACTAGCATTTTATAGTGCATTTTTTTTTATATCCACCAAAGTGGTGTACTTACAATGCTGACACGGCTAGTGCCACATGAAACTGCTGCCATCTTGGTGCATTCTGTGTAATCTGCCACCTGCACTTTTGGCAGAATGACCGGGATCTTTTATCTGGTACTGCGGTAACACGGAGGTGAAACAGGTACCAAAATAAGAGTCAGCACAGAAAGTTGGCCCCGGAAAACTAAATTCTCCTGCCGCTCACACAGTGAATTGAACCCGCGACCTTTGAATCATGAGTCCGGCGCTCTAACCACCGAGCTGTCCCTGCTCCCCATGAAAATGAAGATGAAAGTTTGTATTTTTTTCTCCAATTTCTCAGTTTTGCTCTGTATGGTATTTATATAACTGGACACCATCATTATGAATATTATGCATTAAGAGCTTGTTAACTGTGGTATATATTTAAGGTAAATAATTGGAAATCAGGCGGAAATGTGCATCATTTTGGAAAAGAGGAAAACATTCAAATATATGTGATAGTGAATTCCATTTATTTTCCTGATTAAATGTTGGTATTCCTGAGAATTTATCAGTGGTAATACTTTTGACATACATTACTGGTGTAAAGAAGTGTTCATATGTGTGTAGACAAAATCTTCTCCGTTTCTATCCTCGCACCCCCACCCCCCACCCCTCTGTCTGTCTGTCTGTCTGTCTGTGTGGCATGCGCATGTGTGACCACAGAAGGAAACTGTCAACACACGTCACAATTAGACAACTCCGCAGACTATGACTTCTTAGACCTTTTATCTACCCTCCGTATCGAAGTTAAGGGAGGTATGGTAAAATCGCTTGTCCTTGTGCCCGTCTGTCCGTATGTCTACACGTCGTGCTTGCTGGATTTGTTTAGTCAGTATTTTCCAACCCGCTTTTCAACTATGATCAAATAGATTATGACTGTTTTTACTATTATCTTCCGGACTATGATCCAGATAGTATGTGACTGGAATTAACTCAGCGTAGCAGTTGTCAGTGTTCCATCTGCCGACGCCTTTACATCCGCAGTCGGAAGAATCAGTCAGTTTCAGAGCCCCCCCCCCCCCACTCACGACCCACTCCCGTCGCGAGAATAATCATTGATGATTCCTGCGACGTTACCTTTCCAGATTTAGAATTAGAGACCGTAAAATATCTCGAATTGTTTTTCCACATCAGTTTATTTCAGATGTGAACGCTTCTTTAAAGCGCACAGTTCCATCATTTTTCTTATTGATTTCAAGTTCCTTCAGACGGCACAGTACATCTGTTGATCGGCACTGGAGACTTTGTCGTGGCAGTTTCAGAATTTACTTTGAAGTTCCCAACGGCTTTGGGGCCAGTTTCTCTAACCAGTGGTCGCCAGGGGTAAACGTGGTTTGTGTTTGTGAAGTCGGTATCGCCAATTCTCAGCAGCTGGACTTCCATGCTTTAAATGGCCAGCCAGCTACAGCGGACATCTGGATGCGCGCTTGACACCAGTTCAGTTTGGAGAAGAGTGTCGGGAGGAAAGAGAGGGGAATGATGACAGAAAGGCGGACATGGATATTGATCCAGCTGTGTGAGGCCTTCATATAGGTCTGCACTTGCCCTCAGAGAGGGGGGGGGGGGGGGGGGGGGGGGGGGGGGGGGGCTTTGCCAGTGAACCTATCGTTCGTTAACTCATTTCAGTTGATATAAGTTGTAGTAATTTGCCACGAGTATCGCCAGACACCCCCTCCCACTCCAGCATACGAAAGGTGCAGGTTACACGAGAAACTGCATGATCTCTTTCCTTCAAAGGGATTGTTGTTATGTTTGTTTAACACCGAGTTATCTCCGTAACGAAACTGGCAGCGACTGAGATCCCAGGAAAGGGAGGTGGGGGTGGGTTGGGGGGGAGCAATATAACTGTATAACCTACACTGTCATCGTGTCATCGCCAGCATGATCCTTCAGACACGCGCCCAGATTCGAATTAATCAAAGATTGTTCAAGGGGAAGCATTGCATTTTTGTCCTAATAAATAGCGTTCTTCAATTATTTTATTATATTCAGAAATATTTCAGCGCCAGGAAAAAAGTATCGCGTTTTTGACCTAATAAATAGCGTTCTTTTGAACCTTTTATGTGTTTAGATCTTGTTTTAGAACACTAGCAGTCATTCTTGTTTCAGAATTTTGCACATTTAAAAGCCTAATTCGAAACATAGACGTTATTTGATTGGTTGGAAACTCTTTTGAACGAGAATGAAAACGGCTTCCAGTTTTTCATAAAAGCGTCTTTGGAAAGAACCAGTGCACTTATGATTTTTCTTTTTTCTTTCGGATCTTTCGTAACAAACGTAGAGGCAAATTGGTGTTTGTAACTGGAATCACACATCGGCTTGACTCCACGACATGTCCAGAATGCTGTGCGCCCGCATGTACTGCGTTTGACTTGCACTCTGGAGGTCAGTTGACACAGGAGCACAAGGATCTGTGGATTGAGTATTTTGAATTCTACAGATTTGCAGCCAACCCGTTAAGCGTTAAGTCTCTTTGAGAAAACTGCAGATTCTGCTGATTTTTTTCACGGAAAATTTACAGTCTGTTACGAATCCAATTCAGTGTCACAGGGATTGACTTTACATTGGGGACTGATTTTTTAATGTTGGTGCATCATCAGATATAGTCTAGTGTGTTAAGGCTAGGCGCTTTTCGCCAGGCCTCTTAACCCCTCTCTCCCTCGTCACGTCTCCTGAGAAAGAGAAAAGAGCAGATAAGAAAAATCCAGCTTTTCTTGTTTCCTTTGGAACTTGCCGTCTCCTTTCAGTGTTAAACCTCATCACACCCGCCGACATCACGCGCGCGCGAGTGAGAGAGAAAAAGGGAGAGAGAGATGAGGGCGTGTTGGAAGTTGGAAGGAATATTTTAACCCAGTTATCGGCATGTTCACTTGCCCCATCGATCGATATGGCTTGAGCTGAACTGGGGAGTGAGAGCCGCGTCTGCTTCTGTACTAGTGATCTGTCGTATTTTGTGATGCTACTATTAAGATGAGATTTTTTTTCTTCGGTTTCAGTTCATGTTAGCTTTTATCTCACACTCCTCTGAGGTATGCCGGTGATGTCTTATGTCTTCATCCTGTCCGGAATCTCGGGCTGTCATTTGATTCCCCTTTCCTATCTCCTCTCTTGTTTTTTGTTTGTTTTGTGTGTGTGGTTTTGTTGTGGTTTTTTTGGTTGTTGTTGCCTAGTCCTCTTGCTTTTTCCGTCTTGTCATTTTTCTGCTAATGGTCCATTTTTTTATTTTTTATTTTTTGCTTAGTCCTCTTGCTCTTTCCGTCTTGTCATTTTCTGCTAATGGTCCATTCTCCTAGTTTTCTCTCTCTCCCCCCCCCCCCCTCATCCCTCCCCCCTCTCAGCCCCCCCCCCTCCCCTCGCTCGCTCACCATGGTGTATCTTCTGCCCCCCCCCCCCCATCCCTCCAGAACTGTCGAAGGTGCCCACTTTAAGTCGCGAACAGATCAGAATATAGCTTTATATGCTTCCTGGGATTCTCTCTCATTTCTGCCTTTCAGGTTTCATTCAGCTTCATTTTGTGCCATATTTCTTACAGCAACAAAAAAAACATAAGTGAATCTGACTTTTACTTGAGATCTGATGACATTAGGTTTAGAAGAAATGATGATCTGGTAAGTCTGTATCCTCTTTGTTTGTAAACGGAATGTTACACTTTATTATTATGAACCTGGCTCATGTAAAAAGTCATGCTGTGACTCTGCCAGTGTTCGTCCCCGCGGATGAAGAAAGCAACAACCGAGAGTAAAAACGAATATAGCTATAAGCATGCTTCGCATAGCCCTGGTATAACCATATGTGGTTGACTGGGCTCAAAGCACCAACAAACAAACAAAATGCATGCTTTGCCTACTGCCAGAAATCATACTTATTTTAAATTCTTTATATCTCTCTGGTTCATTCAGCCCCCCCCCCCCCCCCCCCCCCCCCCCCCCCCCTCCCCAATCGTCTCCCGAGATGTCCTTATACCTTTCCGGTTCTTTTAGCCGGATTATTGATTTTTTCCTCGATCGTCTTTCAAGATAATTCGCCCTGATATAACCGTACTGGTTGACTGGGCGTAAAACACCAAGTTGCCTACATCCAAGATAAAATTATATATGGCATGTACACTGAATGATACTTTTGTGATTCGGTGAATTGTGTTTCGCCCTGATTGGACCTTCGCAGTTGATTGGGCGTTAAATATTAAAAATCAGTTATCAATCCATGTTCGTTCAGGAACTGGCAAAAACTTAAAGTAAAAGTCCAAGGTTTTTAAGTATGCAAAATGACCATCGAAATGATTGACAAATGAGACACTAGTTTCAGATTTAATGAAATAAAATTAAAATTAAAATGTTTAATTGGGTTTTTAATCGATTTTATTTTCTGTAGGCTGGCCGAGACTACAGTCTCGGGTTCTCCATCAGTCACGTGACTTTCCCGGAGGTGACGTCAGTCTGGAGAGTCAGTGCGGTTGCCATCTTAGATTCTTCAGTAAACTGTGTATGCATGTGGTCGACAAAAAAGTTAACTATGCCGGCCTACTGTGTTGCCGCGAACTGTAACAATTCGCAGACGACCCCAGGTATAACAATGCACGAGCTCGCGCACAATCGACCCGCAGTGAGACGAAAGTGGATTAAATTTATACAATTCAAACGAGCTGACTTTCTTGCTGCGCCGCATCACGCCCATTTGTGTAGCGAGCACTTCAGTGAGTGAGATTTTGCAAACCCCTTGGAATACCGCATACTCTTTCAAAATCCTGCCTGACAGGCTCAAACTGATACGGCTGTATCCTTGTGGGTCTCTCGGGCAATGTATCAGTTTCGTCTTCGGAGCTCGAGTTGGCCATTTTGCAGCGACTCCCAGAGTGACGTAGTAGGCATATGGTCACGTGATTTGGGCGTCATGGCGACGCTTTCGGTACGACAGAAAATGTCTTTTTTCGTGCTTTTATAACCCTCAGATCACAGTTTCACCTACATCATCGTTCTCAGCGAGCTTTAACAGAAAGCGTTTCAAAAATCACCTCTAACCTTGGACTTGTCCTTTAACGGTTGACTTTTCTCCGAGACGGTCGAATAAAATATTTTACATTTTGTATTGTAAAGTAAGCTTTACACTTTTGTATCAGTTTGATGACATTATTTTATTTCAAAGTCACAAAGGCTTAAAAGAGCCAGTTGTGCTTGCTAGGTACGTTTTGGTCGGATCACGTTCACTCTATGTGTGATTATTACAGATATAGACATAATTGCGAACAAAAATGATTTGTGTATAAGGTGCATAATTGTCGCGTTTCCAGACTCGGCAGAAACTTTAACGTTGGACCTTTTCTTGGAGACTATTAAGAAAACCTTTTTGCATTTTCATGATAACAATTTCTGTAGTCGCTTCGGTGGCCTAGATCAAAATTCAAGGTCAGGCATCGTCAGACAGATGAAACTGAAAGAACTTTGCATGTTAACTTGCATATTCCTTGTTTTTGGAAACGGCCATAAAGTCGATTTTTATGAGGAAAGAGCGCTGTAGAAATGAAAGATATTATTACTCTTACTTAGTTTGTGTTTCCCTGAAAATTTTATCTTCGATCGGGTGTGATGATGATGGTGCTAATGATTTAAATAAGATGAACATAAACTTACCTTTTCAAACCAGTATCGCGTCTTTTTTGATGTCCTTCGCGGGGCGCTTACAAAGCATTGAGTTTATATTATTGGATTTTGTATTCACCTCTCACCGCCCCTCAGCCTTCCTACCAATCGTAGTACAGCTACGGTCTATGATGTGCGCGTTCTCCTGTTTACAAGGGGATCTCATCTTGTTCAACCAGTCTAATTTCAGTGGATATCTTGCTGGCTTCTTCGAGATGGCTCCTCAGTGGCTCCACATCGGTGTGTGTGTGTGTGTGTGTGTGTGCGCGCGCGCGCGCATGCACATTTGTGCATATGTTTCATTATACTGTGTATGAATAAGTGTGCTTATAAATGTATTTTTATGCCATTGATTGGTGTGTGAGTATTTACCCGTTACATGTTTTCCTTCAGTCAAGTTGTAAAGCGCTTTGTGTCTAGGTAGGTAGGTAGTGTTGCTTAATGTCCTCGGATGTCGGTTGACATATTAGGGACAAGCTGAGACCATTGCCGAAGCATGGTTCAATATAGCTTTACGTCCACGGAAACCAGAAGGCTCGTTAGGACGGACAGCCCAGGACGGCCACCTCGACTCTCACACAGCTCCTGAACTATGAGCTTTGTGTCTCTCTATAAATACCCTATTATTATTACTTATGGGAAATAATTTACAGGTGTCCTGTCATGACAAAAGCTTTATTATGGCTATTTTATCCGTCTTGGGTGTTGTTAAGCGAGATATAGATACTTGAAATTCTGTGTGACGGTAATTTGTATCGGAATTGACTCTATGCGTTCATACTTAATCGACTAGGAGTTAATAACGAATTATATGTCGAATGACTGTCGTCCATTTTCAGGACCACAGGAAAGTTACCGAAGAAGAAGAAGGAGTGAGGAACAAGAAGCAGAAAATAAAAAGGATGGTTTGAATTTTCCTATTACGAAAGTGAAATCGACTGAGCGTTTGCTCTTCTTGTTCACTGTCTGTCATAAGCCAGATTTCTAAAATGTATAAAAGAGTAATTGCAAACTCAGTGGGAAAATACTGAAACTTGTGCATAATTAATGATATTGACCAGGTGTAAGCCCCAGTAGCGTATTTGTCGCGACTTGGCGACAGGTCTAGTTCATGTTTGAATTTATGATTATAATGCTTGCACCATTTGCTAGCCGCCTCTCGGATTTCATTACAGTGTTGTATTTTCCGAGACTTGTATTTAAGTTTTGTCAGCAGAGTTCCTCTCCTTCTTGCAGGTTCTGCGGGCAGTTTCGTAATGAGGGTAGGAAATTGTTGTGCAGTCAGGTTTTGTTTTATGGTTGACACATTTCGTTACTTCTCCTCTGCTCCAAGCATTGGCGTTGGAGTTCCGGTTTACCCCACAAATTGCATTGATTTTGTGCCTCTCTTGTGCAAAGTAACATTGGCATGTTCCGCCCGACAACCAGCCAATCTCCAGGCGTGAGAGCTGAAGTATCGGGCTTCTTGGGTGCTGGGACATGTCCAAGCTGACGGCCTGTTTATCTTTCTCTATTATTCATTATTGATATTATGGAGTGGAAGGGACGGAGCCTTAAATAGCCTGTTTAGCCTCCGGATACGAGGCATTTGGATGGCTTGTTATATAAGGAGGCGCAATTATTCTGTGGTGCAAAACACTCAAAGGGGTGAATGTACAAATACAAGATATCGATTGTGCTGCTTGAAATTTAAAAGAGAAGGTAGAAACAAATGTATATATATAAAACGCCAGAAGGGGTGGTGGGGGGGGGGGGGGGGGGGGGGGGGACTGAATGGAAATGTATCTAAATGCGACCATTCTGAAGACTATCATCCTGCTGGTTTGTCTTTTCCCATGGTTTGTATGTTTGCTTTGCCACCGGTGTTGTTAAAGTCGTTTATTATTGGTGCAGTTGAAATAGATCAAGCTTTTATGTAGTCAGAATCAGGTTGTGTCTTCTGACTACCTTCCTTTCCCCCGCCTACCACGCATAACGCATTAAGGCAAAATCACAAACGCAATACATCACAGCCGAGAGCACCAATTTTGACTGCCGAATTTCATAATGTAGAGAATATTTGGTAGGGAGAGATTCCGTATTTTTACGTCCTGAGTGGTGATGACCATATTGAGCGGAAGCACGCGAGAAAGGCAAGAAATCTGGAGCTGCAGATATTGGATTTTGGGTGATCCCCACGTTTTGATTGATGCCTGCAATCGTTGTCACTGGAGTGGAAACCAGCTAGAGATTTTATTGTTAAAAAAATAAATTAAAAAAATATACAGTTCGTTTCTGTGCTGCTGGAACCGCAAGAACTTGATTAAAGGCGAGTTCAGATGACCCACTTTTCGCATTGAATCCCTTTCACCTACTCTGCCGCCCAGGTCCATTCAGAGTCATTCTTTCCAAATCTTCTCTCCTCGTTTTCCTAGCGTCGGGTAAGACCACAGATAGAGAATAGTCTTCTGTGTCTGTGGGTAAGACTAAAGCAGATTCCCGTGTTGGCCCGCGGAATAAACTAGGTGACGCTGCGTGTTCAGAGCCCCCGGAATATGAACAGACCCCAAAATCGGCGTTCTTGGACTTTTTCTGCCACATGCTTGACCGCCATAGCTTAACTGAATATATATTCTTTACTTACTTATTGTACTACAAATAATTTCTTTCTTTCTCCCATCGACGGGTTAGGAAAGGGTGACTGATGGATCGGTTGGCTCGGGCCTGGAAGATTCAACGTTAGCCTTTTTTTAAAACATACACACACACGCACGCACACACGCACGCACGCGCAAGAAAAAATGCTGTCAAAAAATTCAGCCACGGAACTGCTGTATAAGACAGAAGCCAACAGCAAAATTTGAACAGTTAATTAAAGCTTCTCTCTGTCTCTCTCTCTCCACTACTTAGCAGTAGCAAACACATGAGCAGCTTGAGCATTACAGTTCAGCGATTTTTAGAGATATTCTCGCTGCTCATGAGGGTATCTAGAATTTGTTTTTGTCTGTTCGTTTGTTGTTGTTGTTTTGCCGGGGGGGGGGGGAGTATTTTTTGCGCTGTCCATTTGAATCAGAGGCTTTTTATCTAGGTTGCCCTTGTTCGCTGGAGTTTTGTACCAATCGTTCCGTGTCTTGTTGCTGTTTTACAATTTGGTTCACTTGTATCGCCTTCTCCTCTCACCACCTCCCTTCACCAGTGACGGTGTAGGTGCGGTTTGTCCTGGCTCAGTTTACCAAGTTACAGACGTTGTCGGGTCATCAATGTGTTGTGTTGGTCAACAATGCTGTGAACATGGAACTTCATGGGAAGAGTTTCTGTCCACGAGTCATGTTTAGTGTTTCACGTCTCGAATGGTCGTGTGGTATTTCACATGAACGTTGTGAACGGGAACAGACACAGAGAGTGGTGTTGGCGATTACTAGTTTTTCATTGTTTGTTGTTGTTTGTTTCTGAATGCACTGCCAGTATCGTGTATTGACAAAACGTTAAACGAAAGGTCACATCGGGGCTGAAAAATGCTGAGACGGGAGAGAAAGGGAAGGAAGAACAAAAACAAGATAGGAACAAGGAAACAAAGAAGGAAACAAACGTGTTGCTGGCTGGAAGGGCGGGGGTGGGGGAACGGAGGGGAGGGGGTAGTACTTGCGGTAGCCACTGTGATAGTAGACGGCTCCTTACGACTGGCAGCTCCACCCACTTTCTTTTAGTTTTGCAACCAGCAGCAGCCCAAAAGCGCCGCAGACCGGAAGGGGACGGTAGTTTCATTAGAGGTTAAAAGTGATGAAAACTCGATGTTATCAGCCAACGGAGGAGGATTGATGACTGGTTTTAATGCCATGTCTGCGATAATTAATAATCAGTACTCGCCCATCAAACAAGCGTGATGCAACTCGTATTACATCTTTGCTTGTGGAACTAGCACGCACGCACGCACGCACATCTATTTCTTTACACAAAGCAGAAAGCATAATCTCAGCAGTAGCCGTGAGCGCGCGCGCGCGCTTGTGTGTTTGTGTGTGTGTGCTCGCGCGCGCCCATGTGTGCGTGCTTAGCACTTAATAACATCACCGCCCGATGCATCTCTGAACCTTGTGTGTGTGTGTAAGGGGGGGGGGGGGGGGGGAGAGAGAAACGATGGGCAAATCTAGTCATGCAGCAGTGCGAGGTAATCGGTATAGTTGTGCATTATTACAAGACAGTCTTGTACAGAAAGTGTAGACAAGTTTTCTTCAACATCAAGTGAAAATGAGGCTTCGAATTCACTGTGTTTATCCATCCAACATCTTCTGAACCACTTGACGTTTTTCTACTAAACTCAATTCAAATTCAGTTCAGAATACTTTATTTTCCGTTGCAATTATAACAATTAAACAGGAAATTATCTTCGCTCACACCATCTCTGCCACATTAAATAATGTAGTTACATTAATTTAAACATATTAAAAACAGAAGGAGGTATAACACATAAAGAACAGCTGTCATAAAAGGTAAGTGATAACTAATACAGCCTTCACAATCACATGCATTCCAGATGACATTTTAAGGTTGAAAACCGATACATATTACATGCCTTCAATTCCAATATTCCATACCTTCAATTTCAAACTCACTAATTATCCACTCATTAACTTGGCATTTAGGTGTATTATCACTACTAGTCCAGTGCCACACACTTAGTATTTGAAATTTTGAGTTGGTTGGGTCTATTTAAGTCCAGAAATGTTTTGTGAACCGGTTTGGCCAAGCGGTAAGGCGTTAGGCTGGTAAGCAGAAGAACCTCGGTTCAATACCGCTTCGGCTCACCTTTCTCCCCAAAAAGGTTGTGGTTTGTGGACACTGTCTTGTGACTTTGTCCTTCACAATTAAAGAAAGATTAAAATGTCTCTCATCACTGCCCATCCCAATGCAGGAATCATTCTGGTGGTGACAGTGTAGCGATAGGTACAATATAATCTCCCTCTTCCCCACCTCCATCTGGACATGCAACGTGAAGGTGTGATGCTACACCGGTGACAGTGATTGAAAAGGTTTGTGAAGTTTACCGAATTCTTTTTGAAGAAGCAGACGTCATTGGTTATTTGTTTTGAAGCCGGAGAGATGTTTACCAGCTGTCAGAAAAATGGTTAAATCATACGTTTTGTTTCATACGAATTTGACTGGATTGAAGAAAATCAGGAGAAGAAAAAAATCTTCGTCTTTGCCTAAATTACAATCACAAGCAAAACTGCCACGATGGCACGCTCCTGTCCACAGTTGCAGTCTTCAGTCTCAAAACGAGAACTCGAACTCGAAAACTTTATTTTACAAGGATTGTGGTTTAGGTTCAGTCCAAATATGTCTTAACAACTAGCCCTTGCTAAGCTACTGGAGAGAGAGAGAGAGAGAGAGAGAGAGAGAGAGAGAGAGAGAGAGAGAGAGAGAGAGAGAGAGAGATTACGTCTTCATTTTGAGTGTTCACGTGTGGAAAAAAGTTTCATGATTAGGGTTAGACAAAACAAATACATTTTCGTTAAGGCTTCGCTACAGCGGTACCGGATTCAGGTCTAGACGGTTTCTCTTCTGGTGCTCGAACTGGTGTGTCGTTTTAGCTTACCTGCGTTCAAAACATGTGAATTTTATCCTCGTTCGAAACAATTTTCCTTCCATCGGTATGCGCTTTAATGCAGCCTACGGTCCTCTTTAAGGGGACAGATAGAGCTTATTTGGTCTTTTGACCCATTGTTGTTTTTCTTTGCCCCTGTCCCGGCTCCCCCGACAAGCGTTCCCACGGAAATGAGTTTGGATACAACAAACGAAACATGCTTTGTACCGTCTGCCCTCCCCTTTAGCTTATCCCGAGGGAGGGAGAGGTGGTGAGTGTTAGTGGCTCCTTGCGAAGTGGGTTGACATGAGTAGACATCCAAATCATTCTTCCTGAAGACAGCACCGGTTTAATGTTTGATCACAATGGCCAGTGCTTGGTTTGATCAGGCAGCCGATGTTCATCACGGTACAGTGTTATGTAGTATCCAGTGTGGTGTTTTTTTACTCAAGTTTCCGAAAGTAGTAACGCATGCTTTTTGCATTTAAATCTATATTATAGGTTAGCAGCACGAATCAAACAAAGAAACATAGGGCAGTGCTTTCACTACAGAGAGCACATTGTTGGTTGTATAGCAGTTAAGATGAAGTTGCAGTAAATTTTCTACTGACCTTAAGTAGGTCTCATTGTTGACTGACAACAAAGATGAATGACTTCACAGTTAATTCATTATTAGTTTCAGTTGCGTCTCATTGTGATGTGTCTGACTGGTCGAATATGTATTTATAGATTTGCTGTTTGGTAAAGATCATCGTCTGCTCTTTGTCGCACCCCGCTCCGCAGTAGTGTTGCAATCGTTTTATTTTTGTTCAGTCTTGTGTAACCTTATCCCAAATGTGGATAGGCAGTGTTTTGTTTTGACTAGCATGAAAATATCGAAACTTGTGCGATGAAAGTATACGATTTTTATTATTATTATTTATTAATTTTTTATTTGTTGTTGTGTGTGTGTGGAGATCAGTTTTAGGCTGGCTAACACATGTGTGAGGTTACTAAAACCACCACGCCTGGTGTGGTGAGGCTGATGGAAAACTTCGGCCAGTGGCCCAGACGGCATCAGTCCCCACGAGCCAAATTGGGTAGCAAAGAAATAACGTCTGTGCTATAACGTCGGCTCTAGCAGACCTTCCTTGGTACCGGCACTAGCCCGGCCGTGAGGAAAGCTTCCTGCATGACCTCAGTGTCCGTCGAGGTGGGGGAAAAAAAACAAGCCTGACATTATTGACCTTTGTCTCCGCCGTGCAGAATTCTGGAACACATCATCGTTAGCACCGTCATGGTCTGTGCATTGATACATGGCTATGTAACTGATGCCTAATGCCTACTCAGCTGGAAAGGTCAAGGCGAAACAAGACATCAGGTCACAAGTCAACTCTGATCCGTTAATTGTGACACTTATCACTTTATAATGGAAAGGACCTGGGTAAAAGTGAAGGTGGGTAAAACGGGAAAGCCTCACTTTGAAAGGCGCCATCTCTTGTAGGTTTTGGTCCTCCACTGGGTGCGGGGAAGGGGGTGGGGTAGGAGATAGGCATGGACTGCTATGCGCGGATGATGATGAAGTGATGTTTAGTCCTCAGATGTCGGCTGACATGTTAGGGACAAGCTGTGACCAATGCCGAAGCATGATTCAATAAATCTTTACGTCCACAGAAGCCAGAAAGCTCGTTAGGACAGACAGCCCAGGACGGCCACCTCGACTCTCACACAGATCCTGAACTATGATCTTAGCCAAAAGGCCGAGAAGCGATCACTATGCGCGTATCAGTATTACACTGTTTATTGCGATCCATTCTCTTTTGCAAACGGGTTTCGCTACTGTTTTTACAAATGAAAGACAACGAAAGACAAAAAGGGGCAGGGGAACGGTGGTGTTAAATTGTACAATTGTCAACAAAACAGAAGAGTCAAATTTGTAGCTGTAACCTTCGGGAATTCTTTTAGCGGATGATTTAAATGAGGTCGACATTACCACTAACTGATGTGTGAGTAGTGTTCGGTACGTTCTACAGCCCTCAGGCCTCAGCGTGTTAATGCGTTTTGTGGTGAAACCCTCCAGGGAGCAAGGGGTCTGCAGACGGCCTCGCAACGACAAAAACGGGTTGTGCTGGGACCCACTTGTTGAAGGATTTGTTAGTTCTCACTCTCTGGCCTCACAAACACTCTCCTTTCTTTCCTTCGTCCTAACTCGGTTTTGAAATACAGGAAGTCGGGATCAAGGCTGTAGCTTTTTCTTTGTATACCCCTCGCACCCCAGGGCGGGGAAGCACTGTGGAGTCACTTGTCCGTGTATCCGGGGTTTTTTTCAGACAATAATCTGATGAGCCGCTGAATCTTTTGTAGCCGAACGTCGTATGGTGGTGCATGTGTCCCATGTTATTCGTGTGACGTCTGTCGAGTGCTGTTAGTTCGTTTATATTTTGTAATATTTACTGAGTGTTTTAAGTTATTTGTGAGCCAGAAGAATAATGTGTGCGTGCGTGCGTGAGAGGAATTATATACTGCCTGGATTTAATATGTTGCTTCATAAATGCTGCCTATAATTATATGTTGCGGTCGATTGAGTGTTTCGATTTTAGTGTTTTGTTGTTTAAGGAATTTAGTTTTATTGAAATTTATTGAATGTTTTAAGTTATTGGTGAGCCAGAAGAATAATGTGTGTGTGTGTGTGGGGGGGGGGGGGGGGGGGGGGGGGATGCGTGCGTGCGTGTGTGTGTACATTGTTATTGTTAAAGGGCCTGTAAACGCAGTTTCGGGACACAAAATGACTCCAAATCGTTTCAAAACAACATATAGGTCCGTACTAACGTTCGAAGATAAGAAACAGTCTATTACTCACATGTTTAAAACTTTTTCAGGCCTCGACTAGGTTGTAATGCGTTTATTTTAGCAAAAAGGTCGGAAAATACGGTCAACTGAACGTTTCAAAACCAGCGCATTTTGAATGCGAGATCCGCGAGAGCTAAAGGTCAACGGTCGGGCAGTGACGTCACAAACAGACCAGCAACCAAACGTGGAAGTCGGGTCTGTGTGAGTGTCCACAGGGCAACCGGCTTGGAAAAATGTCTAGTTCAAATAATATAAAGAGGATTTCAAAACAACATATAGGGATGAAACTCCTTTTCAGTAGTTGGGCCTTTGTTTATTCCCCCTTGTTATTTCATCTTTCTCGAGCCTTGTTAGGTGCGTGGCGTTTCGGTCGTTTTCGTTGTGTTTACTCTAGCTTTCACTACAGGCTGGACCTTATCAGGGAGCCTGCCTTTTATTTGGGTGTTTTATTTTATTTTCCCAGTTTAGCCTTGTTTATCATTATGTAACGATGAAAAAGGTTTGTTCGTTCTAGTTCAATAGACTAGCGATTCCGTGGCCTCCCTGGGTTAGGGTTTGGGGTTGGGCTAGTTGCCGGATCTTGCCATTCACTGTTTTTTTCTCATGGCTTCCCCTTTTTGTTTCTCGAGTTATATCGTTCATTCGCGATGTACGAGTGAGGGGGTAGTCTCGATGTTTAACGAACCGCTCATTCTTTCTTTGTGTGGGGTAGTTCGTGAGCGTCTGTTGCCCTGCCGTGTTGTTGTCGGCTGAATGGATTGTATTGTGTACACGGATTACGTGTGTCCAGCCTTTGTCTTGTTGCTCGCTGACATTTCTTGCCTCCCCTTTCTTTTCAGAAAGTGTTGTTGTTTTGTTTTTCTCTCTTTTCCTCTTCTTTTCCACCATGCGTTCTTTCTTCATCTTTTTTTATTTTTTATCTCAGGTTTATTGGCCATTTCGTACCCGCTTTCTCTTTTCGTCCGCATTTGTTTACATCCCGATGCATTGTCATCGGTAGTCCTGATTAGCGATTTGTTTTATCAGTCTGCAGCCTTTATTTTTCTAGATGGAAGCCGGGTTAGTGAGGGATTAGTTAGAGTTAGTTAAGATTCATGTTAGTTATGGTTAATTTGGCTTTCCATCTGTTTGTCGCACAGTTATTTTTGCTCTATGCTCTTATGGCTGCACCAAATGTAGTCAATGTAGTCGTCCACTCATTTGTTGCAGACA
Organism: Alviniconcha marisindica; assembly: GCA_018857735.1. Lineage (NCBI taxonomy): Eukaryota > Metazoa > Mollusca > Gastropoda > Provannidae > Alviniconcha > Alviniconcha marisindica. The sequence goes on along the minus strand of JABMCL010002141.1, from coordinate 154,490 downwards.
GTAGTCTATTAGACTGTTGTGATTTGGTGGGTTTTTTTTCCACCTTATGTTTGCAGGTAGGCCACCGTTTGGATTTTGAGGTGGTTTCAGCTGTTTTGTTTGTTTCATTTGGTGTCAGCTGTTTGCTTGCGTGATTAGGGCAGCCATTTTTCGTTTTGCCGTCAACATTTGTGGTTTGGTCTTTCTTTCTTTGCCTAGGCATTTTTGTCTGTTCTTTTTCTTTTCTTTTTTTGTCACGGCTTTTTCTTCTTACACGGCCTTTCTGCTGTAGGCATTCGTGCTAGACTTACTGTCTTTGCCTTCTTTCTTTCTTAATGTTCTCAGATGCTAAAGAGCATATTAGGGACAAACTGCTATGTCGACCGAATGGTGCCGTGGCTTCGGCGCGGCCCCGTGAGAGTGCCGCTATTTTTCCCTAAGCCCTGTACTATTCGTTGGTGCACAGGCCAGCCGAGTTTCTGTTTACCTTTCGGCTTTTACTTTTCTCTCGGTTGTTTTCATTGATGTTTTTGCCTCGCTTTTGTTTTGTTTCTTAGACAAGGCAGGGGTATTTGTTGGTAGTTCAATAGTTGTACCTCCTGTTTTTCCTTTCTTTTCTCCGTGTTTACCATGTCCTTTTGTTTTTGTTTGTTTTCTTTCTCTCCTTTCTTCTTCTTCTGCATTTATTACGAGTTCATTCTTGCTTAGGATTTGTGTGTTCATTTGCCTCTTTTGTTGATTTCCCTTTCTTTTTCTGGAGGGTTTCTTGTGAAAAAGGTTTTTCCCCTTTTTTAATTTTAATCTTTGCACTGGGTGCCAAGGTGTCAAAATGTATTTCAGAGTCCTTTGGTCGGTCTGGATATATTCCTTGTTGAATTGGCAAGGACGGAGGTTTCATACATCTACCAAGGATCAACCTAGCGAAAGCCGGGCGATGTGTGACCGATACCCTTTAGTAAAAAAATCATGTCTGTGTGGGTGTCCACAGGGTAACCGACTTGGAACAGTTTCCAGTTCGAATCTCCAAGGATGAAGCTTCCTTCGACTGCTATCTTTCGGGAAGGTGTGAAAGGAAAACAACGACACTTTGGTCTGCAGCTCTGCGCATCCCACGGCCGCACATTCGGCGTGGCATTTTCGTTGTGGACCGATTGATGGTGAAAACGCGCCTCATTCGCCATTCGCCTAAGTGGTCTGTTTGTGACGTCAGAGACCTACGTCGCGGATCTCGCGCGTATTTCGAGATTAAAACAAGCAGACGAAATTCGGCCTGATCGGCATGCATTTCTTCCTTCGTAAACATACTTACTTTCATGGCATTGACATTTTATTAGATTTAAAGGTCATGTTATGCACTAGACTTTCATAATTGGGTCGATTTTCAACGTTCCGTTGCAAACAAAAACTGCCTTTACAAGCCCTTTAAGTATTTTCCTTGTATCTAGTTTGAGCGGTTTTTAGCTCCGTGTTTCATTGAGTTGTTGATGTTTTATTGTTAAATGTGTTAAATGTTTTGTGTAAATGACGAGCCAGAAGGCAAATTTCTCAACACAGAGACAATAAAGTTGTATTGTATTGTATTAGTTGGTTGATTTTGAGAGGCAGACTCCACAGATACGGCAGGCCAGGGTTATTATTTTCCAGTAAGCAAGTATAATGCAAACACCGTCAGCGCTGTCTTGAGGGAGATGTGCGTGTCTGTTGTTTTGTTACTGTGTACAGTTTGATAGTTACCGGAGATGACAACTTCACTGATAGTAATACGTTAATATTTGTTCACTCATAATGAAATGTGTGGACCATCAGATCGGCAGGCCAGCGTGGCGAAAACTTTAACGTTGGGATTTTCTTGCTCACTATCAATTTAATGATAAGTTTTTTGCTTTGTTTTGGTCCAGCAATCAGCATCAGTTATATTATGAACAAGGCCGGAACATGTGGCAAAAGTACCAAGCGAAAGCTTTTCTGCATTTCAATTGTAAAGAGCGAACTGCGCCCATGAGGAGCTCAAATTCAAAGCAAAAAATGAGATAAAATTTCTTTCTGTATGAATATTAAACAAGCAAATTAAGCCTGCAGGTGAATATATTTGCACATTTTCTGCTTTTTCTGGCCAGTTTGCGTCTTCGCTTTTTGTTTCCGTTTAAACTTACTGCTTCGGCTTTGGATTTGCCGCTCCACTTTCAGTGCCATGTTTTCAATGCCATGTTTCATGCAGTCGGGTCTGCATCCGCGCGAAAGAGAGAGTGAGTGTGATCAAACCGCCAGAGCAAGTTCAACCTCTGTTTTCACCATCATTACCGCTTGTCCATTGCAGGCCAGCAGTGGCACCAGTGTCTGGGCTAATGTGTGTACCTGCTGCAAAATGGCATTGGCATGCAGTGGTTATATATACATTTATGTGGCTGTGGTAATTGCTGCAGCCAACATCGTTAGTTCCTTTTCAACAAGTGGCCCGCGACCAAAGCTCCAACAACCCGCTAATTGGGAGGCATATTTTATTCAATTGCGGCAACAATATAATTTTCACTCGTGTTTCGAACGGCTTAATTAGAGGGACACGAGCGTGTACTATACGTAAAGCTAGATGCAGCTGGCGTACGATATTTTCAGTAGCTTCTTCAGATACACCAGGAGGAACGTTGCAAATTATTGTTTGTAACAGTTTGTTTATTAAACGTACAACCAATTGTTTCTAAACGTGGTACACGTAACATGATGTATATCTGTGTATCATTACAGGGTAAGGTGTAGAGAGCCTAGGATGGTATTGACAAATAGAGGATTCGATTCGAACAAGAGTTTCGATTCTAAAAAGAACAGGTGTCTGTCTCTGAGTTTTTGAACCGCTGAACCCCTTACGACCAAACCTGGCATTCTGATACGTTAGCAGCAGAGAGTCATGCGAAACATTTGGGTTGCTGATACCCAGGTCAAGGTCGTAATGAGGTTCAAATCCGCTGGTCATTGCAACCTTTTGAGTTCTGGCTGTTGAGTCAGGTTCATAACACGGGTTCGAGTCCCCGAAGGGCGGTTTGTGCATCGTGTGTCTACTGAGCCGCGGACGTTTAGCGGCCAAGCTTGGCATGTGTGTGCGCGTCATTGCCAGGCTGAATGTTATGCAGATGTTATGCTGGCATAGTGGGTGGTTAGACACTTGCATGATATTTGTGGGTCGGGCTTTTTGTATTTTGTAAACCGCTGACACTTTTGCGATCGCTAACACTGTACTGGCGCATTATACTCGGTGAGACGACGTGCCGCGAAAAAGGTGTGTGGGTGCTGGCAGCGGTTTAAGTGGACACATAGCAGCGGGTAAGGGCGAGAGGTGGGAAATCTTGCTGCGCAAGGTGACAGCCTTTGTTTGCAAAGCCTTTTGCATCTCTGTCTGCGGTGTTCAAATAAACAGACGTCTGTTCACTTCTTGCAGCTTACACAGCGCAGGAGAGTGACTTCATAGAAACACGGCAGTCCAGTATAACCTTTCCCTTTAATTGCTGCGGAGCATTGTAGTGAGTGTAAACCACGCAGCGAGTGTTCGCGCTTTGTGTTAGGACCGGGGGCCAGAATTATACAGCATGATTACCTCCTGGCTAAGTTATACAGTATTAATCAGTGAGTGTATCTCACGCTACATCACCCCAGGGAAATGTCACTGTCGAATAGGTCAGTGTGCATTTTGCTGGAGAATGTGAATTAGCCTGTTACTTATGTGGTGTTTCCATCAATAGCCTGTTCAGCTTAGAATTGTGTGTAGGTTTATACAAGGAAAACACACAGGAAACAATATATACTCGAATATATGTTATACACAAAAGACTTAATTTTTTTCTTTTTTCTTTTTCTGTCTCTAAAATTTCTGTTCATCACATTCTGCCTACACATGCCATTTAGTTTTCTTTCTTTTTGTTGATAAACATGTTAAATCCGAAGCTGTTACTACTGATGAGCATCCGGCGATAGGGTACTGTGGATGCAGACCATGTGCCAAGGCCCCCTTCAAGCGCTAGCCAACTTTCCCTCTTTTGAGCCTGTGGTTGGTCACAGTATTGCTTATGCCTACTTCCAGCAGTTCAGCTTTCCTGACTTTAGTGGTTTTGTTTAATACAGCTTTGCCCCCCAACCTCCCCTGCTTCTTCCAGTATAAAGGGATGAGTAACAGGAAGAGTGAATCAGCCTACACTAGTGGTGTGATTTTCTTTCATCTTGTATCTTTCAATAAATTATAATTGAGTTTCTGGTCAAGGCATGCTTTGTTTTAGGCAGGGGCATTGTGACCTTGTTGGGCTTTTGTTTTGTGTTGATTTTTGTAGTATTTGAACAAAATATGTTACAGATGTTTTCACCATGTGTTTCGCCCTGATGCCCTTTTAAAAAAAAAATCTGCGCGGTTAACAGAGCTGTTAAGACCAACAGTCTGTAATCACGCTGATATAATCTACACAGATGACTTTTTGTGAAATATCTCTGGAAGAACATGTATCCTGCCAGGTGGCTGTTTTTGGCAAATGTTAGTTAATTAGCTGTTTGCTTATTTTGTATAAAATTTATATTGTGATTTAGTATCTAAACTTGGTGTTTTACACCCATTCATATAATGTGATGGACTTTGGAATACTGATTTGAATCATGACACCAGAAAGTACACTGTGGACTGCAATGGACATGTAGTGTAGATTTCAGTGGACATTGTAGTAACAGGCTAGAGAAATTAACAGCTCTCGGGAAAGTGGTCTGAGGAAGAAACTAAATCTTTTGGGTAGATGGATGGATGTTATTTTTTTGGACTCTGCATTGTTTTATTGTTTGTTTGCTTTTTTTCTTTGCTTTTTTCTCCATCTTTTGAAGTCCAGATGGATGTAAGCCAGATCATCTTTTACATCAGAAACACGTAGACTAGATTTTAATAACTTGTGACCATTGTTTTGAAAAGAAAAATGGCCAATGGCAGTGATTCAGTGGTAATGTGTTCCTTTGTTGTGGTAAATACATTTTTGCCCGAAATACATTTTTTTTCAAACTTTATTCTGTTCAGTTTACATGTGTGTTTAACATGTCACGAGGAAGGGGCTGTTGTCAGCGTCTAACTGACCACTCGCTTTTAACCAGATACCTCCCCCAACATAGAAAAGAGGAGTAAACTTCTTGAAATCATTCATTCAACTCAGTCTTGTATTTCTGATGTAAAACCTTGGATGACAAATAATTAACTGCAGATAACAATCATAAAATGGAAATTATTCTGACTGCTTCGAAGATGATTCTCAACTCTGACTCTGTTCCACAGTCCATAAACCTGGAGGGTTCTGACATCAAACTTGCCAACACAGTTCGCAACCTAGGTGTCTGTCTTGATCCTACTCTCTCTATTTCCAACAGCAAATCTCTGTTTGTTGTATATATGCTATCTGGAACATCATCAGATTAGTGCAATATGCCACTGTCTGTCCGAAGATGTCACCAAAAAATTGTTGTGTGCGTTTGTTCTTTCAAGACTAGATTATTGCAACTTGCTTGTGGCGGGCTGTCCTAAGTATCTTCTTTCTAAACTTCAAAAAGCATGCAAGAATACTGCAAGACTCATTTTCAGAACAAACAGATCCACCCTCATCACTCCTATGCTTTATTCTCTTCACTGGCTACCTACTGAGCAGAGGATCAAATGCAAGTTGTCTTTGCTTTGCTTTAAGATCATTTCTCATCAGGCTCCCATGTACCTTTGAGAACTTCTTCACCTTTACACTCCATCTCAGCAGCTCTGCTCATCTGCGAACTCTGAGTGTTCAGAATACCATCCTTCCAAACAAAGCCCAGTGGTCAGTGCTCCTTCTCTTACCAGGCTCCGGTTATCTGGAACCAGTTCCCTGTTTCTGTCCATCATCTACCTCTGTCAGTTCTTTCAAATCTTCCTTGAAAATCTTTCTCTTTTAAAAAATCTTTTCTTCAGTCCCATTGCCTTATGTGTGTGTGTATGTGTGTGCACATGCGCACGTGTTGAATTATGAAAATCTGCACATTTAAAGAATGTGTAAGCGCTTAAGGCCAGTGCATTCTAGGCGCTCTTAAGTATCCATTATTATTATTATAATTATTAAACATAACTCATGTTCAAACTTGTGCTTCAGACTGCACAGACTCAGTGCTGTTGATCATTGTTTTTGAAAACAGCATGGGCACATGCTTTGTTTACATTACACTGGTACTTCAGCCTGTGGGCTTGTGTAAGGAGGTGTGTTCACTGTTTGTACTCACATGCTGACTGGTGTGAGCTCATCTGTCAGTCAGAGTGTGGTGAGAAGTCAATTGCATAGCCCAAGGCCCTGGGTTGAAAGGAGATTACAGGCATCAGGTTTCTCATCTAATCACTTTCACACCTGCTGTTTCTCTGAGGGGATGCCAAGTTGCTTCTCCTATTGTCTCACACAAACTCAATATTGTCTGAACGCCGCTTAACGCCTACACACTCTTTATAAATCTAAAAACTGAGGTTTCGATGATATCATCTTTCCACTCCATCCCCTGCTGGCGAAATGTGCAGTGACATGTAATAGACCTATATGGACAAACCTGCCAGCTACTTTATGCATTCAGGTCAGAACACACAAAAAGGCAAGAAAGAACACTTTAGTATGTCAGACCCCCACAGTATACAAACTGGCAGCAGAGATGCCTTCTTAATCTTATAAGCAGCAAACAAAAGATAAAGTTCCCCAAAATGAAGGGCGAAAGGCTTTGCTTTGCATATATCATTATATGCCTAAAAATCTCAGTGCAGAACATTGTGTCCTGTGCCAATGATTGTTCATGGCGTCACAAACTTAGATTGTTCTTTTATTATTATCATGAGCTCATTTGCATTTCAGCTGCAACTCCTGCTTTGTTTTACTGCTTTTGGGAGTTGGGGGCTAGATTGCATTTTGAGTGCCTTTTACTATTTTAGATGAAATGTCTCCACTTTGACCTTTGTATGAGGACTGCTTTCAGTTTTTGGTTGATTTTAGACAGGCAAAATATAATCTTCAGTGTTTGTCCAGCCAGCCTTGGTGAATAAAGCAAACAAACCCAAATTGCCAGGGTTCAGAAAAAATGCCAACCATATTTTTTCAGTAAATGCTTATCCAATCCAGTTTAATCTTCTTTTTATTGTAGTTAAATGCATAAACAAGCTCACCCGCAGTGCTGTTTGTGAGTCTGACTTATCTGTAAGAGTGATAGTGAACATAATTATCATGGTTTGGGAGAAAGTTTTTATTGTGGGATTATTCTTGAAGACTGTTTAAGCAGGTCTGTTCACACTTGGCATGATAATATTAATAACTTACATTTAACTGCATTGTCATACCAGTTTTGTCAGATGTACTCAAATGTCAGTTTCACAGTAGCATCAGAAATACTTAGGAAAAAATCAGTTTTCTCACCATTTTTTGGGCTGACCTGATACAAACTATGTGTAATATTGTTACAGAGAAATAGATGAAACTATGAGCTGGGAGGAATAGAGTCAGTTACTAATGTACTACTTACTCTATTCACTGCATGGTCAGAATGGTTGAAAAAGAGACTTGGGAAGGGGGTGGGGGTGGACTCTCTTGTCATGTATGACATGTTCTTCACATCATTTATGGTGTAATTATAATTATAATATAATAATTTTATTGTTGTTAAACTTTAAAAAGTCTGAAACAGTCTGCTAGCATTCTAAAACAAGGTCCAAACAAATAAAAGGTTAAAAAGAACAGTATTTATTAGAAAACACAACATGCAAATGTTTGGGGTAATCCCCTTTATCAAGCTACAAATGACACATAAACAACAGTTAAACAGTGAAAACTGTGAAAACTGAGATGGAGAGCTATGATGATGTGGGGCTTCATGTCCTCGGATGTCGGGTTGACATATTAGGGACAACCACTGGAGAGCTAAACCATTTATCTGTTTTTGTACTTCAACCCTGACACTGTCCAAAACAAAAAAGAAATATTGACTAGTATGAATACAGTAATACAACTTTATTGTCTCTGGAGAAATTTGCCTTCTGGCTCATCATTTACATAAAACACTCAATAGATTTTACAATAAAACAACAACAATTCAATAAAACACAGAGTAAAAGTTGCTCAAATGCAAAAGCTAAATGTGTGGATACATACACATATGTACACATGCATGCATGCACCCGCCCACCCACGCACGCACACATGCATGCATACACATGCATTATTATTCAGGCTCACCAATCACTTAAAACATTGAGTAAATATTACAATAAAACAAACATTCCTTAAACATCAAAACCCTGAAATTGAAAACACTAAAATAACTGCAACATATATAGGCAGCATTTATGGAGCAACATATTAAATCCGGGCAGAATATAATTTTCACACACGCGCACACACACACACACACACACACATACACACACCACACACACACCTATTCTTCTTCTGGCTTACCAACTTAAAACATTTAATAAATATTACAATTAAACAAACATTCCTTAAACATCAAAATGTTGAAATCAAAACACTAAAATCAACCGCAACATATAGATTATAGGCAGCATTTATGGAGCAACATATTAAATCCAGGCAGTATATAATTTTCGCACACACAAACACACACACAACCCCCCCCCCCCCCCCCCCACACACACACACAAACAAACAAACAAACAGGGAGCGCACACACGCTCACACGCACTCCCATGCCTGCACACAAAATAAACTGTCATGGGCAAATACTGCACACAATTATTATTATTAGTTAACTTAGAGTTAAGACAGTTATGCTGGTAAATGTCATAAACCTGAAGCATACTGAGTTATTTTGCCAGTGAACTAAAAGCGTAACTTAAACATCCATCAGATCAGCACTATCACAGAGTGAGTAAGGCTGATCCTTGAAACCCACAGGGCCAACATATTAAGTAGGTCTAGAATTTAAAACAGAAATAGCACTTGTGATTTTTTTTAAAATTGTACGCGTTCTTCCTGGCAATTGGCAATTTGTATCATCGGCCTGACCAGAGTTTCCAAAACTGAGAAAAAAGGGGATGCTTTGTGTCATCTAAGATCCATGCTGTTTCCCATTCAACTGCTGTAAAGTAGAGATCACTTAGGTGGTCTTGTTTTGCACCAATAATCTTTTTTGCCACCCCGACAATACGTGCCAGTTTTGCCTTCCCCTTCACACCCAGGTTTTCATACCAGACAACAATGTTAAAAGTTAAAATGCTCTCCACCAGACTTTTGTACACAAAATACACTTCACCATTACACAAACCATATAACCCATAAATAAATGAAATGACAAAATAATAGAATAAGTACATAATACAAAGACAAGTGAATGAGTCATGAATTTAAATATGTGAGATACCATACCAGAAATATCAGTATTACAACAAATGGATATACATATATTCCTATACCTTATCAGTTTGACAAAGGTCTATATCACCCTGGGCTGCTTCCTTCTAACAGTAAATACATTCTGCAACTGACACAACTAAACCTGTCACTGAATCATAGTGAGCTATGAACTCAGAACTTCTAGAACCCACTGGACATGCATGCTTTTCTCTACTTGCACTTGCTGCAAGAAAATAAACTAAGAACTTGTCACCTTACTACTATATAATACCAAACATTATAATTATTACATTAAATCAACAAACTCCACCCACTCATTTTGAATCAGCGTTTGTCATTAATGGATGCATAAATAAACCAAGACTGCATCTAAATCCTAATGAGAAAATCCAATAAAACAGCATATTAAATACAATTAATTATCCAGACTTGATTCCTGACCAAACATACGTCTAATCAAAATGATACCAATTATACCAATCTCATTTGATATTCAAGACAAGACTGTTCTACATGTTGTCCATAATTTAATTTTTAAATATGCTTTTTAGCATCTGAGGACATTAAGCAAAATGTATGTACCTAGTAAACGTGCCAGATCTTATTTGCCAGAGCTGACTCTGAAGCATTGGCCAGAAGTGGGCTGGATGATTCTTGCACATTGGCTTGCTTCCAGACTGGATCGGTGTGGCCAAAACCTGACACAGTCAGCCAGAACTAAATCAGATCAGGGCTGGTTTTGCAACCAAGTCTAAAGTGGGAAACTGGTAGTGGGCTGGTTGCATCCTGCCAGAAACTGGGGCTGATGATTTCTGGAACTGAATCAGATGCAGGAAGTCAGATCAGGCATATATGATCCGGCCCAATTCTGTCTGCATGCTATAACTGGCCATATCCAAAATGCTTCCAGATTGGATCCAGCACGTTTACTGGGTATGTATACAGAAATCTCAAAGTAAAATTTATGGTACGATAAATCTCACACTTAATGTCAGCATGACATCTGAAAATATTAAGTCTCACAAAATAAACATCCCATACAATCATTTATCATTGCTACAAAAATATGACTGTTTCTGATATATCTTTTAACTAATGATCCTTTTGCAATCATACTAGGTGTATTGATGTATTGTTACTGTTACCAGACCAAATGCAAGCAGCACTGCAATTATATCACCAGGCACACAATGGGGGTATTTTCCAGTGCAAGGTGACAAACCTTGTTTGTTTTGATGTATGAATGTGACTTTGTAAGTCAACTGACTCAGTTCTGTTTAATGTAATATGGAATGAATGTTAGTTCTTCTGTCATATAATACTACACATTTTGACATGTTAGTGTAAAATCATTCTGGAAGGGGAATGAAGTCATAATCCTCCATTCCCACTGGAGTCATACTCATAAATTTGTTTCAGAATATTCAAGGTCATCACGCATTCCTGCAGAGACGGTGCCTCTGTCTGACCCAATCTCTGCAACAAGAGTTCTCTGTGGTGCCCTCATCCTGCCCACCATTGCTACCATCGTGGGAAAGCTTATGTTCGGTTCAGTACAGTCCAACTTCCAGAGGACACTTCTGGTATGTCAGTCACCCACACTGCTCTCAACCAGGGGCTTCCTTTTCAATCAGTTTTATGGAGTTGATGACTTGATTTTGCATGCCAGGCCAACAGAGAAGGTTCAGGGCAAAACAGACTTCAGTAAATCACAAGCAAAAGTCACATTCACTGTTCATGACACATTTAACATTATTTTGGAAGAAAAGTTAAAGGAGGGGAGTGGCAGATACAGCTGAGTGAAGGTTGAAATTTGAAAGGCAAATCTCCTGTCAGGAAATGGAACATGCAAAGCTGACCTACTCTGAGATACTGGTACTTAAAAGGTGTACTTTTGAGGATTTTCAGCAGAGGGGACCTGAATTTCTCAATCCATGGTACTCCATCACAAGACAGTCAAGCCACTGAATGGTGCACCAGACTGTGTCCAGCTAAACTTATGAGTTCACACCTAGCACCCGCAACATTTGTGTGGGCTTATAACATTTGAGTGGGATCTGTCACAGTGTTTAGAGCAGTCAGTTATGAACTGCATAGTGTATGCCTTTTCAACAAATTAAACTTATTTTCAAGGGCAGCTAGTGGTCCAGAGGGTATAGTTACCTCCGTTGAAAATGGTCCTTTGTTTATACTTTTAATGAATTATGTAATATTATTAATTGCTTCTTGCGATGGTCACATTAACATGTTCTTTTCTTCTTCTTCTCATTTTTTTTTCTCAATAAAAACAATTGTAGTTTTTAACTTGTAAGTCATTCTTTGTGTGACTGTATTTAGGGGGGGGGGGGGGGGGGGGGGGGCACCACAACCAGATTGAATAATAGTGTTTTTAAAGAGGAAATGATTGTCAAAATGTCATTATTGTTCAGTGGTTTGTGGTTGCTACTTTTACAGCACTAGTAGAAGAGGACCAAATTTGCCAACTTAACACCAGCAGAATAAGATTTATGTCTGATTGCACTCCCACACACCCTTGTATTGTTAAGACTGCATCCAGCTGTTGGGTTGCTGTTCTCCTATTGACAGGGAAGCCCAGTCAACTCCAGGCTTCAGCTGCCCACGAAGAAAGTCTGCTTTCCTTAACAAAGGGCCCTAAGGCTTAGCCATGTTTTTTTCCTCTCATAATTTGATACACCTGAAAGTATATTGTGATGTTTGCCAGTATAAATGATTGGATATGTTGCAGGAGAAGCTAAATGATTTTTGAACTCTGCATAAAGACTTGATGGGGAATGGGGATCCTTATGCTGCTATCCTCCTCTGCCTCAAAGCCCTGTTATTTGTTTATGTTGGCTGTAAATTAGGTTGTGTATAGTCAGTATACTTCCTCATGTATGTGTGTGCATATACGCACTTAGAATAAGACAAGATTTTGCTCTGCATAAATACTTAAATTTTAATTATTGAAATTTCAAGCTTGTCAGCAGTCCTGTTAATAACTGGTACTACTAGCAACAGATTGCTGTTTGCCAGGTGGTAGCCCATTATGAGTAATATAACATGTGAGCATCATACATCCTCATGATCCATAACACTTTCCAAAGCTTTACAGAGAGAAGTAACACCAGACATTTCACCTTTAGGTAGTAGTATAGGAGTGGTAGATAATAGGAGCAACTTTGCTGTAGTTTACAACCATTATATGCTTTTGCAGTCTTCTACTGTTCCGCTACAACTGTTCTAATGCGACACATGTTTCAGTGATATAAGGGAGATGAGTGTGTTATAAAATGTGGCCATTCCAGCTTCATCTGGCCAGCCAACGACTACATTGTACCAGTCTGTAAATGACCTCCTGCCCCTACCCTCGTTGCAGTTTGATGGTGGAACCCCTGATAGTAACAGCCTTTGACAGGTTGTGTGTAGTACATTTTATGTGAAGACTTATTTGCTTTGTTTTGTCATTCTCTTGTTTAGCATAATGCAGCTATTCTAACAATTATAAATCTGCTGTGTTGCAGGGTGGTATAGCTTTTATTGCCATCAAGGGTGTGCTGAAGATCTATTACAAACAGAGCCAATATCACCGACAGGCCAACCGTGTCATTCTTGACTTTGAGGAGGATCGAACCCCTGCGTCCAGTATCTCCAGTTCCTCTGTGGCTTCTCAGTGATATTTTCCAGTTAGTTTACTGGTGTCAGTTTATTACTTTGGGTTGGGAAAACTAATGAGACACTTAAGGATATCTTCTGAAGAGTCTTCTAAATTGGCTAAAAAGTAAAATGTGTAATTATTTTTTCAATCTGAAAAAAATTCCTTTAAAGTATGGTCTTAATATTTCAGTGAAAAGTTTCCTCTTTTGGTTAAAAATCATGCGAGTCTGTGTAATGGTGGGAGCATCCAGCCATAATAATAATAATAATAATAAATTATTTATGGTGCCCCACCTCATAAGAGCCCAGAGTGCTTACAGAGTCATAAGGATATGCTCATTTCATCACACACACATGTGCATGCGTGCAAGCATGCGCACACTCACACACACACACACACACACACACTACAAATACTTGCATAACTGGTGATGGGTTGGTACAGTGAGAAGAGAAACGACAGATCAGCACATCCATGAAATTAACCTTCGCAAAAACTATAGCATGAGCTTTGAGGAATGAGCGAACAACTGCTGGTGAGGTTGATAAAATGGACAGATCAAGGAAAATGAGATGAAAAACAGGGGAAAAAAATAACATGATTTGTCTTCTTCAGGTGAAGAAGATAGAAACAATAACACATAAGCGCATTTGATGATTTGTCTTCTTTAGGTGAAGAAGACTAATCGTCGAAAAACGCTTGTGTGTTATTGGTTCCCTGTTTTTTGTCTTATTAGTGAGTACATTTTCCTAGATCTGTTCCATTATAGCATGAGCTTTTTCTCCAAGAACATATGAACAAGATCTTTTGAGCAGTGCATAATAATGACAAACAAGGTGGAAAGAAAAGTTATTTCACTTGCACCGTACATATGTGGCCACTGTCAAGAATGGCTTTGAGGAATTTGTGAAGTGAGAGCGAGAGTGACACCATAAAAGCCAGTGATGAAGGTGGAAAAAAAGTTGACTAAGAATCTTGCTATAACTGCCCTCAGAAATCTTTTTATCAGTTTCTGAGGGAAGAGAAGATAGATGAAGTCATAATATTTGTTCCATAATACAACAGATGCACAACAATGCTAAAAAGAAAGAAAGAAAAAAAAAATCATTTAGAAAAAAAGAAAAAATAGTTCGTCAGTGAGTGTGCTAGTATATATATGTGGTTGCACTAACATGTATGTGAGCTTTGTGCAAGCTGGTTTTGAAACATAAGGGTTTGATTTTTGTTTGTCAGTCTCTGTTTATACACTATATAGCTGTTATTGCTATACTTTAAATTTTATGCACATGTACTTAGATTTTCTCACAATTCAAGTCTCAAGCCAGACTATGAAAGTCAGTTCTGAAGGAGGCATTAAAAAGCAGACACTGAATAATATCTTCAGGCCAACAGAATTAAATGCATCAAGATGTTTCAAAAGAATTTTATCCTCACCCATATCATTTCCCAGAAATTTAGACCTACTTTTGTTGCTGTTTTTATTGTTGGCACAAGGTACACGGTTGCCATTGTGTACTTTTTCACTTTTGCTTTTGCTTCAACACTTCTAGCATCTTTCAAAATTTAACTGTTCACTAGTTTGTTGCCATATTTAAGCAATAGATGACTGTCCTATTGTTTACCAGCAATACACATTCCTTAGTTGTGTAAATGCAATCTTTCACAATGTTTTATTTTTTTTGGTCCCCCACACAGAAACAGTATTGCAGACAGTATCTGAATATGCACACAAACATTGCAGTTAACACATCTATTCAGCTCAGTACGTACATGCTTGTGTTAAAAACTATTTCTCCCACCCACACACACATTTTCTTGTAAGCAACTCTCTGGGTACCCTACAGTTATACATTGTTGTCACTGATTATCAGGAAGTATGGGGACTATAGTGAAAAATACAGTTAGGTTTGCCTTTAGTGACCAGATGCCTTTGTGTATAGCTGCTCTTTTCCTAGCTTTTTTTTGAAAAACAAGTAACATTTGATGTAGCATTTGAACAACCAAATCTGAAAATGTAGTGCTTTGCCATCGGCATTATTAGGTCAGGCACCTTATCCATCTTGCCATTCATGCCAAAAATTATCAGATGCTCAGGCGGTGAAAGAATGTATGACCAGAGTCTAAATCCAGTGTTTAAACAATCACAATTTTCCTGATTTGATTGCAGCAGTTATCTGACATTGTCAGTTTATGTGCACCATTACTTTGAAGATTTTGTTCAGAATCAGCCAGTCATTTGCAATGTTGCTATGTTTTAATTTGTGAGGCAAGTGTGGTGGCCACTCATTGTGCTATTTGCGTGGAGTATTCTAACTTTTTGACTGACTGAAGCTGCTTGAGTGATTGGCACCCCCAAACCCTCTATTGAGAAGTAATCTTGATGTCTCAGCCACTTTAAGGGTTTAGACTTTATTTGGTACAAGAGTGGGGGAAAACATACAACTGATGGCATCATTTTGATCTAATACATTTGTTCATTAGTGACACAGTGATTATTCAGTGCATACCATTTTCGAAAACAAAGCATTATTAAATAAAAGAATTATGATAATGATAACATCAGATTCATAGTTGACGTGCTGAAAGATACTCATTGCACATGCGTTTATGCAAAGTTCACAAGTTAAAATTTGTCAGTAAATGAAACAACCACCATTTTAAAGTGGTTGTGAATGTGAGTTGATTAGACCTTTTGTGGGAAGTATTGTAGCATAAATTGATCATAAGAGGTAATCCATTTGGCGAAAGACACTGAAAAGGGGGCACTCTTTGGGGAGGAAAGGAGGGTGGGGGGAGAGAACAATAGAGAATGATACGTAGCCTAACCACATAAACTGGCTTACCTGATGCAGGAATAATTCTGGATGTGATACTTGTGCTAGTTAGCCCACCCACCCTCCTCCTGTTTCCTTGGATTGTGATCCCTGCCAAGTACCACCTCCACTTAACTGGTCAATCAAATTGACACCATTTCATCAACAGTGTAAGAGGAAGTTGAAACAACAACACCACTTGCTGCAAGTCTTCACTGTATTTCGAAACTGTTCAAAGCAGTCCATGCCTGTAGTCAAGTGTTTGTATACAGAAACCATCAGTGGGTCAATTCATTTGTGGCTGCAGGTGTTGGTGTCCTGTTTTACTAGTCATGCACTGTGGGCCCGTGAGAACTTGGGTTGGACTTGTTTTATCCAGAATCTGTAGTTCACCGAGTTTTAACTATGATTAAACCTGTCTAAGCAACCACCTGTTATCACTCGATAATCCTCAGGGGTGGTTTGGTTCTCTATCTTTTAAGGAGCAACCACAGTGTACTGTTATACCATTTTTGTGGGGTATCTGTGCAGTGTTAGCACATAACTGCCTTTAAGGCCGTTTCTCACTGAAAGAAGGAGCTTTCATGTAGGCAATATCTTTGTGCACATGAAGACCAGACCCAGACACACACAGTTTGCACAGACATTTACTTGGGAGAATTGAAAAATTTGCAATATCTTGACCTGGGCACACACTCAAGCTGGCTGCTTTTGATTGGACTGACAGGTGGTCACCGAGTTCAATTTGGCTTTACATACATGTGTATTATTTGCACCATTAGGTTTGGCTTACAGTACATCAAATTTCAATGTATTGGAATAAATTAGGTAATTCCAGTTTTTTAATGCATCAGTGTGTGTGTGTGTGTGTGCGTGCATGCATGCATGTGTGAGTGAATGAGTGAGAGAGAGAGAATCTGGAGTATTTGTGGAAACTCCTGTAGCACATGTATTTCATGAAATATGATGTATTTTACAAGGAATGGTTTGTCATGGTTTGTGCATACACATGTAAGTCTTTAGTGACTTTGGTTTAAGCATTTTAACTGTTTGATGTTATTTGGATACTGAATGATTTGTATGATTTATGGAGTATACTATTTTGCCCAAAGGAATGCCTTTTAAAAATCAATAAAATGAGTACAGTAGAACCACTCTCACATGCACACACTACAAATACATGCATTACTAGTGATGGGTTGGTGGAAAAAGAGAAGAAAGAAATGACAAATCAGTATGTAGATGAGAAGAGGTTGGTTTTCAGTTCTGACTTAAGAGAGTGAAGAGGGATGTCTGACAGTCTATACAATCCCATGTAAAAAATTTATTAAAAAACCCCCAAAGTGTTCAGCTCTGATTATGGGTACAAAAAAGCTGTGTAACAAGTAAAAATAATGGTAGAAAAAACTTTAAATCTTTTTGTGATACTTGGAACAGCATGTGCTGGGATGTGTGGCAAATTGGAACAAGACTATGCTTGAGTAGACTTTAAACCACAATGGAAAATCACAATTGAGGTTATTTTCTGGATGTAATTTGTGCCCAATAACATCTCATTCTTCTACATTATTGAATGTGCAAGTT
Source organism: Alviniconcha marisindica (assembly GCA_018857735.1). NCBI lineage: Eukaryota > Metazoa > Mollusca > Gastropoda > Provannidae > Alviniconcha > Alviniconcha marisindica. The sequence goes on along the minus strand of JABMCL010002141.1, from coordinate 137,085 downwards.
ATCATGTCATACAGTGTGAACAAGCGCTAGGGTAAATAGAGACACAGAGATGAATAATGATGATAATAATAATAATAATGTACATTTATCATGCACTCATCAGTGCCTTGAGCACTCACATGATACATATTAACCTAAATACAATATTCTGTACACAATTAGAGCACAGTCCTACCAAAACAATTTACATAAGGCATTATATGGAAACACACACACACACACTGACTGTAGCAGAAACTGGGTATTGATATTAGTTGGGGTGGAAATACTGTGAGATGAGGAAGGTTTTCAGTTTGGCTTTAAAAGATGACAGGGTTGAGCAACATCTAAGGTCCTGTGGGAGTGAATTCCAAATGTGGGGTCCAAAGCAAGGGAAAGTGCAAAAGCCATGGGTCTTGCATTTGTATTGCTGGATTTTCAGCATACGGGTGTCAGAAGAAGAGTGTAATGTACGAGACAGAGTGTAGACATGTAGCAATTCATAAAGGTAAGCAGGACCAGAACCATTTATAGCATTGAAACACATACAAGCGACTTTATATTTAAAATGTTATGAAATGGGAAGCCAGTGCAGTTTTTCCAGGAGGGGAGTTAAGTGGCGGTGGCGGGGTGCCAAGAGAACAAGTCTTGCAGCAAAGTTTAAAGTTTTCTGGAGAGGTTGGATGACAGAATTAGGTGTATCCATGAGGAGACAATTGCAGTAGTCAAGCAGTGAGAGGATACAGGAAGTAACAAGTCTTGGCTGCATCTTCAGTGAGAAATCTGTGGATCGACTAATGTGTTTAAGCTCGAAATAAGCAGTTTGAAAGATTTTTGTGACGTGCTTCTTTATGGACAGGTTTGAGTCAAGAATGACACCAAGGCTCCTGGCAGAATCAAAGAAGGGGATGCTGTGAGAGCCAAGAGTAACTGAATCAGGGAGGGAAATGGTGGAAAGTTTCAAGGAAGATGAAAATGGAAAGAGAAGAGCTTCTGTTTTGTTGTCATTAAGTTGGAGCTGATTTTTGGTCATCCATGTTTTTATGTCATCTGTGCATGCATTGAGTTCTTTGGTGAGGCTGGTCACTTCACTGAGAGGAGCAGATTTCTGGAGCTGTGTATCATCTGTGAAAAGCTGATGGTTTTAAGAGTGGTTAGCTATGATATTGGAGAGAGGTGTAGTGTACAGGATGAAGAGAACAGGCCCAAATACTGAGCCCTGAGGTACACCATACATGAGCTGTGGTGGTGAGGAAGATGAGTTATTGACTGAAGTGGACTAAACTTTGTCTGAGAGATATGACTGAAACCATTCAGTGCAGTAGACTGAATGCCAAAAACAGAGTTCAAGTGGGAGAGGAGAATTTGGTGGTCAATAATTATAGTGTCAAAAGCTGCAGAAAGATCCAACAAAAGCAGAACAGAAATGTTGTCATTGTCCAGAGCGGAGAGAATATCATTTCATTTACAACACATAACAAAATGGTCTCTGTGCTATGTCCTGCTCAATAGGCTGACTGAAAGGGGTTGCTGGTGTTTTTCTTGGAGATGGGAGATAAGTTTGTGGAGAACAACTTTTTCAAGATGTCAAGGTTTTCATAAAGAATCGTAGTGGGAATGGGATTGAGTTCACAAGACTTGGCGGGTGCGCTGTTGATTATTTTTAAGACAAATTCATCAGTGACAGGCTCCAAAGTTAGCAAGGGATTTCCAGCAAAAGAGGTGTCAGCACAAGCATTTGAATTTGGAAGAGGAAAATTGTTTCTGATAGTGCAGATTTTTTCAGTGCAATAATCAGAAAAGACATTCAGGAGGTCATCAGTCAAATGTTGAAGGAAGAGGTGAAGAGATGTTTTTGTCAAGAATGGTGTTGAAGTTCTGAAAGAGCTGGTTACAAGTTGTATTGGACTGAATTTTGGCAGAGTATTAGGCTACATGTGTGCATGTGTGTGTGTGTGTGTGTAATCTTGAAAACATGTACATTTAAAGAATGTGTAAGTGCTTAGGGCCTGTGCAGAGTGTCTGCTCTAAGTAACCATTATTATTATTACAAATAGAAAAACATGTCAATAATAGAAAAAGATATTGAGTACAACATTCTGTGCTGATTCTTATTTCAGTATCAATTCCATCCCCATGTTATCACAGTAGCATGTAAAAGATCCTGGTCATTCTGCCAAAAGTGCAGGTGGCAGCTAGGTTACAGCTAAACGTGCATGCTGCAGAACCCTATGTATGTGGCTTTGCATGCAGTGATGTGACATGGTACATGGTTGTATGGAGCACACAGAATGCACCAAGACAGCAGTAGTTTTACATGGCACCAGCCATGTAACAACCAAACAGCACTGTATGTACACCACTTTGGTGGCTATTCAAAACACACTATTGAAGGCTACAGTCACTCCTTTAGAATTACATGCGCCATAAGTGCAGTGAGTGTGTTTGCGAGTGGAGTAGGAGACTAGTGTGATAATCAATCGTGGAGTAGGAGACTAGTGTGATAATCAATCAATCAGTCAAAAATGACACATGACGTTTGAATAGGACAAACGGGGTTTATTGTTTTAATGCGCACAACTCGACATGATGAGTTGTGTATGAAAAACAGCTTTTCCAAAGAGCACAAAGTCATGGAGAAATAGATGCATATAAACATGTAGAATAGAATCAGGTTCCTCAATCTGCATGACAGTTTGTTGAATTTATGGAAGGTTATATATTTTCTGATGACAACAAAACAACAGATGTCAGCATAAAACAAATATATGCCCTGTTTTACCTTGTTTCTGACATTTTGAGCTAGTAATGGAGCCATGCTTAAATTGTCTTTGAAAAGAAAAAGAAAAAAGTAGCCTGTTTAAGTTCTCTTGCCTTTCACATTTTTAATTTTTTTTTTTTTTTTTTAAATGTAGCCAGTGACTACTGATCAAGTGTGAAATGTACCCTTGATCAGAGCTGAACTCCAAACAATATTGTGTTGACATTGGCCGTTGTTGAATGAAGTCTAAGCAGCATTTGGGATGTGTTTTTTGTTTTTGTTTTTGTTTTTATCTTCCAGTTCTAACTTTGTGTTTATAATAACCAGGTATTGTACTAACTATAATTTGGAGATTACTACCATCCTTTTGTTGTAATTGGAATGGTATGTACTTGTACAAACTGAGGAATGTCAGTCTGAATCATTTTCATAGAGAACAAACAAAATGCAGTGATAAATAAACCCATGAGGCTGCCTTTTAGTTAGCAGCAGCAGCAGCTCAGTCTACTAACACTACCCAGTTCTCAGGCGGTGGTTGGTTTATGCAGAAAACATTCACTATAAAATACTGAAAGACAACAAAGCATATGTTCTGAAAGCAGCACCACTTTTTTTGGCTGCTGGCTAATGCATACATTTTGCCTAATACAGATTTCTATATGAGGTAATGTCTTTCAGAAACCACTTTTTTCTTAACTTGCTTTTTGACTTGCATGAAAAAAGGTGTCTATGTAATGATCAATTTTAGGCCAGCCAGCTGGCCGGCCAGTTGACTGAATTTTCAGGTTACAAGTATGTCAAAAACTTTGATATTGTGATCCAAACACATAAAAGGTTAAAAAAATAAAAATAAAGCTATTTATTAGGACAAACACATAATGTGAAAATTTGCATGTTGTGTTTTGTCCTAATAAATAGCATTCTTTTTTACCTTTTGTGTGTTTGGATTTTGTTTTTGAATGCTAGCAGTCGTTCTTGTTTCAGATTTCTTTTTGATACTGTGATTTTTTTGGATACCACACTTCACGTCATAAATATCACACTTTGCATGATATTGGTACTACTCGTTACACTTTACCTGTTCATACAACTTTCAGTGACCTTGACAATATTTGAAGGTTTAAGCAGTGTCAAACAGTTTTAACTGAAAATGTTATGCTTGTCTGATTAAGTTTATTAACTTTGTATGGATGTTAACAATTTTGTACAGATGTTAAATAAGTCAACTAGATCATGAATATGAGACTTTTTCTTCTGCATGTACTTGAGGGGAGATGGTTGATGTGTTTTCTGGTTTTACAACAACTTTAACTTTGGCATTTTCTCTGGCACAGGGTCTTTAACACTTTATATGATTATGACCTCACTAGCAGCCTAAGGATTCATACCAGGTTTGATGATCTTGACCTTGTTTTAGGTTCACATGTGTGTCACAAAGATAAACTGCAAATTGTGCTTTTTAAATTTTTGTCCAGTGTAGTTTGAACATTGGCTGGTTGATACATACGTTAAAAAGATCATGTACAATATGCTTTGTGTGATTTGTAAGTATGAAGGCAGATAATACTTCCCCTCCCAGTTTTGCACTTGAATGCAAAGTTGTCCAGGTGTAACTGGTGTTCTTGTTTTACTGGGAATAAGACAAGAGAATGTTAAATGATCTAAAATAGACTAGTTGCTGGTGTTTAAACTGCACAAAATAGGCATTAAAATGGAAAACGCATAAATATTAGAAGAAGAAAAAATTATATGCAACATAAAAAACTTGCCTGAATCAAAGGGCCAGCAGCTATTAAAGGTTTAGAATGAAACCTTGCCTAGGTAATCTGTGGGTAACTTTCCAAGAGTACATGCATGGTGGTTCACCATTATAAGTGTTAATTTAATGATCCACCATATGAGTAGGAAAGCTTTATACAAAAATGTTTGTATTAATTGAGTGACTGCCATGTTCAGGTTGTAAGCATAATTCACACCAACAATTCAATGATCTATTGTTAACCACTGAAATCAATGCCTTTAGGAGACAGCTTCAGAGAAATGTCCCAAATGTTTTCGCATATATGGCTTTGTCAGTGTTTGGGTTACATTAAATGTTGAAGTAAGTGTACATCATGGGCAAAGTGTTTGATATGGTACTGGTTGTCATGGTTGGTCATTGAAAATGTTTAAACCAATTGTTAAATATCACAAAAGCATTGCACATACAAGTACCTATATGTAATGCACATGACCATGAATGCCTGATGCAGAGAAGTCCAGAACAGTTCATTGTGACTGAAAGTTGATTTCTCATGTATTTGGCAGGGTTTATAAAGAGCTTGATAAAACGTTTCTGTTCTGATAGAACCCACTCCAGTCACACCACACACAAACTGGTCGGCATCATATTATCTTCAAATATATTTCTGTACAGGTAATGTAACTGCAGTTTAACATTGTTGGGTCTAACCACAAAGAGGAGAAAGAGGTGGCATATAACCATGTGAACCACTGCACACTTGCAATTGCTACTCACCCACAAAATTTGATGTTGTGAAGCTTTCACTTGCAGACTACAGCATGGCACAAGACACACACAGAAAGACAGAGAGAGAGAGATAACAGTTCACAAAAGGGGCACTGACAGGGATGCTCCAGTCTTAATCAGGAACACCTGCATCATGTATACCATGCACTCAGCAAATAGTGCAATATCAAAATTGGCCTGAGTACTAACATGTGACTCATAATTCACATTCAAAACAGAAAAAAAGAAACAGCCACAAATACCTTTTTTTTAAACATTTCTCTGACCTTGACAAGCAGTCAATTAAATTGGCTACAGCTAATAAAGAGTTTCAAAGATTTTAAACAGCATCAAAACAACGAAAACAAAATCAAAAACACTCAGATGTTTGTTCAGTCAAGAAATGTATCCAGTTTCTCCCTAAAATGTATACTTAAGCTACTTACTACATGCACCATCATGTTTGTATATATATATATAGTAAGTAAGTAAGTAAACATGGTGCTTAAAGTCTACAGAAACTGTAAGGCTTATTAGGGAAGGGGGTACAGAGGTGGGGGGAGAGGGAGATTATATACCTATCGCTATATTGTCGCCACCAGAATGACCCCTACATTAAGATGGGCAGTGATGAGAGCCATTTTAATGTTTCATTAATTGTGAGGGGCAAAGTCACAAACAAGACAAGTGTCCACAGACCACAATTTTTGAAGAGAAAGGAGAGCCGAAGCAGATTCAGACCGAGGTCCCTCTGCTTACCAGCCTAATGCCTTACTGCTAGGCAAAATCGGCTCACTATATATATATATAGAGAGAGAGAGAGAGAAGGTATATATATATATATATCTTCCTGCACGGTGCGGTACCCAGGAGTCACAGAGAGCCTTGTTTTTCTCTCTCTATATATATATGGAGAGAGAGAGAATGGGTTTGAGTGGATATCCACCTCATAAAACACAAGTTTTGTCAGGCTACAACAAAATTTAGGCAACTCATGTTTCTTATTTTGTGGTAGTCCATGAAGAAATCTGAACATGTAAGTTAGTTATTCAAGGATTAGGAACTCCAATCAAACTTTGAATCAAACACAGACTTCTGCCCACCTTTTTTGTATTGTTCCCCTTCCTACTGTTTTTACTCTTATATTCCACAGACATGTCTGGCCAAAGAAAATAAATTCCAGTGGTGCCAAGCATTTTGCAGTGATCAACACACAGTTTCCAATAAGCTGATGGCTTGTACATGTTGTCGTTGCTGATGTCAAACAATTGGTTTCATACTGGCATGACTTGATCTGCTAAATCAACAATCCTTGTCAGTTCTTTGGAACTCAGAGCAAAGCTGAAGTCAGACATACTATCATCATTTTTTTTTTAAACATCACTTCCTTTTCTCTTGTTCCCCCCCCCCCCCCCTCCCCCCCCCCCCCCCCCATCATTCCTCATGGTTTGCTGTGCTTGCATCAAACGAATTGAAAATGATGCTAATGTGAAGTCAGTGATCAAAGTCTACCACATTTCATCATTACATCCCTAAATCATACATAATATTAATTTACAACTGTCCAAACTGATGACTGATTCTAAGTGAATTGCCAAATTTCTTTATGTGCAGGACTGGGGGTGCTAATTTCACAGTTCTCTAGCTTAAGGGGGCGGGGATAGCTCAGTGGTTAGAGCGCCAGGCTCGTGACTGAAAGGTCGTGGGTTCAAATCCCTGCAGGAGCAGCGGGAGAATTTTTTTCTCCAGGGTCGACTTTCTGTGCTGACTCTAATTTTGGTATCCGTTCCACCCCCGTGTTACTGCAGTAGCACGTAAAAGATCCCGGTTATTCTGCCAAAGGTGCAGGTGGCAGGTTACAGCTAAACACGCATACACCTTACGTATGCGGCTTTGCATGAAGTGACATGGTGCATGGTTGTATGGTGTACACAGAACTTGCGCCAAGATGGCTGCAGTTTCATGTGGCACCAGCCATGCCAGCGCTGTAAGTATACCACTTTGGTGGATATGCAAAAAACGCGCTATAAAAAGCCAGTCACTCATGTAGAGCTACATGCGAGCGCAGTGAGTCTGCTCAAGAGAGCGGAGAATAGCGCTATATAAGTGATCATCAATCAATCAATCAAGTCTTGTGAAGTAACCTGACACAATATACTTCAGCCACACCTGGCACCAAAGATATAAACCACTGCAGTTCATCCAGTCACTTGTTACCCAAACAAGTCAACCATACCTAAAAACTACCACTCACGTGCTTCGTTGTTTTTGCATTGGTTTCTTATGTAATAAACTGTGGTAAACTAATTAATTCAAGTTAAGCACTGCACTGCAGAATGTAACACATATATGTATATTGTATTAGGCACAAAAACCACTTGCAAACAAACACGCAACTTCACACCAAGGAATTCATAAACTTCAAATTTCAGTAGTATTTAATTCAATTCACTTTTTTTCTTTTTTCTTTACATCAGAATTTAGAGATCGTTTTCATTTGATTCTGGATTTCTGAACACAAGATCAAAGCTGGTGGGATTCAAAATTTTATTTGCCAAATGTTGAGAGAATCTCAGCAGGACTTAAAATTTGTTCATTGACTCTGTAAGCAGTGGATGTGGCCTCCATGGCTGTCCTAGCACTCTGCACATAACCTCCTCATGGAGTTGACCTAAATGGTGAAGACCTTCTGGGGGATGCCTGGCACTGGGCCTGCAGCATGCCCAGCAGAGATACTGCAGATCAGATTTCAGCCCATATGTGCTCAAATCAAAGGTGTTAAGATCAGCACTGTTCATAGGCCAGTCCATTCTGTTGATTTCAATCTGCGGCAAGTAGTCATTCACCAACTGTACCCTGTATGATCAATGTTGTCCAGGAAAACGGTCTTGGTGTACAAGTACAGCCAAAGTGATCAGGACCAGTTAGGTTGTCCTGAAGGTGACAGAAGGGTGTTATGTGGTGATGGCTGAATGCACTTAAGACCAAGATGCAGTCATCACCATGGCTAACCTTCTCTCTGATTGCTGCATCATTGTAACACCTCCTCAGTGCCTCTACACCCATTGCTCTGATGCTGACAATTACATGATTTGTCATTAAAGAGGACTGTGTTGGTTGATCTCACATGACATTTTTAAAATGCAAGGGGGTCAAACAGGTCAGACACAGTCAAACAGCTGGGTGGCAGCAGTGGAGTTTGAATTCATGTATTTCTGATAGTTTGCACACAAATGTTGGGTGTTTGTATATATAGCCACCCACAGCAGCTGTTGGATCAGGCTTGTTGGAGCAATTATTGGATGTAGAGCCTAGTGCTGGATGTAGCCATCTTCTCAGCCATTGGTCTTTGGACTGGACAGCCCAGCGTGTGCTTCTGGACCCATCATGTGGCCTGGAAGTGTTGTTCCTGCCTGGAGATGACCAAGTGTGATGCACCAAGCAACCAGGCCACTTCAACACTACCTTGGAGCCAGGCAGTGGCTTATGCCTCATCAATTGTCCACAAGTGTTGGTTGAGTGGACATGGTAATCTTATACATTATCATATCAGCAGCCTTGCTTACAAAGCTGAAATGGTGATAACAGTGCACATATAAAGTTTGACTTCATGTCTAGGTTATGCACCTTGGAGAAAAAAAAAAAAAAAAAAAAGCCTGCATAAACTACAAATTCTTTCTTGCCATCCAGCATATTGCCAGAGAATCCCCTTGGAAGTTGCTGAGTTGACAAAATATTGCCTACCAAACAGTAAGAAATAAAAAATCAAAAAAATCATTGCTTTGGGATGAAACAGCCATGACAAAATAAACACACATTTTCAAATTGCATGACATATGTAAAGCACAAAAGGTGGAGGAAAAAACATGGTTTGTTGACTGGGTGTAATTTTTTTGTTATTCCTTCCTCCTTTTGTGTTTGATATAACTATGTCTGCCTAAAATATGAAGTTTCTTAATTCATGAAATAGGCACCAAATTTAGCCTAATTTATAAAACTGGCAGAACACGGAAGTGTGAAATGGTCTCAAAAAGTTGTCCGATTCATAAATGAGGCAGCCTAATTCAACGAATATCCATCTCTAGGGTTTTCTGTCTCTCACATTCTCTCTTTTTATGTTCTCTGTCAGTCTCTCATGTTCTCTTTCATTTCTGTCCTCTCTCTGCATCTCAAGTTTTGTCCGTCTCCCACAGGCTCTAGTCTAATTATCTGACACCCTCAGTCTCTCATTCCATTTCTTGTCTTTCATAGACACACACACAAACTATAACCCACATACCTTTGGCATGTTAGCCAGATTTTTGACTACTGCCATTTTTTCTTAACACGGGTTTTTTAGGAACAACTTTTTGAAGCCATATCTTACCATAGGCAAATGACTGCCTGCTTCATGAATTATTAGGCTAATTGGCTGCCTATTTTGCAAATAAGGCAATTTCATGTTTTACACACAGCATATGTGGGTCATTCTCCTGAAAACTGGTCAAAAATGTGACATGAGGGTAACAATTCAAGTGTGAATTTTTTAATGCTTTATTTGGAAAAAAAGCTTGACATCTCTTGTGTCAAAATATAAAAACAAAATTCAGGGTGACAGGAACTTGGTTAATTGAAATTATGTTATGTCATAGGTCATGTCTGCGTGTTGAAGACTCAAAATGCATGAATAAGGGGTAGTGGCTAGTTTGCTCTTGCCTTTTTCTTTATACAATTTTTTCCCTAATTAATAAAGGAATATTGTCACTTCTGCATTTAAAAAAAAATTTTTGCCCAAGTTTTGGTTTTAAAAATTTTTCAAATACGGCATCAAAAATGATTAAAATTTCTTTTCCTTATTTTTTTTTCTTTTCTATTTTCCCAAAGTAATTTGGAGGTGGGGGTGGGGTGGTTAAGACTAACTTGGTCTGAACTGTATATATATAAATATACATGTCAGGGGGAATTTGTTTCTTCTTTCTAAGTTAAAAACCAATCACACTTAATTAATAATCTCTCTCACATTTTTGGGGAATCATCAAAGTAAAAAGGATATAAGAAAAACCACTTGAACCATAACCCCAAAAACAATATTTCATTACAAAAAATTTCTTTCCCATTTTCTTGTTTGGGAACCATATTGACCCCTGTTTAGATACGGGATGCCGGGGCAAATCTATCCACAGTCCCCCAAGCCATATTCTCTTCTCATGCCCTGTGTAAAAGCAAGAAAATCTTTCCACGGTGTTTTTCCCTGTCTTGTGATGATGTACCATCAAACAAATTTTGGATTCAAAAGTTTCATTTTTGGATCAGTAAAACGTTGGGGCGACCGAAAAAAAAAAATTATGTTCTGAATGATACCTGGGATGATGATCATAATACTTTTGACCATCAGATATTGTCCCAAACTGAAGTTAACCCCTGTGACCTTACCTTGAACCCCGCAAAAAACCTTTTTCAAAGAACATTAGGGAACTCCTGAAAACAAGTTGGTCCCCCAAAAAAATCAGCAGTTCAGAACATATAATAGAAAGTCATATTTGATTGTATAAACCCGAAATTATTACTCACAGTAACTAAAATTTGTTCTAATTAAAATAAAACCCTTTTTTCGCATTGGCTCTGGCTTATAATGATGCCCCCTACTGGGTTTGGTTTAAATGGTTCAGCGATGCATAAGATATTATCCAAACTAACTAATGAAACTTTTTAAACCCTTTGGGTGTGACTTGACCTTAAACACGCAATCCAACATTTCACTGGAAATTTTTTTGCTTATGATGATCTACACTCAAATTGAGTTTGGTTGCAAAAATCACGGTTTGAACAATAAAAGAATAGTAAAACTTAAATTTTTTATTTTATAAGCCCCCCACTTGACCCTTTACCTTGAAGATAATCCCCTTTTTTTACATTTCCCCGGGTCATGGTGGTGCACCCCAAAACAAGTTTGGTTACAAAAAATTGCAAAAAAAACCCGTATAAAAAAATTCCCGGGGTTAATTACCCAAGAAAACCCTTTTTTAATAAAAAAAAAGAACCCAGGAAAAAAGGGAAAATTTTAACACAATGTGGACTTGGGTTTGGAAAAAAATGGGCGTGGTTTTAAATTTGTTGCCCCCGTTCCCCATTTTGGCAATTTCCACCCCGAAGAAATATGTAATTTATTTTGTATCACCTTTTTTCACCAACATTTAAAAATAATAAATTGGTTTTCTACTAAACTGATGAAAAATATTTATTTTTTTAGTTTCCGTTGTGAACAAGTAAAAATTGTAACACCCAGAAGACACCATCGGTTGTGCGGACACTGATTATCTTTCCTTTGTTTGGACTGTTTAAAAGCAAGCAAACTAAAAACCAAAGTAAGAACTGGGCCCCTTCTTTCTCTGAAACCTGTTTTTTTTTTAAAGGAATGATTAAAAAATATCTGCGATCAGCTAACCTTTCAAACCATGTCACAAAAGGGGCCCCTAAAATGTTTATTTAAAAAAAAAAAGGTCCAGTAAAAAATAAGAGATTTTTCCATTGTGGCATTTCCCCTTTTTTCTCCAAACACATTACATCATAAATATAGCAGTAGTTTAAAAAGTTTGATGTTTTATTTTTATTTTTATTTCATCGGGAAAAGGTACCCTCTTTGGTCCAATTTTCAGGAGAATGACCCATGTATTGTGTGTGTGTATTACCTGAATTTTATCCTTGGCACACTAAAAAAGATCATCAAAGTTTGCACTTTGTTGCTTGTTCCTTTACTTAAACAGAAAACTGTCTTGTGTACAAAGCAATTGTAGTGCATAAATACAGTTGAATACGCTCAAGTCAAATGTGCTGGGGAGTTTTCTTCTTCTTTGAGTTATCCATTTTTGATTTATCTGTTGACAATGGATAAGTCAAACCTTGTAGAAAGTACTTCAACTTAAGCGTGTATTTTTTGTTTTTGTTTTTTCCATCCAACTTTGCTGGCTCCTTATACTGATGATAATGGAGAGTGGGGGGGGGGGGGGGGGGGGGGGGGGTTCCGTTATGCCTCATTGGTGCAGTCATGCAACAATGTTTGATGCTTCAAAAGTTTCCTTGATGTTTTCCTTTGCAAAAGCTTGATAATGCAATAATGGCATCTGTGATGTACGTTACAGATGCCTCACTCTTTCACAAAGTATTTTCTGCTTTCTTTGACCGCTACAGCCTCAGCCCTAGCAAACGTCTCTTGCTATGTGTTTCCATTTCCATTTCGACAACTTGAATTCCAGTGACACAAACTGCATCTGCCAATTACTCAACAACCACAAGCTTTCTCAGTTGGTCCTTGAACCCACTCACAGATCTGGCCACATCATTGACTGGCTCATTGCCCATGAATCTGACAACTTTGAGTCGTCCGTCTCTGCCACTGACCAGTTAGAATTGCTGATCACAAAGCTGTCCTCACCTCTCTAAATCTCTTCGGAATTCATGTCTCATCATCTGTTGCAAACTAAAAACCATCAACAAAAATAAATTTGGCTCTGACACTGCCCAGCATTTCTCCTTCACACCATCTTCCTCTGATCCAGCATCACATTACAACTCGACTCTCTGTTAGCTCTTGGATAAGCATGCACCCACCACCACATATCTCCTGCCTGAAAATCTGTATGCACCTTGGTACATGCCTGAAATCAGGCCAGGTGCAAGTGTCGGCAGGCAGAACGTCTACAGATAAATTTATCAAAAAGAACAGCAAAAAGTCCAGAAATTGATTTTCGCCATCAAAAACAAACACTATAACAACCACATCATTGACTTGTCTTCAGCCAAAGAACTCCACTCCACCATGAATGAACTTCTAGGCACTGCTAAATCCCCTACTCTGCCTACCTCTTACAGTACAGCTGAACTGCCATCCATGGTCTCTTCTTTCTATTCTGCTAAAATCCAAAATGTCTGTGACAAGTGTGACCTCTCCAGCTGTGCCCTCCTGACCCACCTTTCTCCAGAACACTGCTCTCCTGCTTTCATCTTGTCACTGAAATAGATGTATCAAATTTTCTGAAATCAATATCTTTCAAATCATGTGAACTTGACCCCATTCCTGCATCTCTCTTGACTGCCTTCCATACCTACTTTCTGCCATCATTGACATCAAGACCATCCTCCTTCACACTGTAAATGACTCACTTCTTGCCTCTGACTCCAGAAAAGTTTTGCTTCTCACACTTCTTTCTGCTCCCTTTAAGTTTAACGCTATTGACCAAACCATCCTTCTCACCTGCCTAGAGTACACATTTGGAATCCACAGTACCGCCCTTGCCTGGTTTGTCCTTTCTGTACGACTGGTTCCAAAAAGGGTCTGTCAACAACAGGCAGTGCAATCCTGCCAAACTTTCCTGTGGCATCCCTCAAGGTTCTGTCCTGGGGCCTGTCCTCTTCACCCTCTATACTATCCCTCTAGCCTCCATCATCAACCATCACAACTTGAATCACCACTTCTATGCTGCCGACACTCAACTACTTCACAGCACCTTACCAGAAAACATCCACTCTGTTCTGAAAACCACATCTGTTATTTGGACATCAGAAACTGGATGACACAAAACAAACTTCAACTAAATAGTGAAAAGACAGAAGCAATGCTCATTGGAACAAGACAAGAACTGTCTTCTATTTCCATCAACACCCTTCAGCTTGATGATACCACAGTCCCTCTCTCTGACTCTGTCAAAAGCCTCAGTGTTTTCCTCAACAGCACATTGTCCATGGAAAACTTCATCAGTCAAACCACCAAATCCTGCTACTACCAGCTCTGTTGAATTAGTCTGTCTGGAAGTATCTTTCCACTGAGGCCACAGTGAAACTGGTCACCTCACTCATTCTGTCATGCCTTGACTACTGCAATTCTCTTTCTGGTTTGCCTGCTTCCTCTGTCCAAAGCCTTCATCGCATACAAAACTGTGCTGCTCGACTCATACTAAAAAAACGTAAAACTGACTACATCACACCTCTGTTTCAATTTCTCCACTGGCTCCCAATCCAACAAAGAATTTAGTACAAGATAAATATTCGCTGTTGTAAATGTATCACAGGCACTGCTCCATCTTATCTATGTGACTGTCTTGAACTTTACACACCCGCCTGTACTCTCCACTCTGCTTTTGATACTCTCAGTCTCCAGATACCTGCACCAGACTCTCCACTGTTGTTTCCCGCACCTTTTCTGTTTTCAGTCCATCTACATGGAATGACCTTCCCCTTCCTCTCTGACAGAAATAATCTCTGGACTCATTCAAATGAAATCTGAAAACATTTTTTTTTTCCAAAACTGTAGACCTACCATGTTTTCTGTTCCATGATGCTGTCTTCATCCATCTCAAGTCGCTGTTTGCTGCCCATTTTTAACTGTGTATATGTAGCTTTGTATCATCAGAATGCTTGTGTGTGTGGGTGCATGTGTGCATCTGTATGCACTCTAGGGACAAGATTTTGCACTTTACAAATACTTTAATTATTAATTATGTTTGAAGCAGTCTTGACGTTTGGCCAGGGTAGAGGTTTTTGCTCTCGTGTGACATATAAGAGCACATTTCCTTGTTTTCTGATAGTGCTCACATCACATGAGGGGCATGTTACACAAAACTCATGTGTGTGTTCTATGGTGCAACATATAGTTTGGTATCTGATGTACACACTGTACTGTATTAATCGGAGGTCACGTCTGTCCATGTGTGTGTATGTTCTCTGGTGCTATAATTATGTGATTTGGTATCTTTTATATACACTCTACTGCATTAATTAGAGATCACCTCCATCTGTATGTGTGCCTGCACATTCTCTCTCCATGGAACACAATGAATAACAAAGAGAGAGAGAAACAAACTTCCCCTGCACGAATTAAAACAAACATTGCTTGCTCATACTGGGAATGGGAGGATTCTCTCCATCTAATGTTAGCAGAACGGGGGATAGCTCAGTGGTTATAGTACCGGACTTACAACTGAAAAGTCCCTGCACGAGCAGCAGGTGAATTTTCTTCTCCACGTTCAACTTTCTGTGCTGACTCTTACTTCACTATCCACTTCACTCCCCTTCCACGTTACTGTAGTTGCACTTAATAGATCCCAGTCATTCTGCCAAAAGTGCAGGTGGCAGGTTACAGCTAAATACACATGCATGCTACCAATGAAGCTTTGAATGAAGTGACACTGCAAACTTGTGCATGGTTGTATGGTATACAGAGAACCTGTGCCAAGATGGCAACAGTTTCACGTGGCACCAGCCATGCAACAACCAAATAGCGCACGCTGTCAGTTCACCACTTTGTGTTGTTGTTTTTAACAAGGCTGTAAAAAAAAAAAAATGTTTAAGACAATACAGTCACTCATTCTGAATCACATGTGACATGGATGCAGTGAGTCTGCTTGAGAGTAGAGAATAGCAGTGTATAAAAACAATGTTAAGTGCAGTGTGTGATAGCCAGGAGAATGGTGTGGGGAATAAAGAGTCAACCTGTAGAGGAAGGGTCAAGAGATGGTATGCCAGAAACATGATGGTCTGTGAACCTTCTATTGTGACAAAGTATTTGTATATATATGACAAACCAAAGCCAAGCTGCCTACAGCTAAAGCAATAACACAAAACCACCACCTGCCTAGAGGGTTTATGTTGCAAAGCTTGAAGGTGGCCAGCAGCTAAGTTAGGAATCTAGGAGCATTTAACACTAAAATAGACTTTAAATGCTTGGTTTCGACTTTTCCAAGCAGAAAAAGGGGAAAAATATGTTTGACCTGATTGAAATTGGACATCCGTTTTTGACTTATCTATTGTAAAATTAGTCATACAAAGAGCAGCTTTGGTAGGGAAATAAAAAAGGTTTGACGTATGCAAAGTTTGACTTGAATGTTTTTGACTTAAGCACATTCAATTTCAACTGTACATAAACTTTTTTCAATGAACTAAGTTATCCGCTCATGCATATGAGTATGGGTGACTTTTCACCCACAAAGTGTGAAGATGAATCCAAACAAATGAGGAGACGACAAGTGATGTTATCTTTTTCGTGAAACACCTCACCTGAAACCCCCATCCCCTGTAAAATAAACAAAAAATTATACAGCAGTATGAAGCATTTATGTTCTGGTGTGTTTAAACATACATATAATTTTAAGCTTATCACAATAATCACACTGTGGCAGGAATGCAATAGCAAATTTTTCCCTCTCAGCTAGAATGTCTCACCAGCAACAGTGAAAAGCAAGATGTCTCACCAGCTATTTATGCTAAAAACAGTGAAAAGACAAACTCTACTTCACCTGCCTTTTAAAATTAATCTGCTATTGAAATATTTGACAGAACTAAATGTACAGATCCAAGCTTTTATGCATAAACAAAGCATGAACATCAGGTACATACACATTTACACAAGTCATGAAGGTATTATTACAAAACCTACAGACAAAATGATACAAAAAGTTCATAACGTTGAAATAATATAAACCTGACATTACTAAAACACCACCAAAACTGAACAAAAAAGCAGCTGTCCGTGTCTCCTGTAGGCTGTTGTGTGTCACGAAGCATGCTAATGACTTCTCTCGTCCTATATGCAGCATGTACTGAAAAGCCATCACCAGCTGTGCAGTGTAAAACTGAAAGCTCTGACTGGATAGTATGTGACTTAAACTTGACCATGTGTCCAACATGAAGAGCTCACAACAAAAGCTCCTCACAGAGAATGAAGTGAAATATGTCTAATAACAGCATGAATATGTCTAATAACAGCATGAACAAAAAATATGCAAAAGCAACTTGATGGCAAAATTTTGTTTAAATGGGACAGAAAAATGTTGATTTAAAAAAGATCTAAAGAATAATGGAAGGCAATCAAGAAATTTAACAGATGTTAAGCGATGTCTTACCTGCACATTCTTTTTGAACATGCATTCAAGTATGCACAGTGTGTGCAAACAGAATAACTTGTTGAAAATTTATAATGAACAGCGCTGATTCCAAACTTTGATGCCCTGACAGATCCGTGGCATGGCCAAGCAAGACTGAATGTCCTTTGGTGAATGAATGTGAAACTTTTCACATTTTGAATTGGCAACATTGATGCAAGAAATTTGTTTACAGTATATATATTTCTGTAGATGAGATCCAAAGAAACCAAAGTCATCACCAAATGTAAACTCCCTAACAAAATAAGCCTAGATCTTCAAATTAAACTGAAGACAAAATGTTGTCTGCCAACCTGCTGAGATATATGCAGCAAAGATGAGGTGATGTGCCTGGCCAGTCATTAAATTAGTTTGCCCATTCTAAATGCTATGGAATTTGCAAGAATGCAAACAGCAAAGCTAGATCGGCAGCGTGTTCTCCTGGTGTTTTCCAGTATGTTAAGTGTACATGAAGAGTCTGTGAACTGGCTGTGCAGTGTTGATGTTCAAGTTGAATGCTCAGTCGAGACATGGCTTAGAAAAACTCCATAAAAAGTAAATTAATTATTTTGAAGAATTGTGTGAGCCGGTTTGGCCTAGCGGTAAGGCATTAGGCTTGTAAGCGGAAGGACCTCGGTTCGATACCGCTTCGGCTCTCCTTTCTCTTCAAAAAAGGTTGTGGTTTTGTGGACACTGTCTTGTGACTTTTCCGTCACTTCCTACTGAAACATTAAAATGGCTCTCATCGCTGCCCATCTTAATGCAGAAGTCATTCTGGTGGTGACAGTGTAGTGATAGGTATATAATCTCCCTCTCCCCCCACCTCCATACCCCTTTCCCCCCCTTCTCCCCATCCCTAATAAGCCGTACGGTTTCTGTGGACGTTAAGCATCATGTTTACTAATTTGAAGAATCCCTTGCACAATTCAAAAAATATAAATATGCTAAATATTTGTTCTTCAAAGACTGAACAGAAAATCACGCATGATGTGTAGAGAACTTCACTGGAAATAATATGAAACTCAAAGATCACTTTCTTTGCCAATATCCACCAACTCAGAGGTAAAACTTGGAAAAGTTCCATCCTTTATGAATTGTATTACTTTAAACAAAAACATCAACTGGGGATTTGCTAGGCACCATAAATTCTTCATTGTGTGTGCTGTATCAGTGCATGTTTACATATTTCTTGTTACAATGAGACCCAAATCATACCAATAGGCTAGAGGTGTCAGCAATGAGGCCAAAACACATGGCACACTTTGGTGGAATCAATCACTATATGCCTGTCTCAAACAGTAGTATTACATTTGCATAGTGCATGTCCTGCAAGGTGCTCAAAGCACTTTACAATTTCTATTAGAAACAACAAAAGAGCACAACATTCATTAAATATCATGAGTGTCAACAATTCCAGATCCTGATGTAAGACAAAAGACAACAAATAATTATATACACAAAAGGGTTAACATCAGCAAAAATCTGAAACAAGAATGACTGCTAGCATTCTAAAAAGACACATGAAAGATTCAAAAGAATACTTATTTATTAAAGTTATTTATTATTCATCTCATTTTTCATCATTTTTAACCGTTTAACTGTTGTTTAAGTGTAATTTTGTAGCTTGACAAAGGGGATTACCCTGAAAATTAGCAGATTGTGTGTCTGTGTCATAATAAATAAGCGTTCTTTTGAATCTTTTATGTGTTTGGATCTTAACATCAGCACAGCTTCAACCCTCTCCTCTCTTGGTGATAATTTACCAAATAATAAAACAGTAATATTTCATTTCTTTTACATCTTTACATCAATTCATATGCAACATTCACACAAAGTTGGAACTTGATGAGAAAAAATAAAATAAAATAAAATGCTGAGAAAATACAACTTTTAGTTTAGTCTCTCTGATGCTGTTGTGGCCTTGAAATTCAATCAAGGTCATCCAAACTGGTGTGAAAGTAAAGCTCAATGAAGGTTCTTAGTGTGCAAAATCCGATTCACCTGATCTTTGCAGCTGGTTGGGCACTACATATTAGGAATTAATCAATCATGCAAGCAAAAGCACTCTCATCATAGGAAGTGTACAGGTAACTGTTTCATCACATACACTGAAACAGCATCCAGAGCAAGCTTTCCTGTCAAATATGTGCTCAGTGTTCTCTTTCATCTTCTATCCAGATCTCTTTGATCATAAGAATACCTTGACATTTTTTCTGTCTGTATCTTAGATGGTTTACCATGCAGTCAACAAGGTTTGTTTTAAACTATTGTATGCAAAGTACTACTACTACTAATAATATATTATAAAGAAATGGCTCTAATCATTGACCTATGCAGTGGAGACTCCAGCAACAGAGTGCACTAGTTATGACAATTTGTTGTAGCACATTTTCTCATTCCTGCATGTTTTGTTACTTGAGCCACAAAACATTCAGCGATGCCAGCATGATTTGACACTAATAATAATAATGTACATTTATCATGCGCTCATCAACGCCCTGAGCACTCACATGATAATATTAACCTAAATATGATATTCTATACACATGTAGAGCATAGTCCTACCAAAACAATTTACATAAAGTATTATTTAAAAAAAAAAATGCACCACAAACACACACAGACTGACTGTAGCAGAAACTGGGTACTGATATTAGTTAGGAGGTCATGAGAATGACAAATCATCCAGCCATTGTAGCTTTTCTAAGTAACCTGAATATCAGTACATGTAATAGGGTGCATGTGTGTTTTGACAGCCCAGCAGATGGGCACTTTTAAGAGATGATGTACCTTTGGTGGATTTTACAGGGTGAAATGCCACCCACAAAAATGCTAGTAACTTCTACATGTTTTCAGTTAAATTTGTAAAGCGCCTACCCCGCAGCTCAAAGCGCTGAACAAACATAACACACATAAGGTACATCGAGATGGAAAATGTTATCAGCAGTTTCACAAAAACTAACACATAATGTAGACGCAAACAAGGGTTCAAGCATAACTATGTGCAAGATGCGCACACACACACACACAAGGGGCACAGTGAACCATATTAATTACATAAACACACTACACCTCATTCAGTAAGTCATTCTTCCTGTTAGGGGGCAGATGGTAGAGGCAGATGAGTTGCAGGCAGTGCTGACAAAGGTTGATAGACAGGTGAGCCAGTCTATCTGATCAATTGTTTACTGACCTTTTTCTTTCAGAACAGATACTCTTGAACATGTTCCAGCAAACTTGCCTGAAATGTTCTGGATAAATTGGAACTGACTTAAAAGTAGATACTGACAGAGTGATAAACTATCTAATATTATACAAATAATGCTGCTTTGATCTTCTTCGCTTCACTACTATTAATGTTGTGTTACAATCAAAATGCTACACCCCCTTTTGAATTAAACAAAAAACATCTGAAACAAATGTGACAGCCAGAGTTCTGAATAAAAGAACTTTTGTGTGTTTCCACCTTGTATAAATTTGCCTTCCTCAATGGGAACCAACTCGCTTTGTACTAACACTGTGCATAGTGCAAGGCACAAGGCCGATACAGTGAAATAACCTCCTAATTAAAGAAAACAATATTGCCAGGGTTTTATTATCAGTAGAATGATCAAAGCTGGTGACAGTTTGTCAGAGAAGTTTGACCACATTGTCTACATGGCCTGAGACAGAGTAGCTGGGGGGAAATCAATACTACTGAAAACCTGTTAGGCACATTAAACTTCACAAATACAACAAAACATTTTGGAAAATAAAAACAAAGAAACAATCATTACACCCAAAGTCAGTCTCAGTATGCATTTATCTTCAACCTCATCAAGACATACCACTCATTCCATAAACATAATTACTTATTATCATATAGCTACAGGACCACCACAATGTGAGCAAACAACACAATCACATAATACCTATTCATCATAGTCATATTTGACACAGTTCACAGGCAGCAACAGCATTAGATAATAGTCTACTCAAAACAATACCGAATGATTTCAGTTTAACATGCTGAGGCAGGAATAATAAAACACACATACACATGTGCATGCTGGCACGGAAACATGCAGACACAATAACACACTCACATTGAGGCAAAGATTATGAATACAAAGATGGGTCATCCCGGCTCACTGCTATATAAAAAGCAAGGATCGTCCATCGTGCAGCGCTCCAAGCGAAATTCATGATAACGTAAATCAGGGGAGATAATTACACACACAAGTATTGCAGCTGTCGGCGCAAGTCCACGATTTTGTGTAAGCCAAAAAATAAAAATAAGACATATCACTTGTGTTTTTATTTGTGGTTCACATACTGTTAAGTCAGATATCTTTGAAACTCATAAATTTTCTATTCAAAATAATGTAGAAAACCAACCAGAAAAAGTGCCAACACCCATCCGATTTTCAGCTGTTAAAAGCAGATGACATACAGAAATGCTGATACTACTAACTTAGCCGTGGCACGGTGCATTCTGCTTCTTGTTTTGTTTTAAAACCATGCTGTTGTAACTGTTTTGGCTGACTTACTCAGTTTTCATGTACAGACAAGAGTTAATGGAAATGAATGAATCTAGGAAACCCACAAGTGAAGCCTACACAGGTTTTTTTGGTTTTTTGTTGTTACCAGCATTCACACACACACACACACACACACACACACACACACACACACACACACAATGACTCATCACTGAACTGTGATCAGATACATTCATTTTTATTGTGTTTGACTGGTTTATTACAACCATGCAACCCACACCCCATCCCTAACAGCAACACACATGCACACACTCACACCAGTTAAGTAGCTGTACTAGTTGTAGCATAGGTGATTGAATTAAATGCACATATAAACACTCTTTTTGTCAGTTTGTGTGCAACAAAAACAATATTTGTACATTTGAAATCAGTGAAATATCAGTTTACATCATCAAAATGAAAAGAAAATGAGAAAAGTCAGTTTACAAACTAGATCAGAGGCAATTCCCCTAAACATGCGAGAATACATGTAAACATGCATTTAAAATTGTGGAATGAACAACTGTAAGCAACAGATAAACACAGAGTGTGGTGAACCAAGTTGAAATGCACATAAATCTTAGAAAATCTGAAACAAGCCAAGTGACTCTGTCATTATCAACCTGAAACTGAAACAGTGGTGAAGCCAAAAGACATTTTACACAAAACATTAAAATATGATGATGTTACACTGCTGAACTTGATAGCATTGTTTCATTTTCTGTTGTTGGTTGCTAAGTGACATTGCCATTGTCTTCTGATAATTTGTTTTCCATCTTATTATTAGCCTGCACCATGGTCCAATCTTAATATCAAGACTAAATATAGTACTGCTAATCAGTTCACAGTGAATCACAAAACTCCTAAGATAATGAAATTTCATCTTGTACTTTGCAGAGCAGTGTTACTCTCTTGGCCCAGTTCAACAATGTGACACAAAGTCTGATGTAAAACCTCCAGCTTACAGTACAAATTTACATCTTGTGGTCTGACCCTCCCCACCGTCCACCCAACCCATTCACATCATTCTCTGTGTCCAAGTTCCTGTCTTACCTGAACACATTTTTATAACTTTAATTCAAGTATACATAATTTACACTATTCACGTACTGCTCTCTCTCTCTCTTTTTAGATATCATTTCACCCCATTGTTATGTACCCTGTCCAAAGCAATAATGAATAAAGAATCAAAGTGTCCAACTCTCTCTCTCTCTCTCTCTCACACACACACACACCTGAAACATTTCAAGTTTACAAAATACATATTTTACACCTAATTCTATGCATGTACTGCTCTCTCTCTCTCTTGTTGTCAAAGTATAATATGTATTTCCCTCACAGAGTCACAGTAGCATTATGATTATCCACTGGCAAGTCAAATTGTCTTCTGCTATTGTTATGTTTCAGTCTGAACACCAGGACTAAATACTGAATACTGAACTGTTCAGTGAGTCACAAAAATCAACAGACAATGTCTTGGGGAGTTGCCTCTGATCTACTTTGTAAACTGACTTTTCTCATTTTTCCATACATGTTATTTCATGATTTTGTTGAATTTGATCATGTAAAATGATCATTTCATTGATTTCACAGTGTCAATGTGCAAAACTGTATTTGTTGCACACAAACTGACAAAAAGTGTGTTCATGTGTGCATTTGATGATTGTGATTCATGAACTGCAAGTCTTTAAGATGGTCACTGCAGAAGCTGTAACATTTTTTGAGCTGGCTGACTTGCTTGGTCAGGAGATCAGCTCGCCTGCTATTTTAGACACAGAGTTTGCATCTGTTGAAGGAAAAAGAAGGTGAATGGAAATGATGTACTTCATTCTCAGTCTCAAGACAAACATAAAATCACATTATTCCGTCACACACACACACACACACACACACACACACACACACACTTGATCCAGATACATGCCACAAAAATAAGAGGGACATAAGAGATTAGGAGATCAGCAAACCCTAAAAGGCAAAACAAAGATTAGTAGATGATAAGCAAACCCCCAAAATCAAAACATCAATGTGACAATGATCAAAATATCAAAGGAAAGTACACTAATGCATTATGGAAAATCAAAACAATCCCCTGAAACCCCTAAGCGAACAATGCATATCTGCATAAAATTCTTTCCAAAAACAACAGAGGCTGAAAAAAACACCATCAATGGTACACAAACGCGAAGCAGACGATTGTTTTGTTTACAGCAACACAAGCAGGTCTATTTGAGCGAATGTAATCCAACCAGAGAAAAAAGGCAAATAAAACTGATTCACTCATGTTGCTTAATTTTTCAGAAAGAGAAAGAATGATTTTCCTGGACACTTGTACTGTGAATTGGAACAGTTTGTTGTGCTACACACGTCCCTACTGCCGCAGACCTTCGTTTTGGCTGCCATCACGTGTAACGGTAGGTGGCGCTGTAGTTGGCCGGAAAGCTGAAAATTGCCTGATGACCCATCTTTGTATTTATAATCTCTGGTTGAGGGAAGAGGAAAGACAGATTACAGTGGTGCTGGCAAAGGAGTGACAAACTGTGTACCAAGTGAACCTTTCAGCATGATCGGGGTGACAAATCATGCACCGAGTGAACCTTTCAGCATGATTTGTCACCATGGGCAGACAAATCTGTCGTAGTGACAAACCATAACATCAGACTTGACACATTTTGTTACTCAAATAACAAAACTTGCCAGAGTGCCAAAACATAGCTCCTCACTGTGGAGTGAGACTATGGAAGCTCTAAGTCTATAACATTAACAATATGCAACTGTTACTTGTGTGACAAAAATACTTTTATCACCACACCATTCAAAGCTCTTAGTCTTGTTATGTACAGCATAATTACACCTGATACCTATTTCAAATCTGCTCTTGCCACAAACACATCATATATATTTTAAAAAAATATACAGACCTGTGCTTTTTTTTCCAAATCCCCAAAGGTTCTTTTTAATTTTTCTCAAATCTTGCTCAGTTACTGATGGTTTTGTAAAAAACTTGAGAGTGCTTAGGGCTGCCCAAGGTTAGGCACACTAATGTCCATAATTATTATGTTGCACTTTACACAACATAAGAATATGACTGTTTTGAGTAAATATACAAGTCCTATGCACGTGCGCACACAGGCACACTTACACACTACACAAAAGGCATGTCTGAGAGACTTACACAGGCATATTTTATCTTATGGTGTATAGGGAGGTGGGGGTGGCAGGCTTGCCATAGGCGAGAAGTCATGTCCATGAAAGCTGGATGGGGGAATAGCCAAAAGGTTTTCTGTGTCCTCATTAAACTGATCATCCAGAATTGTTCTGGCATGTGCAGGCTCCATCCCTGATAGCTTCCTGCGCAGACAATTGCACGCTACAGCGATGACTGACGTGGCTCCAGCTGCTGTGATCAGATAGAAGCTGACATCAAAAGATACTTTAGCGTTGCTTTTAGGGATCTGGCGCTGAAGTTTGAGGATATCCACTGTGGCCCAGTACAGGAATAAGGTGATGCCAACACATACCAGTACTGAAGAAAGAAAAACAGTATATAAATAAATCAATATAAAAATACATGTACTTGCATTCTCTCCCTAGGACATAGGCAACATATCTTGTGAAAAAGCATGGTAGCAGCATAACTTTAACAAAAGTTTCACTATTGAAAACAGAATTTAAAAAAAAAACATTTAAAAAAATCACAGCTTGGAAAAGTAAAATTTATGCTTGGGCCACCAACACTAATGAATCAAAATGGGAAAATACAATTTCATTCTCTCAAAGTCAAAATACTGGGGGGGGGGGGGGGGGGGGGGAATCAAAACAAGAACCATAAAGCTATTGATGGACTTTACATACAGAAGAAAAATTTAATCAGGAATACCATAAAGTCACCTTGCTATTAGTCACAACTATTATTACTTATATAAGTTATAAAATAAATGTATCATACGTATCATTAGAGTTTTTCCAAATCCAGTTTTATCATGAGGTTTTGCATATGTGTACATCATATCAAAATGAAATCATATTATATATATGGGCCATACTCCTGAAAACTGATACAGACAGTAAAAATTCAAAGTGTTAATTTTTTAATGTTATTATTTGGAAATGAAAGCTTGACATCTCTTGTGTACAGAAATATGACATAAAATTGACAGGGTGACAGGAACTGGGTTAGTTGTGCTTTTATATCATGTCATAAGCCAATATCTGGCCTGTTACAGAAAACACCAGAAATGCATTAATAAAGCAGGCTCAGTGGCCAGTTTGATACAATATTTCATAATTGATGGAGTATCTGTCACTTCTTATTTCTTTCTGTTTTATTTTTAATTTTTAATACTTTCTACCTCTTTAAGTTTAACAAGTTTGCTTTAAATTTCTTCTTCGAAGTACAGGCATGCATGAAATAGATTACATGTTTTCTTTTCTTTTCTTTTGCAAACTTGTTCTGAACCTTATATAATCATGTCAGAGTAATATTTGCTTCTTGCTTTCTAAAGTTACTAACCAGTTACAATTAATTGGTAATCTGTATCACATGTTATGTATACACCACAAGTACAAAAGGATATAACAATCACACACTTGAACCACTGACTAATAAATTCAATAAACAAGTATATTCATTACAAAAGCAATGTTCTGTCCACATTTTCTTGATTGGAACCAGTACCGACCCCTGCTTGAGATATGGCCAAGACTGGCAACAATCTAGTCCACAGTTACCCAAGCCATCTCATGCCCTGAGTAAAAGCAATAAAATCTTTTCACTGTGTCTTGCCCTGTCTTGTGATAATCATCAAACTAATTTGGGTTGTAAAAGTTTCAGTATTTCTCAAAACATAGTGAAAATGATTGTGACCTTGACTTTGAAAATAGCAAATGAATATTTCCATATGATACTCTGGCTCATGATGATGCATCACCATATTAAGTTTATTTGATCAGAGATATTGTCCGGACAAACGTCCACTGCAGCTCCTAACCTTCACTGTGACTGTGACCCTGAATACAGCAAAGCAACCTTTTCAGAACATATAATAGAAAGTCATTTCATTATGGGAACCCAAACTCAGTTACTGTGACCTTGACCTTGAAGATAGCAATCCATTATTTGCACATGCCACTCTGGTTTATAATGATGTATCACCATACTGGATTTAGTTACAAAAGGTTCAGCAATTCAGAAGATATCATCAAAACTAATATTGATTGAGATGTTTTACCTTGGCTGTGATGTTGACCTTGATCACAGCAATCCATAATTTTCACTGGACGCATTTTTGCTTGTGATGATCACACTGAGTTCATTTGCAAAAGACTTATTAGTTTAGAACTAATAAAATATATAGTAGAAACCATCATATTTTGATTACGTAAGCCTTCACTGTGACCTTGACCCTGAAGACAGAATCCCATTTTTTTCACATGACATTCTGGCTCACAATGGTGCACCACATACCAAGTTTAGTTACAAAAGGTTGCATACAAAACAGTCAGCCGACTGGGAACAAATATTTGTCCCGCTCGTTGCTGCCCTCACCACTGAGGACACCACAGTGATTTCCCTTTTGTAGGCAAATAATGCACCACACACAGCATAAAAAGAGGTAAAAAGTTGCTGCCCCCATTCAGTTGATGTGGATTCATACATTATGGTAGGTCTGAAGTCAATGGTACTAACAGAAATATTTCTTTTGTTTGTTTGCACATTACACCATTTTAAGACACCACGTAAACCACCCCTAAAACAATGACTGTAATTTATTTCTTATCTACTCTCATATCATCAACCTAGCAAAAAAGACAAAGGGAGATGTGGTAATGTACCAAGTAGATGAAAAAAATAAAGTTCTTTAGTTTCTGTAGTGATCAAGTCACAATATCATGATACACACTGAGAAGACACCATCAGTAACATGTGGGACACTGATAATCTTTTTATTGTTTGGAGCTGTTAGTAGGAATCAACACACAATAAATGTTATTTTTATGTAAGAGCTAGCCACCATATTTGTCATGAAATCTGTTTTAATTCAATCATAAACACTTTCAAGGAAATATCTGCGATCAGCTAACCTTCCTTTAGCCATGTCATAAATGATGGCCATGAAAATGTTGTGATTTGTACCAAAAATGACTTGTAGCACAAGAAATGATGATGTATTCACACACTGTGGCATTTCCCTCATTTCTCCAAACACATTACATCAGAAATATAGCAGTAGTTAAAAAGTTCTATGTTTTAGATTTGTTTTTAGTTCATCCGGAAAGTGGCACTCTCTTTGGTCCAGTTTTCAGGAGAATGACCCATTATATACATACATAATAAAATAAAATTACAATCCACTGCTGCCAAGCACAACAATGTGAGGTATTTATTCAGAAACATCCAGCTGCCATTACAATATTATACCTCTCACTCACTCCTTCATGTGTCTTTGTATTATAATTAAATTTGTTTTCACATACACTTGTTCATCATGCACTGCATTTCTGCCCACTTGGTCACAGTATGCACAGTTTTTGTTCGTAAGTGTAAGCTTTAATACACTTAAATATATTGGAGCCTGAGCTGATTTTCAAATATCATGGACAATGGAAGGAAGGAGTCTTCCTTTTAGTAAAATGTAACACATTTTTGCTATTAATGTATGATTTATTCATTTAGTTTTGACCTTCCTGTAATTATAATGTTTTATCCCCCCCCCAACCCCCCCACCTCAATGTCAACAGTTTAATGGGTCTAAAATAATGAAAGTAATTAAAATATTCTGTTCAATAGAATTCAAAAATTTCTGATTCATCAGGGAGTCAAAAAAGAAGTGTTCAACGTAATCTACAACAACACTACAATTTGGCACATCTGATCATCTCTCACTTTCATTTTGCAAAGTAATGTGTTTGTGGAATAAATACTATGCAAAGTTTTCCATTGGAAAACCTGTAGCCTTGTTAATTTTCCATTGTAAAACTCATAGCCTTGTTCCTTTTGTTATGAATGATGGCAATGACCATAATTATGTGTTTGTCTATTTCTAAACCAAATTTCCTGTGCCAGAAGCCATTCAAGTCAAGTCAGTATACTTTAAATTTAATCATCCCTCCCAGGGCAATTCAGCTAACTACTAAGGCTTGTTAATAAAAAAAATATAAAAAAAGTAAAAAGTAAAACAAACATCAGAGCAATGTCAAAAGCATTTAAAGTTAAACTGATAATAATAATAATAATAATAATAATAATAAGAAGAAGAAGAAGAAGAAGAAGAAGAAGAAGAATAAGAAGAAGAAGAATAAACAGACTGGATTTAAACAAAAACAAAAAATCCATAACACAAATTATCACAGCTGAAAACATCCCTCTAGCCAACCTCCCTGGACACCCACACACCCAACCTACATATATATATACACACACCACTACTATTGTCCAACCAGACACATTGGCACATCTCTGGATTTATACACACCATTCAGTCCTATTCCTAATCAGACAGCTACCCTAGTAAAACCATTTGCACATGGAACAGTCACTCATTAAAATAGGCACCTTTCTAAACTCTTTGTTTATTTTCTGAACATACAAAAAAGTGACAGGTCTGACAACACAGTGTCTACTGTATCACAAACATTATGACTGTGTACAAACGTGTAAACAGCTGCTCTCACAATATTATGTTCAAGAATTTGGCTTGGTGAATTCCCTAGATTGTTATATACGTCCTGAAAAGTTATGAATCTACTAGGTCCCTAAATATTAATGTCTTTTACATCCAGTATTTTTCAAGTAATCCAGTTCACGTATTTTCTTGAGAGTACATATTCTTGATGCTCAATATGGCTGTTGTTCTGTAACAAAGTTGACACAGGCATAGAAGGGTCGTGATGGTTTAAGTCTAGTCATGAGTTCCAAAAGTGAGACTGAGAGTGAGATTAGTGAAAGGTAATCAATTTGCAACCTATTCAATTTAAAAGCATGATTTTTCAGATTTGAAAACAAGTATCTGCCTCCAAAAGGAGCAAACATATTTTTCAGGATATATGACTCCACTTATTGAGCATCTGCGCTTGGAAAAGACGTTCAACCCATTGCAGCAAAAACACTGCAAAATCTGGACCAAATCCAAATTTTTGTCTCTTCTCCTCTTAGAGGTAATAAATAAGGTCATGATCCCCTTTTCTGTCTCTTTTTTGCCTTTCACATGAAATTACATGTTTTGATCATGCAGAGACAGCAATATATATTATCTGAACACATAATATATATATACTTTTTATGCTGTGCATAAATTATAATGATGAACAATAAAGATTTATTTGATTTGATTAAAAAAGAATTCTTTGATAATGCAAACCGCTAGGCCTAGTTGTGTGTTACATGGTTTGCACTAGATTCAGACAAGATTATGCTTAGAAAATGGACTTTTAGTTTAATCTTTGTGACACTGCTGACCCTAAAATTTTATTAGTCAACAAAATTGCTGCAAAAATGTCATGCTCTGTGTATGGTAATTTTACCAATCAAAATGCAAAAAATCTCCCTTTAGTAGTCTCCAAGAAAAAATCAAGGCCATCAAAAATGGTAGATCTCACTAGAGAATATGCACATACTGTAATAATAATAATAAAAGTATTTTTAAAGTGCAAAATCTTGTCCCTAGAGACTATTCTAAGCGTGCACGCATGCACACACACACACACACACACACACAGGCACCCACACACACAAGCATTCTGACTACACAAAGCATATACAGTTTCCACAATTTTACAAAACAAATAATATGATAATATAAAAGACTTCACTGAAAGTTTGTGAAACAAGTCTGACAAAAGTCAAAAGCTAATTTTTATTATGTTAAAGTTAATAATAGTTCATTATTTTTTATGTTAATTATACAGACAGAAGGAGCATTAATTATTTTCCCTGAATATAGCCAAAGTCAACACTATTAATGGCACTACATACCTGAGCTAGTCCATGTATTTAAATCATAAATAACCATTCAAAGTTTGAACTGGAGCAGATAAAAATGTACAAGTCTTACTTATAATTTTTATAAAATGTATCATATTTTTTAGAAAGTTCTCTTTAATAGTAATACTGCTTTGACTTTGAAATATGGTCAAGGTAACCAAAAATGGTACACATTATTAATATTATCACTAAGTAAGAACAGCTCAGTAAGTACTGGTACAACTGTGTAAAGTTTGACTTTTAATATACTGGTAGTGGTACCACTGACACTGTGCAAAGTTTGACTTTTATGACATCTAACAATCTATAGTGACCAAGGAATTTGCACTGTTTTAGCCATGCCTGGACCACAGAAGATCAGACAGAGCATAAAAAGAAGATAACAGAGTAATTGTGAAGATACTGTTACGAAACTGCGGTATAGATCCTGTCATTAATGGACATAACTGAATGCGTCTCATAACTCAAAGTTCACCCCAACTTCCCACCCCTACTCTCCAGTGTCATATTTGAACAGACTGCTCCGACAAACAATGACTTGCACAGAACGCTGATTGAAAGAGAGGTATGGGCAGATTCAATTTTATGAAAGCAGATTCAATTTTATGAAATCTGTCTGTTGCACAAAATATGGCAATGCCAATGTACCTGTAGATTTTGCATGAAAAGTTACAGAAAATCTGCCTCCGAAGAGTATGGATAGATACAGAACACAAAGCCATGGCAGTCAGACTTCATCATACTGGGATACCCATGATGGGGATTCAAAAAAGATCAGCTTTCACAACTGCTTCCTAACTTTTGGATCTGTTGCATTGTCTGGTCAGGTGCTTCCCAAGATGATGAATTTGAGTCGCATACAACTAAAGTGCAGTGGGTCTGCTTGGAAGCAGAGAACAGTGCTATATACTTGCCACTGTGAAGCACTTTGAGCTATCTTGAGATGAGGTGCTCATACAAAGTAAAAACGTTTTCTCAAAAAAACGTCACAATGTTACAAAACAGATAATGTGTACCTGCACAACAAATCAATTAGTCTAAGTATAAAGCAGAAAATTCCATGTGAGTTTACTTAACCAAATTTAAACAAAAGATTTTTGTCTTCGGTGGATTCCAAAAACAGTGTACCTGTGAAAATGCTGAAGATTGCACTTCGACGAAGCAACCTGAAGAGTTTATGTCCAAGACCCACAAGATCAAGGCCAAAGCCAATCAGCGAGGTGAGTATGGCAAGAAAAGTCAAAGCAATGACAATCTTGAAGATCATCACCACTCTCTCTGTCACGCAGTTTATCATGCCTGAAACAGTAAAAAATAGTCCATGTAAACTCTCGAATCATCACCACACTCTCCATCCTATTTTTGTCAGATGCTTTTATGAAAATGTCTGGTCACCACTGCTTTCTCAGTTCTGAGTTTCTCTGTTTCTATCATGCCTCAGTCAGATTCAAATGATGTAGAAACAGTTCTAACATAGTAACATTAGCCTATTCCCTGAAAAGATCAAATAAAATTAAAGATCATAATCAAATAACGTGATCAAACAAGGAAGTTCTGATTCTGAGATCTCTAAGAATAAGATCATACAATTACAAGTTTCCATGACAATAAAAGTAGTTACATTCTAAATCCAAGTTACAATAAAACTTACGATCATTCAGCCCAGGTCCATAGCGATATTCCACAATGACATCCACATGCTTATGATCGATGTTAGGATCATCATACACAATATCTCCAAAGTAGAAGAACTGGAACACTCCCAGATAATTAAGAGCGCGTTCCTTGGGCACAGTGCAGTGTCCATTGTCAATGCGAACCCAGCGAGGTTCAGCAAGTGCTGTGCACAGAATTACAATGCTGATCATACTGCACAGGGCAGATGGGAAATTCCGTTCACGGCGCTTGTGATTCTGTCGGCTATGGTGACGACTCCCATGCCGCCCAGCGCTTTGAGAATGCCGGCGACGATTGCGAGATCGCCCACCTGAACGACTACGTCGAGAACTTGCACCTCTGCTACAGTTGTTGCTGCTGCTGTTTATC
The DNA here is from genome assembly GCA_018857735.1 of Alviniconcha marisindica. NCBI lineage: Eukaryota > Metazoa > Mollusca > Gastropoda > Provannidae > Alviniconcha > Alviniconcha marisindica. The sequence continues at coordinate 104,396 of JABMCL010002141.1, read as the reverse complement.
AGGTTGTTAGTGCTGATGTTAGAGGCCATGTTGGTTACTGCAGTGCTATCACTGTTGCTGCTACAAGGAGTACTGTTGCTTCTATCTGGAGCTCCACAGGCACGGGCCAAAACTATACTTGACATGATGGTGTTGTTGTTAATATTGCTGCTGTTATTGTTGTTGCTCATAGTGTTGTTGTTAACCGAGTCCATATCCTCAGCATTGCTAACATCTGCCATAGTTAGTGATGCAGTGTTCATGTACTTGTAAGTTACAAATCTTTTGTCACGGTCTTCACTGTTTTGGGGATGAAAGTGTGTTGGTAGAATGATGATCTTTTACATCAGGAGGCCAGGTAGTGATCTACACTGAAACAAACAAAATTCTAACTTCAATTTACATGTATGCAAAATAACTGTGACCATGAATATGAATGTTTACATGATGTATGATGTACAGTATACTTAATTTAAATTACATCCAAACTAATATTACATTAAATGTAATCAGAGAACCAGTTTCACTGAATTATATTTCTAACATACACATACATACATGTAATTGATAAATTGTAATGTACTTATACACACACAATACATACATGTAATTGATAAATTGTAATGTACTAATACTGTGATACATCAGCATCTGTATATGTTAAGACTAATGGTGGGTTCACACGATCGCAGAATTTTGCAACTTTCCAAAAGTTGCATATCATTGCAACTTTTTGAAATAACAAACGGACGACAAAAAGATAAGTTTAATCAAGCATAGAAATGTGCCCCAAGCATCTGGGGGGTGTGGGGGGCGGGGGGGGCGTGGGGGGGGGGGGGCTATTCGAACAGTAGCTTCACAGAGTAAAATTATATTTTTAGCGGAATTATGTTTTGTATGCACAGGGTGGTGCTTTTTACTGCTATTTATGCACTTCTTTCACTCAATAGCCTGTTTTGGGTCTGTCTTTTTTAGATTCAAACCAATCAGACAACCCTGTTAAGCAAAGTCCACGATAAAATATTAGATAAAGTTATTGAAACGGGCAAAGGACAGAAAGTAAAGGCGAAATAGCTGAAACAGACATGCCAACTGGTCAAGAGATGTACAAGTAAATATTTACAGAATCTTACCCCAGGAGAATGTTCGCTTCTGTGGTATGTGTAAATTTTGCCAACGAAACTAGATGGTATACAAATCAAGAAATGTGTACAGTAGATAGCAGTCAACTTTTCAATATGTTTTTATTAGAAAGGGCATGGTGATGTCAGGAATAAATGATGTCAGAAGGCATCAACATTGTTGCACTGTTTGTGGAGAAAAGACGCATGGTGTGATCGGGTGTGATCGGATGGTATGCCAAGATTAATGAATAATTGATTAACAAAGCAAGCCATGTCGCCTGGTGCGGCAAACACCCCCCGGTGGCATACTATTCCCTTCTTTCGTGTGTGTAAATTTTGCAACCTAATACACTGAAATAAAACACTTGAGCAATACACGAAAAAGAAGTTTTAGCTCATATAAATGAGAAAAAAATATTAACACAAATCACAAGATGATGTACAATGCTATCCGAAATGGCGTCAACCTACATGTTCATTTACATTGTCCCTTCCTGCTGAACATGACCTGTCAACTCGTCTAATGGTCTTCGTACCCACAGGCATACACGGAAATAAATCTACCTGTTCATCTTGATACTTTGCTTCTTGCTAGCCATGATCGAAGATCTACTTATCCCCTCAGCTAGGAGTCTGCATGTCCACAGATGTACCCGTTTAACATACCTACTCATTTATTTTGATGCTGTACACATCTGCATACCTACCCGAAAATAAATATGTTCACTTTAATGCTTCCATATTAGGGTACCCTACCACAAAGGCCTGCTTCTTGACTCTACTATTCCTTTACATGCCCATAGATGCACCCGTTCATGGCCGTGCCTGTTCATTTTCATACTTCTGTTCAGATTAGCCGCTAAGATCTACCCATCAATGTTTCTATTGCTCTACATGTCCACAGATATAGCCATTCATCAGTATGCCTGCTCAGTTTAATTCTTCCATTCCGGCATAACTTCATGCACAATTACCCTTCAACTCATCTACTGGGCTACATATGCACAGATGTACCCAAAAATAAATCTACCTGATTATCTTCATGCTTCTCTTTCGTCTAACCACAAAGACCTCCCTGTTACCACAACTACTTGTGTACATGGCCATAGATGTACCCGTTCATGACCTTACCTGTTGATTTTATACTTTCATTCCGATTAACCGTTAAGATCTACCCATCAACGTTTCTACATATCCACAGATGTACCTGTTCAGTTTATTTCTTCTTTTTTGGCATAACATGCACAATGACCTTTCAACTCATCTACTGGGGTACCTACACACAGATCCACCCGAAAATAAATTTACCTGTTTACCTTCATGCTTCTCTTTCGTCTAACCATAAAGACCTACCTGCCTCCACAACTACTTGTGTACCTGCCCATAGATGTACCCGTTCATGACCCTACCTGTTCATTTTCATACAGTCTTTCTGATAACCGTTAAGATCTACCCGTCAACGTTTCTACTGTTTTACATGTCCACATATGTACCTGTTCATCACTATACCTGTTCAGTTTATTTCTTATTTTTCAGCATAACCTGTGCAATGACCTTTCAACTCATCTACTGGGGTAGCTATATATATATACATACATATCCACCCGAAAATACATTTACCTGTTTACCTTCATGCTTCTCTTCCATCTAACCACAAAGACCTACCTGTCTCCACAACTACTTGTGTACCTGCCCATAGATGTACCTGTTCATGACCCTACCTGTTCATTTTCAGACTTTCATTCTGATAGCCGTTAAGATCTACCAGTCATCATTTCTACTGTTCTATGTGTCCACAGATGTACCTGTTCATCACTATACCTGTTCAGTTTATTTGTTCCTTTTCGGCATAACATCCACAATTACCTTTCAACTCGTATACTGGGTAGCTACACACATATCCACCTGAAAATACATTTACCTGTTTATCCTCATGCTTTTCTTTGGTCTAACAACAAAGACCTACCTGTCTCCACAACTACTTGTGTACCTGCCCATATATGTACCCGTTCATGACCCTACCTGTTCATTTTCATACAGTCTTTCTGATAACCATTAAGATCTACCAGTCAACGTTTCTGCTGTTCTACATGTCCACAGCTGTACCTGTTCATCACTATACCTGTTCAGTTTATTTCTTATTTTTTGGCATAACCTGCACAATGTCCTTTCGACTCATCTACTGGGGTACCTACACACATATCCACCCATGTTCATACTTTCATTCCAATTAACTGTTTAGATCTACCCGTCAACGTTTCTGCTGTTCTACATGTCCACAGATGTACCTGTTCATCACTATACTGTTCTGCATGTCCACAGATGTACCTGTTCATCACTATGCCTGTTCAGTTTATTTCTTCTTTTTCGGCATAACATGCACAATGACCTTTCAACTCATCTCTGGGTACCTACCCACAGATCCACCCGAAAATAAATTTACCTGTTTACCCTCATGCTTCTCCTTTGCCTAAGAACAAAGACCTACCTGTCACCACCACTACTTGTGTACCTGCCCATATATGTACTCGTTCATGACCCTACCTGTTCATTTTCATACTTTCATTCAGATTAACCGTTAAGATCTACCCGTCAACGTTTCCACTGTTCTACATGTCCACAGACGTACCTTTTCATCAGTATACCTGTTCAGTTCATTTTTTTATTTTTCGGCATAACCTGCGCAATGACCTTTCAACTCACATACTGGGGTACCTACACACAAATCCATCTGAAAGTAAATTTTCCTGTTTACCTTCATGCTTCTCTTCCGTCTAACCACAAAGGCCTACCTGTAACCACCACTGTTTGTGTACATGCCCATAGATGTACCCATTCATGACTCTATGTGTTCATTTTCAGACTTTCATTCCGATTAACCGTTAAGATCTACCCGTTCACGGTTCTACTGTTCTACATGTCCACAGATGTACCTGTTCATCAGTATACTGTCAGTTTGCTTCTTCTTTTTCAGCGTAATGCACAATGACCTTTCAACTCATCTACTGGGGTACCTACACACAGATCCACCCGAAAATATATTTACCTGTTTACCTTCATGCTTTTCTTTCGTCTAACCACAAAAACCTACCTGTCACCACAACTACTTGTGTACATGCACCTAGATGTACCCATTCATGACCCAACCTGTTCATGTTCATACTGTCATTCCAACTAACCGTTTAGATCTACCCATCAACGTTTCTACTGCTCTACATGTACACAGATACACCTGTTCATCAGTATACCTGTTCAGTTTATTTCTTCATTTTCGGCATAACATGCACAGTTACCTTTCCACTCATCTGCCGGGGTATGTACACACAGATCCTCATGCTTCTCCTTTGCCTAAGAAGGACCTACCTGTCACCACAACTACTTGTGTACCTGCCCTTAAATGTACCCGATCATGACCCTGCCAGTTCATTTTCATACTTTAAATATTCTATATGATTAACCACTAATATCTACCCGTCAACGTTCTACTGCTCTACCTGTCCACATATATATCCATTCATGAGTATACCTGTTCAGTATTTCTCCCTTTTCAGCATAACATACACAGTTAAATTTCCGCTCATCTGCTAGGGTATGTACACACAGATCCAACTGGAAATAAATTTACCTGTTTATCTTCATACTTCTCCTTTGTCTAACAACAAAGACTTACCTGTCACCACAAATACTTGTGTACCTGCCCAGAGATGTATCCTTCCATGACCCTACCTGTTCATTTTCATACTTTATTTCAGATTAAACGCTAAGATCTACCCGTCAACGTTTCTACAGTGCTGCATGACTCTGTTTATCTGTTTATTTTCATGTTTCTCTTTTGTCTAACCACAAAGACCTACCTGTTACCACATGTACTTGTGTACCTACCTCATATATATATATATATATATATATATATATATATATATATATATATATATATATATATACCCATTCATGAGCTACCTGTTCATTTTCATACTTCAATTCAAATAAACCGCAAAGATCTACCTGTCAGTGTTTCTACTGCGCTGCATGACTATGTTTATCGTCATGCTTCTCATTCATCTAACCACAAAGACCTACCTGTCATCACAACTACTTGTGTACCTTCCCATACATGTACCCGTTCATGACCCTACCTGTTCATTTTCATACTTTAATTCTGATTAGCCGCTAATATCTACCCGTCATCGTTTCTACTGCGCTGCAACACCCTGTTTACCTTCATGCTTCCCTTTCGTCTAACCACATCTGTGCATGTACACAAGTAGTTGTGGTGTCCCTACCTATGGATGTACCGTTCATGACCTTACCTGTCAATTTTCATACTTAAAATCACATTAACTGCTAAGATCTACCCATCAACGTTTCTACTGCGCTGCATGTCCACATTTGTACCTGTTGATCAGTATACCTGTTCAGTTTATTTCTCTCTCTCTTTTTCGGCATAACCTGCACAATGACCTTTCAACTCATCTACTGGGGTACCTACACACAGATTCTACCCGTAAGTAAACTTACCTGTTTGTCTTCATGCTTCTCTTCATCTAACCACAAAGACCTACCTGTCACCACAACTATTTCTATACCTGCCCACAGATGTACCCGCTCATAACTTTATCTGTTAATTATACTTCTATTCCGATTAACCGCTAAGATCTACCCATCAACGTTTGTACTGCTCTACATGTCCACATGTGTACCTGTTCATCACTATACCTGTTCAGTTTATTTGTTCCTTTTTGGCATAACATCCACAATTATCTTTCAACTCATCTACTGGGGTACTACACACAGATCTACCTGAAAATAAAGTTACCTGTTTATCTTCATGCTTCTCTTTTGTCTAACCACAAAGACCTACCTGTCACCACTACTTGTGTACATGCCCATAGATCTACCCGTTCATTACTCTACCTGTTCATTTTGATTATTTCATTCCGACAAACCATTTGTACTTACCTGTCCTCTCACCCGTTGTTCTAAATATTCGGAGATTTACCTTTTCATCAATCAACCGGTTCAAATTGTGAGTGTTTTTCACCTGGCCTTACATGCACACTTATCTGTCAACTCATCTGCTGGTCTACGTACCAACAGACCCACCCGAAAATGAATGTACCTGCTAATGTTGATGCAACTTGGTATGTAAACTTACCTGTCCACTTACAGACCCGTCTATATACCCATTGATCATGTTCATCTTGATCCTTTCTTTCTGGTTAACCATGAAGATTTACCTCTACACTCACCTCCTAGTCCAAAGATACTATTACCTTAGTGGACATGTATGTGGACAGATGAGAAGATTCCACAAGTGTATTAATCATCTAAACTATTTGTGTGTAGGGAGAGGCATAACTGTGCTGATATGTTTGCAGTGAGCCGTGAAGAATAGCAAGAAAATGCTTGTATGGATAAACGGGTAGTTTTGTGACTGTCACCTGAGTGTACAGGCATGCAGCTAGCTCGTTATATATTTTTCACACATTAACTGACGGGTAGGTCTGTGGTTTAGGAGACAATAGCCTGAATGGGCATGTATGTGCACAGTTGTATTTAATGAATGGGCAACTTTGTCAGTCTGAAAACCATACAGGTAGACGCGTCGAAAGACTGTTACATGTTATTGAGTGATTTGGTTTCTGAGCAGGTGCGATATGGCCATCAGAGCAGGTGTGCCACTGCCAATCATAGAGGTTGTAGGTAGGTAGTCCAATAGCTTTGTGGTTTCCTATCCAATCATTTGGAAAGAATAATAATTTATTTGAATTTTTTTCATCGACAAGAAAGGTAGATCAATTATCATTCATATGTGTGGATAAGGTAGGTGCTCATACTTAACCACGGTGGTAGAATAAAACACATTAATTACTAGTATGTAGATGTATAATAGCAGCCGGTAGATCTGTAGTTAGGCGGGCGCCTCTGTGTCATCAATGTTTACTACGTTCAATTTTGCATTAGATCTAGCCATTAGATCTAGCCATTTTCTTCTAAATGAATTTTACAGACTCTAGCCATTTTCTTCTAAATGAATTTTAGTAGACTCGATGTGCAATCTTGACAATGAAAAATATTTATATTTTGCGGTTTACGATATTATTTCTGATGCAGCTGTGACCAGCAATAAACTGAATCAACAAACCAAACAGGCTGCATAGACAACAGTACTATCACAAAAATGCGATCAACTGAATAATATTGGTAGTAGATTCAGTGTGCCAGTTCCAAGTTGCATAAGTTTAAAACTTTGGGTTCAAATGATCACAGAACTTTGCAACTTGTCGCAGATCTTTGCAACTCGGTCTGGTGGGATGAAACAACGGTCAATAAATCAACGTGGATGTGCAGTGAATAGGTTAACTTTCCATCTTTCATCTCTTGTCATTATTATATTTTTATGTGCTACTCTTATCTAATGCCAGCCTGTTTCTTGATGTATGTGACAACGAAATTTGAGGCATAAATTTCCGACACTGATTGAAACATTTCACATCTTTCATGACTATGCAACACGGAAAGGTATGGTCAAACCGCATGAAACTGATAGGAAATCAATCTCTCTTTCATATGGTATGGTTTATTTTTACTTTGGTGTTGTATATATTTACCAATTTGACAATTCATGACGGTACCCTCTGTTGAGAACTTTGCAACTTCCCAAAACTGGCTGTTTGTCCCAGAAGTTTGCAACATGGTCGGGTGTGGTCAGATTAAAAACAGAATAATCTGAACCAGATAGGAAACATATAGAAGAATCTTTCATCTTTCTGGTGGTACCATTCACTTAATTTTCAGTGCCCTAGTTATTTAGCAGTAATCAAGTTTTTGAAGCAAGTGACGACAAAAAGTTGCAGAAGTATGCAACTTTTGGAGTCGAGTTTGAAATTTCATGATGTCGTCACGCCGGTATGCATCGCAGTGCAGTGTGTTTAGAATAAAAGCAAAGTTAACACACAAAGATATGTAGCTGATAGGAAATTTTCTCATCTTTTAAATGGTACTATTCGTTTTACATTCCACTCCATAGTTATTAAGCGGTATGCCCTGAAAAAAAAAACACCATCCGAAAAGACATCTGCAACTTTTTGATTTTGGATGTTTGTCGCAGAAGTTTGCAACACAGTTCCGTGTGGTCAAAGTAAACGTGACATAATTTTTAGAATGTAAGGAACAGATAGAACAATCTTTCTTCTTTCACGTTTTACCACTCTTGAAATTTTCTGTGCTCTAGATTTTTAACAATAAGCAAGTTTCTGACACAAGTGGCTCGAAAAAGCTGCATAAATATGCAACTTTTGGGGTCGAGTTTGAAATGTTACGACGCCGTCACGCCGGTATGCATCACAGTGCAGTGTGTTTAAAATAAAAGCAAAGTTAACACACAAAGATATGTAACTGATAGGAAAGTTATTCATCTTTTACATGGTACGATTCTCTTTACATTCCACTCCATAGATATTAAGTGGTAGGCCCTGAAACAACGACACCATCCAAAAAGTAGTTTGCAACTTTTCAATTTTGGATGTTTGTCGCAGAAGTTTGCAACACGGTTTCATGTGGTCAAAGTGAACGTGACATAATTTTCAGAATGTAAGGAACAGATAGAACAATCTTTCTTCTTTCACGTGGTACTACTCGTGAAATGTTTAGTGCTCTAGATTTTTTACAATAAGCAAGTTTCTGACACAAGTGGCTTCAAAAAGTTGCATAAGTATGCAACTTTTCGGCTTGATTCTCAATCTTTTTGACGCTGTCGCAGAAGTTTGAAACATGTCATGGTGTTGTCAAACTAAACAAAATGTAATGACATGAGGGTATGGGATCGATAGAACAATCCTTCATCTATTACATGGTGTGGTTGTTTTTAACATACATGCTGTGGTTTTTTAACAGTAACATTGTTTCTGACCTAAGGGTAGGTGACGGAAAGTAATACATTTTGGGAAAAAAGTTGCAAACTTCTGTGATTGTGTGAACCCACCATAAGAGGCTGTGTGCTCACAAGGAAAACAAAAGTTCTACTGAGAGTGTCATAAAATAAATTGCTGATTTAATTTAAAAACTGGTTATAATTCAAGATTTTACACACACACACACACACACACACACACACACACACACACACACCAGTAATAGTACTATCTCTCCTGATCTGGTGGAGCTTCAGAAACTAAACGTTGCAAAACTGTCATAAATTATCCCATGGTTTTTGATATAGTTAACAGTGACACTAAACATTCAGAGATCACAATTTGACACTTGGCACGGACAATTAATATTTTTTATTTAAATGATGTATTTTGTTATATAATCATGACGATTATCAATATCATCCAGGCAGGCCACACATAATGGATGTTCAATGCTCAGAAGTTAACTTTTTCCTACTTATGCATATTATATCCTTATAAAATATAAGTTATAAGATCATGTGTGTGACTGTGAGAGATACGGCCAATTACTGAGTTAGCCGGACCCTCACTTTGAACAGCGACTCAAAACTGACTCAACCAAATGAACGTAAATTTACTGCATTAAGAAGTTTTAACCTGCAATGGAATCTCACTCGGCACCAAGTTTCAGGCATTCAAATAAACATTTGGTAGTGCAGAGCAACAGCACTTGACCTTAAAGATTACTTTATTATCTCATTTGAGAAATTAAAAACCATTTTGATTTTTAAAGGAACTCTCTTTCAGAGGCTAAACTTTTCCTGGAGTTTGGAGCAGGTTAAATGAACATGATCTGCATTAGACGTTTTGTGATTCAATGTGCCGTTGATGTTATAATTATTTTATAAGAGGACATTCCCAGACACTGTAACAAAAAGTTTTCATGAGCTATTACAGTCTTATTTTAGTATGACATCATTGATAGAACACTGGAACTTCTCAGTTTTGTGTATGTCACGTACAAATTATTTTTTGTGAATGTTTATTTTTTAAATCTGGACAATGTTTGAAATAATTTCATTTTCCTAACCTTTTCATGGGGAACAGAATAAAATACTTGGAAATGAATGGATATTGTTTGAAACTGCTAAGACAAACAATGAAATGATGGCAAAAATCACTGATGTCATTACAATTCTAATAATTTAATGTCAAGGGGGGGGTTGGCCTTAGAAACAGGTGCTGATGCCATCACTGATGGTAAGAACAAAACTGAAAAAATTTAGTAGGAATATATATATATATATATATATATATATATATATATATATATATATATATATATATATATATATATATATATATGTGTGTGTGTGTGTGTGTATTTCACAACAGATGTATACACAGGACAGGACATGTGTCTTGTTTTGTGTAACACCTTCTTTGGCATTAACATATATATATAATAAATTAGTGCATTCTTTCATGTGTTACTGTTAGTTCTCCTATTAGAGCAAACAGCCCACTGAATGAACACAAAGAAGAAGTGAGAATGAAACAGTGGTGTTTATATTTTCATAGTTCTTTTCCATTTTTTTCAAGATTATGCAATTAAATTTAAAGCAGAGACAGACTTGAAGTTACTACCATTTATCTTTGGAGGACCAAGATAAAAAGAACATTTAGCTCAATTGGCAAGAGACCGACAATGCAGATACAAGTCATGGCTGGTAAACCTGGGTAACCAGGGAGAGGTGGAGAGAGCTGTGCACAAGTTTAGATGTCTGGCAAAGCTATTACTGGACAATTTTTTTTTTTTTTAAAGGAAATGTTGTTGTAATGTATGTGTTGCTGGTGTGCCACCAGCCAGGAGTTTTTTGTTTCATTTTTAAATTATTATTCTTAGACAATGGTATCTGAAATATTTCCTGTAGTAGCATCGGATCAATCGCTGAGAAAAAATTGTCACCTAACACCTTGCCGAACATGATTAGTAAATGGCATTTATCAGTCTCATCCACTATAGTGAGGTAAACAGTGCACGATTAAGAGATTTCTTCCAAGAAAGATATAAAATTATTTACATAACCACCAGTTTATTCACCTGACAAATTATTAGGCCTGAGCACATTACATGCCTGAGATGATGCCATCGTGATTGTCAATTGTTTGCAGGCCAAGTTTACAAAAATCTGAAAGAAGAATGACTGCTAGTTTACAAAAATCCAAAAGAAGAATGACTGCTAGTTTTCTAAAACAAGATCCAAACACACAAAAGGTTTGAACCTTTTATGTCTTTGGAAAGATTTGAACCTTTTATGTGTTTGGATTGAGTCTACAAAACTGTGTAAAACAACAAAATGTAATGGTGTAATACGCATTCGGTAAATAGCTGTACCCCATGGAAGAGCCCTCACCTATTTTTAGACCATTAATATTATAATAAATAATGTGTGTGTGTGTGTGTGTGTGTGGTGTGTGCGTGTGTGTCTGTCTGTCATTAGTGTTATTGTAAATTAAAGCGCCCTGGGCCTTGTGTAGTAGATGGGCACTCTAGAAATCCTTTTTATTGATGATGATGATGATGATGAAGTGATGCTTAATGTCCTCAGATGTCAGTTGACATATTAGGGACAAGCTGAGACCAATGCCGAAGCATGGTTCAATATTGCTTTACATCCACGGAAACCAGAAGGCTCGTTAGGACGGACAGCCCAGGATGGCCACCTCGACTCTCACACAGCTCCTGAACTATGCCCTCTTTTTTATTATCATTATTATTATTATTACAGTTAGTCTTAAAGTAAACTGGTGTATTGCAAAAGGGCCAAAGGAAAAATTAAAAAAACTGCACTTGAAACAATAAAAATTCATGCCAAAAATTATTTTTCAGACAAACCTGCAAGGGCTAGTTCCTTTAAAGTTTAAATAAAAATGCAGTCACAGGTAGTCATCACATGGATGTCTTACCATTTACATGCCTGGCTTTGCAGTGAGATTTTTCCAGGGCCAAAATTCTATGCAGTTGCAGACTCCATAAAAGTATAGCATCCTTCAGATGAGATATATATAACATACTAATTACTATATATATATATAAACTCTATCTTCTTCTTTAATATTTTAATATTATAGAACTTTATGATGGTCATTATACTATTTATAAACTGTATCAGTTTTCTCTGATATTTTAATATGACAGAACTTTATGAATGAATCAATGAAAATTTATATATGGTGCATAAAAACTTCCACACAAAACACTGCGTGTTCACAGCACCAGTTATATTATAGTTATAGGGAACATAATGGGCAGCTACAATCCACTAAACAAGAACTGCTTTGAGATTGTGTTGCACTTTGGATGGGTTCTTGATCTTGATTGGATACAGGATACAGGATTATTAACACTAACAGGACTACTTCTGGCATATATATATTATTATACATCATTGGGAAGAAATGGGGAGCACACAACTGATCCTAAAAAAATCAAATAGTTGCAGTGCCCCATGTTCACACGCCCCCCCATATACTGTGTGTGTTAATCCTGTGGTGCATGTAAGAATTTGGTGGTTTAAATTAAAGAAACACTAAAACAATCCAGAATGCACTATGAATGTAATAATTAATACATCTGTATGACAACATGAATAGCATGGTCAAATCCTTTACCGCTGGTGGCAGACCACAGCGACAGTGTTCATAATCCTGCATGAACTGTGCCTTAGTCAGTTGGTGTTTGTTCTCAAGTTTTGTTGTTGTTGTTTCTCTCTCTCTCTCTCTCTCTCTCTCTCTCTCTCTCTCTCTCTCTCTCTCTCTCTCTCTCTTTTCGCCCGGCCGCTTCGCAACTTTCTTTCAATCTGTAGACCGTGTGTGTTGGTTACGGAAGAAGAAACTGTTAGTGTTTGTGTGATACTGATACAGTGATACTGCTTGTTTACAAATTATGTAGAAGTTTGTCAACTAAAACACACACACAGTCACACACACACACACACACACACATTATCAAAGAAAGCTAATATAGTCACTTGAGTAGTAATTACCTCAGATAAGATGTCAGTAACACACTGTCAACAGTACGTCCACAAAACTGGACCAAAAATAAACAAAAATGAAGTTTTCATACCCAGAAACAGACAAAGCAACAACATCCGTGTTCGTTCTGGCAGTCCACCTTCCTCTCAGAGTGATCTCCCGTATTAAAAGGCAAACAAAATGGCTACTCCTGAGAGTGGTGGAGAAGTGCAGAATCAAATAACTGACTTAGAGAAAGCGTTTCAGGTAAATGAACGTCGCTGTGTTTAGCCCGTTTGGGTAATATCCAAGGGGACGGTCGGAAATTCCTGGGACATTTTAAATGCCATTTTGGGCCACAAATATCAGAATCACACAAACAGGGTCATAAGGTTTTAAGGTCTAGCGAATGAAGCGAACATTTGCAACAAAAGTGACTGATTCAGTCTGTAATAGTGTAAGTGGGTGGGTCCTCAGTACACGATCGATTGTTTTGCCAGCATCAGTACTCAGGAAGCGTACACGGTTACTCAGAAACTAGATTTAGATCGAATGTCTGATACGCATACTGAAGATCGAAGGACACAAATATGATTAAACTCACTTTCTTTTGCAAATTTTGGGTTTATTCGGTTCGTATGACCCTGTTTGGATGATTCTGATATTTGTGACCTGTTATGGCGTATAAAATGTCCCAGGAATTGCCGACCACCTCTTTGAATATTACCCTTGTTTGTTTTGAAGTTGGCGAAACAGCAAACCAACCTAAACTGGAAGGTTTAACACACCTCTGTTAGTCTGTATGCGAATTGTTTTTGTAGACTTGCGACCTGTTTCATACCAAATGTAGCAGAACTGACTGGGCATAAAAAGACAGTGATATATATATATATATATATATATATATATATATATATATATATATATATATATGCGGTTGACAGTCTGTGCCAGGAAGTGGCTTGGATTTTTAATTCAATGTTGAGTTCCTGTGTCCATTGTCTGAGTGACATTTGACATATATTTTTGCTTTAAACTCTTAAGTGATTAGAATCAGAACAATTTACAGAAATTAAAGAACTAAACTCTGGTATTTACTTTTAAATTATGTCAGGTGTGGAACTAGATGATTCACATTTTTTCTTGGTTGTTAAAGAAAGCTTTTTGTGATGCACCCTGTGTCCGTGCTTAAATATATATATATATGTGGCATTTGACATAGCATTACCCTGTTCAAGCATGTCAAAGATTACCAGAAATGAATTCTGTTGTTTTTGTTGTTTATGTATATATGCTTCTGAATAAATCTATTTACTAAGAAGGTCAGTGGTATTGTCTGGGAGGAAACGCTTAATATTTAGGGTGGTCAAGTGCCACACTTGGACACAGGGATATCATAATATTACAGAGGACAAGGCCATGTACTCAACTTTATTGTTCTGATGAGATTACTTAAATACTAGTTACAGACAGTACACACAAGAAAAAGATTTAGAAGTGTTCAGTAACAATTCTCTGGTATATTACTGCATTTCATACTGCAGCCCGTGTCCATGTTTGCAAAGTGATGTTTGACATATCAATATATTGTTCAAGCATGTCAAATATTTGTTATTAGAATATTACCATCCATAATCTCCCTTGGTAATTTTTTGTTGTGAATGTGATTTGAATAAATTATTAAATATATTCACCCAAATTGTCAAAAGTATTGTTTATAAAAAAATTATATTGTCTGGGATGAAACCTTTGTTGTGTGCAGTGGTCAAACATCACAGATTGGTGTAATATTTCAGAGGACAAAGCCATGTTCTCAGTTTTATTGTTCTGGTGAGAATATTTACAGACAGTACTAGTCTACTATGTAACTACCAACAAAAAGCTTTAGAAGTGCCCAATAACAATCCTCTACTGCACTGCTGTTACAAAGCCTGGGTCTGGTGTGACGATTGACCAGGTCTGATGGGTTGGCTATTTTTATGTTGTACTCCACAGGTATGGCTTAAAACCATTTTATTTTTTTAAGTGAAAATATAATCTTCAAACACAGTACTTTGAGTTTGACATGGTTAACCTGTAATAAACAGTTCTGGTGTTTGATTTTTACTACATATGTCCCACTTCTGTGTACCACCTTTTGGCACAGGCTCATATAATACACGTGCAGATGGTGCTGTTGATCCCTTTTTTAGTTTTTATATAGTGCTATTCACTGCTTTTGAGCAGACTCACTGCACTCGCATGTGATTCTATTTGAGTGACTAGCTTTTTGTAGTGCATTTTTGAATATCCACCAGAATGGTGTACTTACAGCGCTGTTTGATTGTTACATGGCTGGTGCCATGTGAAACTGCTGCCATCTTGGCACATTCTGTGTACACTATGCAACCATGCCCCATGTCGCATGCCCCTTCATGCAAATCCATCTACATAGGATGCATGCATTTTAGTTGTAACCTGCCACTTGCACTTTTGACAGAATGACCAGGATCTTTTGTGTGCTACTGTGGTAACACAGGGATGGAACAGATATGAGAATGAGAATCAGCACAGAAAGTTGACTCTGGAGAAGAACATTCTCCCACCGCTCCTGCCAGGATTCGAACCCGAGACCTCTCAATCACAAGTCCATCGCTCTGACCTCTGAGCTATCCCCACTCCCACATGTGTACATGCAGGGGAGAATGAGGGACAGAGTGAGATATATTGACTGAATCAGCCAATGAATTTACTTTTCAAAGTGTGATTATTGTCAGTCTCAGCTGTTGTTTTCCCACAACCAATGTGCTCCACACAACCATTTTAGTAAGAGCTTTACAAGCAAAGTGTAACAACAACAGTGAGGTGTTTACAAAGTGCACACACCTGTGACTGAGTTTTGAGATTGAAACGCTCACCAGCTTGTTTCTCATATGATCTGGTGCATCTTCTTGGGAAGAATTTGCTTCAGATTTATCTCTTTTGTTCTTCATGCTCTGGAAGGGGTACCATAGGCTCAAACTCAGTGGTATGGGTGAAAAAATTTCAGTAAAATATAGTTGTCAACTGAAGGCTACATAAATTGTTCAACATAGTCTACAGTCAGACAGTGCACATCAGAGAGAATTCATTTCATACATTTTGAGCAACTTGACAGCCATCTCTTAGACATCAGATGTGGCCCTAAAACATATTTTCAGCTAGAGGTTAAATATGGGATCAGTTGACAACTTTTGAATTGGAATTTGGATGCAGATTAAAACAGATCTATTAAGTTTTTGCTCGTCTGCTGTAATTTTTGTAAATTGAGTTAGTGATTGAGATGTTATGAAGATGTTCTGAGAGTGCTAAGATTTCACGTTTGCAGGACTGTCTCACCAATCTCACAAGTCAAGAATATTTTGCTCCAAATGAATCAGAGGAAACAAGACAAAGTAAGTAATCAAACTAACAAGTATATTTTGTTATTATATGGTCAGTAATGCTGGTTTTCATGTCCAGCTGCAATGCTGGTTTCATCATACAACAGACTATATAAATTAGGATATGTAATAATAATCTTGTTGTATTGTTTTGTGCACTCTGTTGAGCAGGTATGATCTGTGACACATACCGACTGACTTTGCATGCTTTGTAGACCAAGCAAGTCAGTATTTTGTTAAAGTAAATCTTATTAACAACCTGTCACAGTGAGATGCTTTGATATTTGGACAACAGCTCGAGGCCATTATACAATGTATGTGTCACACATGTAAATTTTGTGATGTTGTGATGCTTAATGCAGGTGTTGAGCACACACTTCATCACTTCCTTGACACAGCTCGTCGTACAGAGGCATTCTTCCTCAGCCAACGACTGCGACTGTCAGTGCAGAAACCAGAACAGATGCTAAAAGAGGTAGCTGTTGAATTTATTTTGTGTCAGGTTGATTTGTTGTTAAAGGCTGCTTTTAATATAGCTTTGTTGGCTTGTTGAAGGACCTCTTGGTGAATATGTCTTCAGTCACTTTGGTTCTTAATATTAAAAGAACGGGATATCCACATCCAAAACTGTGATTTGCCACATGGGGCACATCCCTTCTTTTGTTTTATTCTTGCACCTGGGATCAAATGGGTCCCACAGCACCTGCCAATGGTATTACAGGGCAATAAAACATGAATCTTATCCTCAGTGGTTGCTGTTTCTTCTCCCATTTTCTGCGTATGGTGAACAATGGCTGATGCCCCAGTCACTGACACTGGACTCGGACTAGCCAGTCAGTGATCAGCTTTGGCCACTTCACCAAGATTTTGCTCAAGAAGACTTGTGAGGTATAGATCTTCAAGGAAGAAATGCATTGATGAAGTGGTTGAAGGCATTTCACCAAGCACCTTTGTGCTGTATTAAGAATGCCCTAAACCATGCCATGATGTAGTACAGTTTCCGTGTTAATTGTTTTATGAAAAAAGTAATTACAAATGAGAAGCAGAAGAAAGGTACACATTAGCATAGGTTGTACATAATAAAAGGTTGATCATGACTTTAGAAAAGACACAGTGTCTGTTCTCAATATTATATATCATAATTATGTACTTTATGAACAGTATGAATAATAGTGTTATGGATTAGCCTGAAAACCTGTAGTTGAACACAGTAAATACATGCAGAAATACCAGAAAGACAAAGTGAGATCATACTCATTCAGAAATGTCATTCATCATTGCTTGCAATGAATATATTTTTAAGACCAGTTTAGGTGTGTATGTTGAATATACAGTTTCCAACTTTTGTTTTTACATTTTGCTCAGAAACTGTTCATGAAGATTATCCTCAGAGTCAAGGGTTTTCCTGTGGTGGATTATTGGAAGGGTGGGACACTTTGAAGTTTCTTATGAAGAAGACCATATTTCAGCTCTGCTCTCACCAAGGTCAGAATAGGCTGACCGTATTAACTAAACATTACAATTACATGTATTGTCACTATCTATGACAGTGAAAGGGCATTTCTCATAGCTTGGTCATAGCTCTACTTTTCTTCTACTTACGACTTTATGCATAATTTCATTTTAAGTCGACTTGCAAGGTAAGAGGTTTTTCATCTCGAACGTATAATTCAGATAAGTAATATAAAATAAAATAAATTATATATATTAAAGTAATGCTTGTGACATTTGTACATTACTGCATGCTCTTAGACTGTGAATTCCTTATACATGTAGATTTTATTTCTCTGTTTGTTATTCATGTATGGGGACCCATATTTTCCTTTGAATGGATAAAGAAATACTTGACAGATCATGGTCTCGGCTCAAAGATTGTGTGTATGTATACAGGACATTGTAGAGCTGCGTCTGGAGCTGGAACGCAAGGAGAAGTTGGTAGAGAAACATCACGAACGTCTCCAGTCATGGATCAACCTCCTCCATCGCTCAGCCGCTGCCCCACCCCCTCCCTCCTCCGCCACAGCTCCCAGTCAGCAGTCGTCTTTCCCATCACCAGCCCAAAGCCAGGGCTACCCTGGTCCACCGCAGCCAGCTGCAGCTATGCACCCCCAAGGGGGTGGTCCTCAAGCAGGGCAATACCCTGGCCCCCCACTGCCTGGGGGGCAAGGCTACAGCATGCCACCACCCCAGCAACCCCCTCCATCCTACCCACAGAACCCACTGACATTTCTGGAACAGAATCTCTCCAATATTGGTATGCCTGAACGACGGTAGTAGTACTTCTACACAAGTGCCATAGTGACAGGCCAGAGTTTTTAAATCTGTGTAAATAAACAGTGTTAGTCTGGTGGGCCAGCCAGCCTTGGCAGTCAACTTTGCCTGTTTATACAAGTTCCAGTGACTTTGATTTACTTTGGGATCACAGCGACATCACACAGGTCAAAATGAATATATTTGTATTTTCTTGCCCTATGTTTATACTTTATTTGTTACATACAAGGGCAAAACAGGTATTTCACAAAGTACTGTGTAAATTTGGTTTGTTATTTAATGGAAATAATATGTTTCTGGACTTGGCAAAAACAGGCTTTTTCTCTGACATTTGTCTTTGAAACTGCAGTATGATTACAAACACCCTTGAGCTTTAAGCCACCTCTTAATAGGACTTTGCAAAGTGTTTGTGAAGCTTTGTGGACATTTTGAGAACACTTCTTGCATTCCAAACACCCTTTGCTAACACAGCTCAAATTGTGTAGTCTTGGGTCTGCAATTATAGTGCAAATAAATGTTCATGACCAAGAAAGATTGTTATTGGCTGGTCTGGACTTCTGCACAACACTGATATTACTTGACTTCACCATCACACACATCAGCTATGCACACTTCACCTCATCTTGCTGATTTTTGAGCAGATGGATCTGATGTCTTGACTGAGCATGTAAACATGTATTTACTGGTGTAAAGGAAGAAAACAAATTACCGAGGGATCCTTCTGACACAAAATACATAAACTGACCATTGAAATGGTAGATATTCAGTCAATATAAGTAAGCTGTCCAGTTGACCTAGATTACTGTTTTGCTTCCACCGATCTGTCTGTTCCTTGAACAAGTGCATAGAACTTTAAAAAAGCCCGTAAACACTTTACACCAGACTTGACTGTCATGTCTTTGGACTTTTGTGCTTTGCAGCATCCACAGCTGCAACATTCACTTCATCATCTGAATTTATCATCAGTATCAGCATGGCCATTTTTTAAAATTGTAAAACATCATAACAACTTTAGGGCAGACAAGCTGTTTTTGTATGTTAACATTTGTTTACAACCAGTTTTTGGATGTTGACATTATTTTGTTAAGAACCAAAATGTTTGCGAATATACTTTGCAAGAACAGACTCTACTGACAAGTTGTTTTTGTAATTGCATGTTAACAATTGTTAAGAACCAGTTTTTGTATGTTAGCATCAGTTAAGAACCAAAATGTTTGCAAATATACTTTGCAAGAACAGACACTATCAAACAATTTTTATGGCCTTGATCTGTTTTCAAGGACAAGGTCAACAGTTTCAAAAGGAACTAAATGAGAGCTGTATTTTCTCAGAAAGTTCTGATATGAATTATGATTGAGTTCAAGCTTTGTGTGACTGTTACAGATATGGACCAGATTGAGACTTTGGCATGTACTTGATGCATTTTCTGCCTTAGCACAACCTTCAGACTAGCATCTTCCAGGATGCTGTACAACTTTAAATGAAGTCTTGACACATATTATGATATAATGAGTTATAAAACCAACTGTTTTATATGAACATTTGTTGAGCCCTAAGTGCTTCACAATGGTACATGTAAAAATGATGAAAAATGAGATGCAGAATGAGGACACTGACCTGCTTTTTGTTGAGCTGTGTTGTTTTTGTGTCATTATGATGAAACAGCTAAAAAATAAAAAAAGCAAATAAATGTCCTAATTCAACATCTCATTTTTTATTGTTTAATTTAACTGTTTAGTGTTGTTTTGTAGCTTGATAAAGGGGAATACCCCCAAAATTTGCATGTTGTGTTTTGTCCTTATAAATAGTGTTTTTTGGAACATTTTATGTGTTTGGATCTTTGTTTTGTTGTTGTTTTACTTTGCTTTTCTCCATGGGTGTGACATACCTGTTCTTTTAAGTTTTTGTCAATTTGCTGCCGTAGCAAGAACAAGTTTTAGCAAGGACAGATTGTAAGATTAGGCTCCAGCAAATCATGAATCCTTGGGTATTTAAAATAATCAGTCACTATTCTTTTACCATTAGCTCATGATGAAATTTATCAAAGAATTTAAACACACCCAAACTTGTGCATATATATACACACTGAAGACCTGTTCTTCTGTAACAAATTTTGTTTTTATGACCAAAACATTTACAAATGTGAACTTCAATGAAGTTGCTGCTGCTGTGGGGGACATGTGTAGACAGTGCTATATCACAAGCTTGACAACAGTGATCGCACTAGACATTTTTCAAACTTGTGTGACATCTATAAGGTGGCAAAAGTGGTTCACGGAAACTGGTCGGATAATCACTGTAACCAGTCTGATACACAACTCTATACTGCTACTAGAGCTTTACCTCTGAGCAAACACCCTGCTCCCTTCTTGTCTAAAACACACACACACACACACACACACACACACACACACACACACACACATGCATTCTCTCACTGTCCTTTAAAAAAAAATTTTTTTTTAGAAGTGGTCAAACAAAATCACAATCAGTACAATCTGACTGACTGATGATTTTTTCCTGGTATATGCTAACACTAACCGGTAAAATGCTGGAAATTACCAGTTAACGCATAACCCGAACAAGCTTATATTAAATTACATAAGGAAAACTGATTTGTGCAGGATGTTGCTTTGATAGTCATCTGTTGGGACTAAAGGTTAATTTACCTCGAGGTGAGTTTTCACAAACCTGATTATAAGCTGTATGATTTTTCTCTGTGCCTGTAATGAAACTGTAAGTGGCCCCGAACTGCCTGAAGTGACTACATTTAGTTGGATGGAAAATCGTCCAGATGTTTTTAATAATTACTATTCACCCATCTGTGAAAATCACAACTAGCTTTTTCTTGGAGACTGTAAACTTTTAAACTTTGCATGATGGCAATTTCCATCGAGCACAAATAACTCTGTCCAAATTTCAAGGTCAGAAGGGTGTAACTGCTCACTGTTTGGTTTTCTGAGTTTTGCTTTGTATGATGGCCAGACAAAATAAAATAAAATAAAAATGCTCCTGTGTAATTAAAGGAATAACTGTTGAGTTGTGGGACTCAGCAGTTTGCTATCTCTTGAACCGAGTACCAAACTTCACATGATGCTAACCTTTCAACTTTTTTATCAATTACCAGTTTTGGTGACCTAGACTAAATTCAATGTCGTAGTTGTGCTGGAAAGATGAAGATGAAAGTTGTTTTTGTTTGTTTTTCAGTTTCCAAGTTCATATAACAGTTTCATTTTATGGGCATGTATAATTTATGAATAATAGAGAATTTTTTTCTTCTGATAAGAAACAGAAACATAACGTGATCATGTCCTGGCAGGACATGATCACGTTATGTTACAGGACATGATCACGTTATGTTTCTGTTTCTTATCAGATAAAAAAAATCTCCATTATTCATAAATTATACATGCCCATAAAATGAAACTGTGATTGTTATCAAATAAAAATACATCATTAAACATATGTGCGTAAAATTAAAATGTTTCTTTGACAAAAGGTAAAAAAATCAATCAGTCAATCAACATTTTTAAGTTACCAAAGGACAACATCGTGGGCTTAAAGATACAGGTAACTAGCGTAATTTTTAAAGAAAATGTACAGAAAAATAACAGACATGTTTCCTACCACAGGGAAAAAGCAATAATAATACAAAGGAACACACACACATGTAGGTGATTTTACAGGTAAGCAAGATAATAATAATTATAGTAGCAGTCATTTCTGTTGTGCCATATCTGACCAGCAAGAGTGAGCACACTGCTTTGTACAAGTCAACAAAAATGTGTACATAAAACATAAAAAATTATAATCATAATACTGTATTCCTTACACACCACACCACCACAGACACATGGGTGCAGAGAAGAAATGGAGTTGTGGGGGGGGGGGGTGCAGGAGAAGCAGACAGAATTTAAAATCATATGGTAGTGTTTGTAGTTTTTAATAGTTTTGAAGGCCTGGGAAGACTGGACGTCAAAAGGAAGAGAATGCTTTGGAGGACAATATGAAAGACTACTGGCCAAATATTTTTGTTTTAACGTGGGTGATACAAAGTAACTTTTCACACTTTAAGATCTTTTCAAACAGCATGATAACCTTTATCAAATTTTACACTGTCATAATGGTTTTGGCAACTTTATGCAATTTCAGAAGAATGAGTCTCATTCTTGAGAGAAAATAAGTGTTTCCATATTAAGCTAAATGTGAGTTGACAGTATTTTTCTCTTCATGTCTGGTGCCGGGATAATTCCCTCAACTTGAATGTAAAGAAAACAAAGGAAATGCTGATAGATTTTATTGATGGCATGCAAGTTGAAAGAGTGACCGAGTACAAATATCTAGGAACAGGCTGACAACAAGCTGAATTTTAACAAAAACACTGACTTTATTCATAAAAGATGTTAGCCAAGCATATCAGTTGCCTTCAAAAGCTAAGATCTCTTAATGTCAGTGCTGCTGTTTTATGCCCTTTCTACCGGAGTTGTATTGAATCAGTTTTAACAGTTTTATTCCTGTGCTGGTTTGGAGGCTTGTATGTGAAAAGCAAAAATGTCCTGAATAAAGTGGTGAATGTGTGTGGCAAGGTTGTGAGTGAAAGACAAGAACGCTTAAGTCAGTTGTATGAATGTCATGTGGTATGGAAGGATAGGGTGATTGCGGATGACAACAGCCATGTCCTTGCTAAATATTATGAGCTTTTTCCATCTGGTAGATGATTTTGTGCACCGAAAATCGAATACAGTTAAGTACCTAAATCTAATAAAGCTAATACAAAAACACTGACTTGATTCACAAAAGATGTTTTGTTCTGCATTCGATAGCATTTGTGAAGAGATAAGTCCGTTCAAATGTCAAAGTAGTGTGTGTACGTGTGTGTGTGTGTGTGTGTGTGTGTAAATACTAGTTTGTTTAATATGTAACTTTTGTATTTTCAGTAACTGTGCCATCACCTATTGTTGCTAGATTGTTTTCTTTAAGAGGTAAAGAATCATTCATTCTGCTTATCTGTGCAACCTTCACTGTGACTGTATCTGAATGTTTGATCAGTTTACTACATCTGGTCTAAGATTTGTGTAGTTAGCTCTACAGACTTAATTATATTTAAATGTTTTGTCCATTTTCTACATCTGGTTCAAGATTTGTATATATATATATATAACTGTACAAACTTAATGTCACCTACATGTTTTATTAGTTTTGTATACACCAGATTGTTGTTAAACACTAAATTTGGAAAGTACCTATAAAAAAATTCTACTCAAACTCTTTGTACCCTTTTCATCATGCTTGAAATATTTTTCTGTTTACACAGGCAAATATTGTTTGGTCAGCCAGATGTGTATACACATGCTCTATGGCTTTCTTAAGTATTTAACACTCCAGCAGGCTCCAGCATTACTGAACAACTGTCTGGTATGCTTTGGTTTGATTACTTTATAGTGCTGGGTGTTTGTAAGATAGTCTGTCTGTCTGTCTCTCCACCCCACCCCACCCCAACCCTTTCTCTCTCCTTTCTATTTAAGACCCAGAATTCACACAGTCTCCAACATATTACTGAACAACTGTTCAGTATGTTTACTTAGTAGTGCTGGGTGTTAGCTCCTGTATCTTTTCCACACAAAGTAAGTATGTAAATTTGTAATACAAACTGACAAGAAAGACAGCTGAACCCTCTTTGAATCAGAACACTTTCCTTTTTTTTCCCACAGCACAAAGCTCAAAACTCTGTGTTCCTAAGATGTAGATTTACACAAAACTGGACATCTGTCAAGATATTTGGTGAAGACAAGTGCTTGCCTCAACAGCCTTGCTTTTCAAGACATGTGGCAAATGTGCTAACATCAGAAAATGTCTTATTTGTTAAGACATGTGGCAAAATGAATCTGCATCAGAAGTGTTACTTGCAAAATGTGTTTGCATTAAACTTTACTTGTCAATACAGCTTGCAAAATGTGTTTGCATTAAACTTTAAAGAACTTTATTGTAAGAAATCTGCCCGCATCAAAATTTGTACTCATGGAAAATGTACTGGCAGCAACAGTCTACCTGCCAAGATATTTAACAAACTGTGGTGCATCAGAAGTCTTAATTGTCAACACATTTGTTGCCATCAAAAAGAGGAGAAATGAAAAGTAACACTTCTTGTGAAAGACATGATTATCCCATTCAAATTAATATTAGACAAATTCACTGTTCATTATTATGCTGGAAACATGCGTGATTACTGGGTCTTAAATTTGTATCACAAAAGCTGAAGTCCATTGGAATGTGGTATTGTGTAGGTAGTAGTTTCCCAGGTTAGTCCATCGCCTACAGGGTCGTGGATTGATGGCATCAGTATATGGCGCCAGAATGTTCTGCATGAAAAAAGCAACATGACTGTTAACAGAATGAGTAACAAATACACATCTTTATCCTTTAGACAGCAATGCATTGTTTACTTCACTAACATATAGCAGGCAGCGGGGATAGCTCAGTGGTTAGAGCGTCAGACTTGTGATTGAAAGGTCACGGGTTCCAATCCCGGCAGGAGTGGCAGGAGAATTTTCTTCTCCTGGGTCAACTTTCTGTGCTGACTCTTAGTTTGGTATCCGTTCCACCCCTGTCTAACCGCAGTAGCACATAAAAGATCCCAGTCATTCTGCTGAAAGTGCAGGTGGCAGATTGCAGCTAATCATGCATGCACCTTACATGCGTGGCTTTGCATGAAGTGACATGGTGCATGGTTGTATGGTGTACACAGAATGCACTGAGATGGCAGCAGTTTCGTGTGGCACCAGCCATGCCATAAGTACACCACTCTGATTGATATTCAAAAGCCTGCTATAAAAAGCTATTCACTCATGTAGGATCACGTGTGAGCACAGTGAGCCTGCTCGATAGTGGAGAATAGTGCTATATAAAAGCAATCAACAACAGTTATATTATACATGTAGTAAGACAACAATAATATGGATAAAATTACATCTACATTTATATGGAGTCGTAATAATATTGATATCTGAATATGGGGAGCTCTGTGTTTTCCGAATTTCAGGGTGGACTAAATAAAAATGGGAAGTACAAGTGAGAGTGAGTTTCTGTAGCAATATAAACAATTTAAGCTTTGGAAGACTTTTAACAACATACAGGAGAAATGCCTCGAAGCTATTAGCAGAGATGCTCTTTATAATATAAAGACTGTATTAGATCTTGTATGAGGTACTAGCTAAAACAGAAAAGCTATCTCCCAAAAGCCTAATGATGTGGTGTTGTTATTGGTTGTTACTTTGTTGTCGTTTTTTGGGGGGTCCCAAAGTAAAGCATACAGAAGTCTGATTTTATTAGGATGTATCTAGGTGCAAGGAAATGATAATAATCGCATAACCCACACAGGCCCTGAGAGCTCACACATTCTTTAAATGCACATTTTTTTTTAATTCAACACATACAACATGCACGCATGCACACACACACACACACAGAGTCATATATCAGGGCAATGGGACTGAAGAAAAGACTTTTCAGAAGCGAAAACAAGGAAGATTTGAAAGAAATTACTCCAAAGTCTGATCCAAAGGAGGACCATTGTTATTTAGTCAGACCTGATTTGCTGCAAGAGTAGAACATCAGTGACCAAGCATTTAATGGATATGAATTTCAATCTAGATATGGTCATCTGACAGCACACCTTCAAAAACCATTTCAACCCAATGCTAATAAACACACACACACACACGCACACGCACACACTGTAAACAATATCCTTCATCAGTTTGGAAAACTCCTCTTGACTAAAATATCCAAGCAGCTCCAAATGAAGCGATAAATTAATGTAGAGAGATACTGCAAATAGGTAGCAATGACACCAGGGAAGAATTCCATGTTAGCAAACTAACTTTAGAAATGTTAAAAGCACCACTGCAACAAACAAGAAAAGTAACTACAAGTACGGAAACTTGAGCTGCAACACATTCGCTGTGTCACAGCATTCTGAGTGTTTGCTTGACTGATATGAAGTAATATCAAATGATTTCATCAAGAATTTGCCCTAAAACACCTTTTTTTTGTGGAAGTATATATTATTCATTTAACTTTTGATCAAGTCATGAAAAAATTGTTTTATCTGAAACAAAGATGATTGCTAGCATTCTGAAACAAGCTCAGCACACATAAAAGTTTTTTCTTCTCTTTTTCTCTTTTTTTTAAGGACACTGATTTTATTTAGACAATATAAAACAGTGCACATTTTCAGCTCAAGCAACAATCAAACAAATAATACTGAACAAATGATGAAAAGGAAGAAACTAAGTTCAGGTGCAGAATCAACACACAAAGGAGTTAATTAGCACTTGAAAGAAGTCACACAAACACAACAAAGACCAGAGTTGCTTACAGTAACTCTCATCTGGCATACAAGGTACACAAACTCCACCAGAGGTACATTTGAGGATGTCCCTCTAGTGAAGTTTATGTAATAGAGGTACAGTTGAGGATGTACCTCTGGTGGAGTTTATGAAATTTGTATTTACTCACGTGCCAGCTGAGAGTTACTGTAGGCAACTCCGGTCTTTCTTGTTGTGTTTGTGCCACGTCTTTCAAGCATTAATTAACTCCCTTGTGAGTTGATTCTGCGCAAGTGCTCTGGGCCTCGTTCTGTTTCAGATTCTATCAGTTCAAGTACAACTTTTGGAGATGTTCTAGAATGTTTTAAATCAACAACAGCAGTCGATTTCTTCCATTTCATTGTTTGTTCGTGTATTATGCTCTGCTTGGCACTTGAAAAGGCATTTACATTGAAAATTTGCAATTTTTTATTGTCAAAATAAAATCAGCATTAATTTGAACCTTTTGCATGTTTGAGCATGAAATTTAAAATTACTTCATTGATGCCCACTGTGCCACTGGAGTGGGGCATCACCCCTGCACCCCACCAAAGCTGCAGCTGCCCCTAGACCCAGGCCTTTATTTTGAGCATGTCAGCTTGAATGGTTCAAATTTATGCTTTTGGAGCTGCAAATTCTGAGCAGAACATGACAAGTGTTCTTTTTAGGTTTTGTAATCTTCCACGTTACAATCAACACTGCAATACGCTGACAGCATAACTATAAATGATTCAGAATGCGTCAACTCTGCCAGCTGAAGAGATCATTTCAGCAATGTAAGCAATTTATGTTTCTGACTGACATGTTCATAAAATCTGTCTTGGAAAAAAACATGCTTACCATGTTTTCATAACAGATACGGTGCTACCACTTTCTGCAAGATGCAGAGAAAAACTTGAGGAAAAAGTAACCCCTTATAGTCCAAACAGTTCAGTAAACCTATTTATTAGGACAAAACACAACATGCAAATTTTGGGGGTAATCCCCTTTATCGAACTACAAAACGACACTTAAAACAACAGGTAAATGGTGAAAAACAATGAAAAATGAGATGAGGAGCTAAACCACTTATTTGTTTCTGTCTTGTCAAGCACTGGACAAGACAGAAACAAGTGGTTTAACAACAGTTAAATGGTAAAAAATGAGAGGGGGAGCTAAACCACTTGTCTGTTTTTGTCTAAGCACTGGGCAAGACAAAAACAGATAAGTGGCTTAGCTCCCCATCTCAATTTTCATTGTTTTTTCAATGTTTAACTGTTGTTTAAATGACGTTTTGTAGCTTGATAAAGGGGATTGCACCAAATATTTGCATGTAGTGTTTTGTCCTAATAAATAGCATTCTTTTGAACCTTTTATGTGTTTGGATCTTGTTTTAGAACGCTAGCAATCTTTCTCGTTTCATTTCAGTAAACCATCAACTGTGCAAACACAAACCTACCTAATAACTGTATCAGTGTATTTTGCACTCAACTGAATAATTGTTAACATCAAACATGAGCTCCATCTGATAGGAAAGCTTACCTGCCATGACAAAGACCAAAAAATCTTTTCCAGTTGCCCCAAAAGCCAAAGTCATAAGGGTTCTTGTAAATCTGAAATCAAGCAAAGTATTGACAGAATGGAATGTTAACATTTCCAGATTAACAAGTTGCCAAATACCCAGGTCTTCATAATACTGACTGATACACAGCATTTTTATTTAGACTGAACAAAACTAGTGTACTGCATATTCATTGATACTAAGCTACTTACTTTTAAACATGGTAGGACTGGGTAGTGCAGCTCTTGGAGCATCAGGTTTACCCAGAAAAGGTGCCAAACATTTCCCACAAGGGATCAAGAAACTATGAATAATGTGGTTTGGGGAAATTTAAATGACACATTGTTTGATGATTATTGAGTAGTATTTTGATCTTGGTCTGGTATAGGTGACTTTCCATCTACCACCAGCTGAAGTTACCATCATCTTGTGAATCAACTGTTAGCCCTAAAAGCAAACAAGGCCCAAAACTGCCTCTAGCACTCACCATAATGCTCTAAGAGAGGGCACACATACATCTCACTAAAATGTAAATCATTTACATTGTGGCATTTCAACTCACCAATCCCTTTTTGTGGTATCGCTTTCTCTCCTTAGCATTGATATGTGCCTCAATGCTGGTCTCCCCATGACTGATAAGCCGTGCATGCCACATCATGAGAAGACCAAGTGCCACAGACACACCAGCGCACAAGATGAACTGGAATATGACAGCATTGTGGAACATCATGTCACCATAGCCAGCAAGAGCTTCAGGGTGGGTGCTGTCACTTTCACTTGTGTCCAGACTGGCTGTAGTTTCTTGTGGCTGGAAAACAGTTGTAAAAACAGAACATATGGACTTAAAGTAAATGATCTGGTACCAACAAATTCACACGGTCATTAAAAATGTTATCATGTGATCTTATGGATCAATGCATCAGTGCAAGTACAAACAATTGCACATAAATGTGCTGCCAACACTGTACTCCTAAAACATTTCTTGTTTTTTGTTAATTTATCTGTCAAACTATGCACTCCAAACAGGTACAGAACTCAGCATAACTTCTTCTTTTTTTTCCCCCATGAACTTACTTCAAACAGAGTTTGAAAGAAAATATGGAGAGAGAAAATAGTTGCCAGAGTGAACCAACGACTACTCAGAAATTGGCCCAGAACTGGCAGCTGTGACTTTTGCAACTTCTTGTGTGAAAGATTACAAAGGGTATTCACTCATGCAAAACAAACTTTGCTGAATTCAATTGCCCAATACATTCTCTAGCATTTTTAGCCATTCATCTAGAACAGCTGATCTGTTTTTTAGTCTCAGAGGCACTGTGGCTTCAGCTGGTCATAATGACATAAGGGCAAAAACTGTCACTCAACTATCTTAACAAATGAAATTGTATCAAAATATTTTAATCATTCTTTTTCTACAGATGATTGTTTTAGACCAAGTTTACTGATGCATTCTGGTAACTTTTTTTGTCTTACAAAAAACAAGTTGGAATGATTTTGTCTCTGAGAGAGCCAGTGTTTGATACTATAGACTCAATCAAACTGAACAGCTTGAAAGCCTCTATCATTATACATATAGTCTCACTTTTTTATGATACAGGTAAAAAAAATGGGCCCTAAAGTTTGACCAACATACACATACATTTTTAAGTCAACAATAATTAAATACACATTGAGAACTGTACCTTGGCTTTAACACCCCATATTTTTTGGTATGCCATGTTGAGTGGGAAGAAAAATGCTGGTACAGTCAACTCCTGTAAAACGGGAAAGAGAAACAGAAATCATTACAAAAAGAAAAAAAGAAATTACTGCAGACACCTATGGAGCATCATGCAAGTCAGCCATACACTTTCAAATAGTTTGAACAAGAGATAAGAGACAAATAGTTTCCACCAATTTCGTTCTCACCATGGACCATGCAGCAGTTTTCTCTCTTCAACAAAACACTCAATCCTCACTGGCTTACAAGGTAAACTCTGGCAACTAAAGAAAAACTTTAAACATTACAGCCACTGAACATCATATTTCTGTATGAATCAGCTGCATCATTGAAGATTAAAAGTATATATCATAACTGGAGCTCCTCGTCCTATCTCCCAACACACGTAGCCCTGATATAACCCTTTGTGGTTGACTGGGCTCAAAGCACTAACTAACTAACCCAACACACTCTCTGCCTCTCTGCACCTTCCCTAAAAGGTAAAATCTAAAACACTACACATGCAGATTTACTTGAGGCAGGCTGGAGACAGGTGGAAGTGTTAGGAGTAAGAGACAGAGAAAAAGGTTAGTCTTGATCTGCAACTTGAAGGCAGACAAAGTTTGAGTAAATCAACGGAAAAAAGGAGACTGTTCCAGATTTGCCATCATAGGTAAGTTTCCATTGCATCACTATGACTAAGGGTGCAACAGGGTAGTCCCCCACCCCTCACCACACATAAAGGCACAAAAAAACGTTTTCTTGCCTGCTTTCCAAAGAAGTGTTGTTTGAAGACATCGTGCCCAGCAAATGTGACATACACTGTACCAAACCACATGTAGAAGCAAAACAAGAAGAAATAGCGGTGGTTGTAGTAGCCTATACAGTTGTTCAGCCAGGCTGGTCAATGATAAGGATGTGTGCCTGAATTACTTCCTCTTTGATACTAAACCAGAAGCACATAGTTATATCAGCATGTTATTTTTATGTCACCAGTTTGGTAAGATTGCTTTGCATCAATCAGAAGTTCTAATTGAAGCTGAGAAAACTTCGTAAGATGACACTTGGAACACTTTTTATGACTTTTATTTTTATTCTGATAATTCAATTACTGGTAAACAACAGGGTCAACAGCAACAGTGACCAGCTGAGGAAAGAACTAGTTACATGAAATATTTGGAATCAAATCATTGCTTCATCTTATCATCCTGCAGCCTACACAAGGCTTAAAATAACTAGCATTCTCAAAACATGTTTTGTTCAACAGGTAGAATTTACATACCTACTCACATGCAATATTCTCATGAATCAAAATGTTGATTAAAAGGATACGGCAGTGGTGGTCCATCTTGAGAATGCATCGTTTACAAACAGAACAGTGGTGGGAGCGTGGTGGCTTAGGAGAGATGCACTTCTTGCAGATTGACACCACTTGAGGCACATTCTGAAAATGACCACGTCACAATCACACAATTCAAAGTGGTTTCAATCTTCACCTTCTCTACAGGTTATTTCAAAATGTCTACATGAGCAAGGTGGCTGCTAGAAAGTGCTGTTTAAGTGAAAGCTGCCTGACATGTAAAAGATGGACCCAGGTTCAAATCTGCTTCGGCTCCCCTGTTTCTTTGAAAGTTGTGGTTTATGAACTGTCTTGTGGTTTTGTTATCATACCCACCCCACCCTACTGGTCCACAATGAATGAAACTATAAAATGGCTCACACCACTGTTCATCTTATTGTAGCAGTCACTCTGCAGTTTACAATGTAGGTAAAGTACCCCTGTGTCCTGTGGTAACAAAATTCCATCTTACAAGAGCTCTACAAAGCCCAAAAATAATGTTATCATGGGAATGTGTGTGTGTATGTTGCCCAATCTATTTATTGGCCCTTCTTTGTCTGTTCTGTCCTGTTGGCTTCCCATATAGATCTTCATCATGGGATGTGTTGACGTTGTCCCATCTCTGTATGGCTCCATCTCCAAATTGGGGAATGCCCCATCTTTCTATTGCCCTATCTATACTGGGGCACATTGAATTCCCACCCCTATGTTTGAAGTGGACTCACATATCTATGTTTCCCTGTCTCTGTATTGTACCATCGCTATACTGTATTGCCCCATCTCTCTCTCTCTAGCCCTAGGTCACACTGGTTTACATTGCCATGTCTGAAGTGAACTCACCTGTCACACACACACACACACACACACACACACACACACACACACACACACACACACACACACACACACACACACACACACACTAACACTAACATTTTGGTCAAATTTTAATGTAACAGATAAAAAGGCAAATGACTTTTAAAAGAAATCTGTGAGCCGGTTTGGCCTAGTGGTAATGCGTTAGGCTGGTAAGCAGAGGGATTTTAATTCAAATCTGCTTTGGCTCTCCTGAAAAGTTGTGGTCTGTGGACACTGTCTTGTGACTTTGTCCCTCACAATTATGAACCATTAAAATGGCTGTCATCACTGCCTACCTTAATGCAGAAGTCATTCTGGTGGTAACAGTGTAGTGATAGGTATACAATCTCCCTCTTCCCTCACCTCCATACCCCCCCCCCCCCTTCTCCCTGTCCCTAATAAGCCTTATGGTTTCTGTAGACGTTAAACATCATGTTTACTTACTTACTAAAAGGAATCTGATTTGTTTTCCCAACACAGAGAACAGACCTGGCTATTTGCATCATCTGTTTGCAACATAATAAAAAATATAAAAAATAAACCATTTGGTGAGATCTTAATGACTTATATATTTATTTACTATGTATACTTTCTTTTTTGACATACGGCAGACCCCATAATAACAGTGTTGACATTTTAGACTCTATTTGCATAATTTCCATGTTTGTAAATGTTTCATGGTATAACAGTTAAAAATTTAAGTATGTAATTAATACAATAATAGTTACAACAGATGTAAGTAAGTAAGTAAATTGATGTTTTACGCCCAGTCAACCAGTGCAGTTATATCAGGGCGATACACATTTTGTCATTATATATTTATATATAATATTACTTTTTAAAAGTGTATATGTGTTAAAACTGGTATCTGTACAATTTTAAAACCATACTTAAAAGGGAAGTAAGACACAAACATAACCAAAAGTGATCTCAAGTTTACATTTTTCCAAACATATTGATTTCTTTCAAAAAGTTAAAAATCTTCTCAGGTGAAATCTCCTGAAAAACACACAGTGCTTGAGCTGTAAAGTGGCTTTCTCTTATAAGATCTGAACAACTAAGTAAAATATGTTGAATAGTTAAAAGTTCATCATATGGTGGTTCCTCACCCTCACACATTGGTGGTTCCTCACCCTTCAATAAAATGGAATGAGTAATAAAAGAATGGCCAATGTGCAATCGGGCTATCACAGTTTCTTCTTTTTTGTCCAAGGACAAACAACACACTCTTTTAAAACTGGGAATATTTTATGTAATTTATTTCCAGGGAGCTCATCCCACTCAGACTGCCACAATCTAATATATATTTATTTGCATGTGATTTTAAGTGTGAGAATGGGATGAGCTCAACCAACAAGGGCATCTTTAGCTGCAGAGTCTGCAACCGAATTACCCCTAATGCCCACATGGCCAGGGACCCAGATAAAGACAATATCCTTCCCATCTTTGGTCAAATCCATATATAGTTATAGAACCTGTACCAAGACATGGTGTTCATATTTAGGTTAAATATAGCTTTTAGTGATGAAAGTGAGTCAGACAGTATGAAAAATGATTTTTCTTTAGAACAATAAGAATATATTTTCTTTAGAGCCAAAAGAATAGCTTGTAAGTCTGCAGTGTATATGGAGCTGTCATCCGGAAGGTGACAAGTCAAAGGTTTCCTGGAACATTTTGTGGAGACAGATGCCACAGTGACTCCTGTCTCTGTTTTAAAACCATCTGTGAAAAAAAAAATCTGACGAAGGATATTCTGAAATAAGTTGCAAATAAAACTGCTGTATGTTTCCGGGTTGGTTGTGTCTTTTTTAAATCTGGTTAAATCAAAGCGAACTGTAGGAACAGAAAGCGTTCAAGGGGCAATGTCCACAGAGGACGCAACATCAATCAGGTTTGGATTAATTTCAGATTTTTCTGGGTGTGGTAGAATACAGATGCTGAGCGGTGGAGTTTTCGACACCAATTCTTGAAATAATTTGATGTTGATGGCAGCTCCCCAATCAGTATGTCCTACTACTTGCAGAATATCCAGAGCTTTCTGACAGGAAGATTTAAGATACTGCATGTAATTTTTAAAAGTGAGTTTGGTGTCAAAAATGAGACCAAGGAATTTTGCTTCTTTGACTACTTTAATAGGCGTTTTTTCCAGATAGATGTTAGGGTCTGGGGAAAAAAATCATATTGTTGGTGAAAGTGGATGCAGACTGTCTTGGAGGTGGAGAACTTAAAGCCATTCTCAGACACCCACTCTTGGATGCTGTTAACACACAGCTGCATAGCCCTCTCCACTCTGTTTAACGTCTTTCTGCTTACACACAACCAGTAGCCATTAATCACAAACATACACAGTGGACATTTTCTCACTTTATCATTATGCAACTCTTTTCTCTTAGAACCTGAGGTCTCTGGAAAGGATGATTTTCAAAACCAAACAAAAGGAGGAGGGGCTGTTTATTCTTTGTGTTAACTAACTGTAGCATATATGGCACAGCTGACAAACTACAATGCACAATTTATTATTACAACTTAGGGCTCCCATTAGCAAGTATTTTAAGGGGATCCCTAGGACTCCCTGCTACAATGTTTAGAGGGTCCCTGGACAATGTGAAAGAGTCAAGTCTAATGTGAAACAGCAGCTGTGCATAAGTTGTGCTTTGCATATAATGCCCTTTGTACTTTCTACAACTTAGTTCTGGGGTTCAGTTCTGTCAGACAATGTTACTTTTAGTTGTACACTTTCTGGTATGTTGGCTCATTATGGTAGTAATAGGTTCATTCAATTGCATTTTCTCATAGTTCCACAATACCATTACAAAATAATTACATGTCTGAAACAAGTTAGAGTAATGCTCTGGATCTGTGGATCCAAACAGAAAATGAAAGAAGACAGATTAGCTAATTATGTAATCAAATGTGCATATTAATCTATTATTTATATATATATATATATAATATATATCTTACTGCCACTCAAATCTTAAACACACAGCAACTGATCCAAGGGATCAGGACGCATGTGCACTGGAGTGGGCGGGGCTTAGCTAACTAAGAATAAAGCACTACATGTGGTTATGAAGAGGAAAAACAAAACAACAACAAAACACAACTTGCAAGCGTTCAACAGAATTAATTTCCATCACCTATGACTATGTCAGTCCAAGCTATACTGTCATAATGTATGCTGGAAATATTTAGCCGCATGAAGTTTATTATGCTGTTGACATGCTTCATTAACATGCCGTATACTTGTAATTACATTTGTTGCAATAAAAATTATGATTGTGGATTAAAAACATTCTTACACCATCCCCTCTAGGGAACTGCACTTTCCCACCATTTGTTTATAGAACTTTTGCCCTCGTCACGACCCAGCAGGAAGGTTCATTTATGTTGCTACGGGTTTTTTGTAACTTCAGAAACGTCCACCTTTATGATTTTATACTGAGGCCCTGTAGAGGTTTAGTCTGAGGAACAAAAATGCCACCACAGCAAGAAAGCAACTTTCACTGGACTAGGCAGAACGTAATTATCTTTGGTACACCCCTAACGGTTCCCCAAACAAGAATCGTGACACGAAGACTGGCCTACATTCCATTGCATGAGATACATTTCAAACACAATTGTTTTCCCTCCACTGCTGAAATTTAGGCACGATGCTATTCCTTGGAAATGGATAGACTGACTCTGACTTGTTTGGGCTTGACCGTGAGCAAGAAGTAACGATAAATGAACTGTTTGAAGCACGTGGCTGGGATTATGTTCATGAAATTTTTCTTCCTTTCCTGAGTTTCAACGAGACATTTCTTGCCAGGAACAGTTTTGTCCAGCCATTTTTCGCCACAGATGATACAAATGTAGTGAGTGTTGAACCAGAGACTGAAAAGAAGGGTGATAGTTGTGCCAGTACCATCAATGTAACTGCAGGTGTTGATGCGAGCCATTCAGGTCAAGAAAACAAGGCCTCTGAACTGGATGGTGACAGACGGGAATGTGTCTTTTGTTCCCTGTGTTTAACCTGTGTTAAGCAGCAGTGGTTGGGCCATGGGCAGGATGTTCACAAAGGAAAATTCTAGGATCAGGAAGAAACTGTATAGGAAATTTTGGTCTACGATGAAAATGCGTGGAGCATGGTGGCATCCTTTATATGTTCGTAAAAAGGAGACTGCGATGTGTCGAGACCACACTGATGGAACTGTTGTGCATGTGCTTAGAGAGATCATGCCGGAGTGTGTCTTAAAATTAGTTAGAGGGCTCTATCCTTATCCACCTGACACTCCATACCTTGGACACAGGTAGTGGTAAAGGTAGGTGACGATTTCTTTTCCGCTTCTGTTATTGTGTGTCTGCATCTTTCACGCATACCATGAACATGCATGTCTTGACAAACACATGTACAGCAGCTCCGCCCTTTTTTGTTTCCATTCAAATCTAATTTCCTTATTTTGCATGTAACACCATTGTCTTGTGGTCTATTGAATACCGTGTTCATTAGATGCAATAGTAAGTTACTTCGGTGCCAAATTTTGGTCTCTGTTATGCCCTCTGTCTGAAAATAATCGAGTCAGATGTGGAGCGACGGGATGTTCCGTACCTCTCAAATTTTTTAAACTCACTGGTTGTCTAGTAACATGGTGCTTAACATCCACAGAAACCGCAAGGCTTATTAGGGACAGGGAGAAGGGGGGGAAGGGGGGGAAGGGGGTATGGAGGTGGGGGAAGAGGGAGATTATATACCTATCGCTACACTGTCACCACCAGAATGATTCCTGCATTAAGATGGGCAGCAATGAGAGCCATTTTAATGTTTCAGTAGGAAGTGATGGACAAAGTCACAAGACAGTGTCCACAAACCACAACCTTTTTGAAGAGAAAGGAGAGCCAAAGCAGTATCGAACCGAGGTCCTTCCGCTTACCAGCCTAACGCCTTACTGCTAGGTCAAACCAGCTCACCTGGTTGTCTAGGTAGGTAGTGTTGCTTAATGTCCTCAGATGTCAGTTGACATATTAGGGACAAGCTGAGACCAATGCCGAAGCATGGTTCAATATAGCTTTACGTCCACAGAAACCAGAAGGCTTGTTAGGACGGACAGCCCAGGACGGCCACCTCGACTCTCACACAGCTCCTGAACTATGTCCTGGTTGTCTAATGGCTTCGCTCCTTATATATACCCCTGTTGCCTCTTTAGGTAGTCTCCCTTGATTACTATGCCTATGGCACAGTTTGATTACATTGAACAAACAAAAGAAAGATAATTTTACTCAAGAAACTCCACTGAGGTTTTTCCCCCTTCTTTTCTTTGAAAGCTGAAAATTTGCAACGAATTATTTTCATCTTAGAAGCCTTCACAATGACCAATGGCCAAATATCTCTACTTAATCCTCAGTGTCTTTGCATGCTTTTTGAGATTAAACTTTTTAGAATCATGTGACCAAAACATCTCACAATGTAGGTACATAAAGTGCTGACATGAACTTTGTTACTTTGAGAGCCCAAGAGAGATCAAGAGCAGGGAGGTGGAACTGGGCTCTCATAGCCGGATGGACTGTCTTGTTGCAAAGTTGTTTCTCAACAGTTGCTTCTAAGACACTGCCCTTTGTGAGTTTGCTCTGCACAGCTGTTGAAACAGTAATTAGAGCAGTACACTGGTGGGGTCCACACCTCCTTAACATTGTTGTTCTGGCAGTGGCCAATGGTCTCTTCAGTCTCTACTCTTTCCCCCATCCCTAATAAGCCTTATGGTTTCTGTGGACCATGTTTACTAACTTTCTTATTGTTATCTTGTTGTTAGCTGTGCGCTGGTGTAGTTGTGTTTTACTGATGTAAAAAAAGGTGTCTCTTACTCTTCTTACGTCTGTCAATACCAAAGTCATTGTAAGGTAGAGCATATGTGCTCAGTGTTGCAAATGTCAGGGACCTCAGGAGAAGATAGAACAGCTCTAGAGAAATGTACTCACCTATACACGACGTCACACAAGGAACAATTAAACACAAGTGCTTTTGACACAGAGTCTTCGCCGGGTGTAAGAAGAGAGATAGAAAATAATAAAAGAAGAAGAAGAAAGTAAAGAAGAAGATAGACAAGGAGTTGAAGTAAAACACTGTTAAGAATGTAAACCTAGATTTAAAATGACGTCATCAAAATGACAAAAATTAGGAAGCGCATGATCTACCCACGTAATTATGAATACACACCCACACACACCCACACACACACACACACATTCCACCTGCAGAGCAACAATATGTAATTTAGAAGGGCTGCAGGAAGTCTGAACATTTTTCATTTAGTCTACCAGGGGACATGGTGCCCAGTCTCTGGGTGATGTGAGTGTTTTCGTTGAAAGGAGTCCCCATGGCCATGCAATTGCCATAACCCTTTAACTTTGCTGTCCGCAATGGTATGACTGGCAGAGTTAAAGTGTTGGGCTACAGGTTTGCTGAGGTTATGGTGGATGTCAGCCAGATGCTCCAAAAAACGAACCGCGAGGGACTTGGAAGTCTCACCAACATAAATGAGGTTGCAAGGCCGACAAGTGATGGCATACAGCAGGTTGTCACATTGACATGTGACACCAAAGGCCTATCACAAAATGTCTTGCCAACTGTAGTGCTATTTTATTGTCTCTGTGCTTTATCATCCACACAACCTCCAGTCTGCCAGATTCTCTGATCAAACTGGCATATTCTTCAAAATAGCACTACAGTTGGCATGACATTTTGTGATATGCCTTTGGTGGCTTTCAAGAAAGATTGGAACCTACGTGAGATTCTCATACACTCCAACCTCCGTAGTTATGCTAACTCCACACCAGGCACATTCCTCTGCTCCACTGACAGGTGCAAGGTATGCCCCTACTTAGAGGTCCCAATGGTCACATGTCTATCAAGAGGACTTTCACGTGTCAGAGCGATGTGTGTGTGTGTGTGTATGTGTGTGTGTGCGTGTATTCATAATTACATGGGTAGATATGCGCTTCCTAATTTTTGTCATTTTGATGACACTGTTTTAAATCTACATTTACATTCTTAACATTGTTTTAGTTCAACTCCTTGTCTATCTTCTTCTTTACTTCCTTCTTCTTTTATTATTTTCTATCTCTCTTCTTACACCCGATGAAGAGTCTGTGTCGAAAGCGCTTGTGTTTAACTGTTCCTTGTGTGTCGTCGTATAGGTGAGTACATTTCTCTAGAGCTGTTCTACTTTGTCAACCTCACCAGCAGTTGTTCACTCATTCCTCAGAAGAAGAGTTCATAGGACCACATTTTCAGTCAGTCAGCAACAAGAGGTCTGGACTTAGCAAAAACATAACCTGGCCCCCTTTAGTGTGTCCCTTGGAACCCTCTAGCGGTAATTTAAGGGCATCCTTTTCAGTTCTAGTGCATAGGGGATGCACATTTATAATGCGTTAATGGGAGCCCTGATTTTATTTATAAAATTAAATGTATGAATAGGGTTGCTGTAACAAGGTTCTGACTCACACACTATACACACAATTGGCACTACCTGTGGAGGAAGCCCAGGGTTGGTGAAAGCTGCCATGATGTAGTTAAAGACGATGTTGACAAGGAGCCAGTGCGCAAAGATGAAGTGCACCATCACCCAGAAGAGCTCCGTCTGGTACCAGATGTGTGGCAGCACACAGATGTAGAATACTGTCACTACCATTGTAGTCAGCACCACTATTAATGTCACCATTATCTGTAAATGTATCAGAACTGTTGTACAATATATATTATATATATTATATGGAAAAGATGCTGTTAGTGTTAATAATGGAAAATACCAGTCCAAGAAAACTTAGGCCTGTACAACATATAATATATATCTGTAAATCATGTGATCCACAGTAGGGGTCTATTAGCCACTCAAACAATGCAGTTGTTGTGGCTCCAGCTGGCTCTGTCTTATTCAAAATTAAATGGCCCAATTTCCACAGAACTGAATAATACAGGGTGCACAGCAATCAGATTCCGAATGTCTACAGTTTGGACAGAGCTGCACAGTATTATTATATATACTATAAATGCTACAAATACAATTGAATGGCCTTATTTGCTGCCCAAGGTAACTTTCCTGAAGCTATTGATTGAGCCAACAAGGACTGTGCACAGTTTTATAGCTAGGTGCTTCCAGTCAACTGCAGTTAGGACAAAGAAAGAGGGTATTGTGTTATAAGACTAATCAGTGCAATGCCAACAATCACACTACCTGTCCTGCTACCTGATAGTATCACAGTATGACTATGAGACAATGAAATAAAAAAAATCTGGTTGTTCCTAATGTAACCCTATTGAAATTTAAATAGGGTCAATTGTAAAGTTTGGGAGCACAGGTTCTAGTTGGTCTCTGAGGAGTTTACCAAATTTTTAGTTGCTTGGTTTGCCTTTTAGTTTTAGCTGTTTTGTAAGCTATATAAAAGCAAAAGTAAATTTTTCTCACTTCTGTACACTTCTTTGTAACATTCTAAGTAGGTAGGGAATGATAATAATCAAGAAGATTTTGAAAGTTGTTGGGGTGTTGGACCTGTAGTTTTCATATCTTTCTGATCATATCTTTCTGATCAATGCCCTTTCTGAGATCTGAATAATATTAATATTTAAAAAAAAAGGTCCACACAGTTCTTCAACATTTCATGCAGCTGATTACATTATAAGATTCTTAAACTGTTTTTAATAAATTTGTTATATATATATATATATATATATATATATATATATATATTCTTATTAAGAATATAACATATATTTATTAAAAACAGTTTCAGGAAACTTTTATACCATTATAGGCATGTAAAGCATGAATCTGGTCTCCAGTCACACAAGGTTTTAATTTATGAATGACTATGATATCTGTTATTGCTACTTTTGCTACAAACTTGTATAACTCATCTGGTCTATAAAATAATTTATAATAATCTGTGTTTAGCTCATTAATTAGCTGTAAAACTAGTGGCAGAGATGGTTTAACCAGTAAAACAATTGTCTCTTTGCTAGCACTGTGTTCCAGTTTCCATTACTCACTGGTCCCATGTATTTGGTGAAGTGGTCAACCAGCCAGAACATTGGCTCCAGTGCAGCATCAAACATTGTGTTGCAGGAAGTAAACTGGTTGTAGCACAGTGTGAACATTGCCAGGTGGCAGTTTTCCATCTTCTCACTCAGCCAGCACTTCACACGGCGTGGGCAATGCAGGAGCCGCCAGTGGATTCTCTTCATTGCAAAACTGTCATCAGTATGCATCTAACCTAGTGATCTACTGCATTTCAATGTATACAGTTCGTCGAAAGTCGGAAGAACTTAGTTATACTGTACGATTGTAGCAATCCAGTTTGAGTGGTACATGACCAAAGTGTACAAAACAAAATGACAACAAGGTAATTTGTAATCAAAAGGAGAAACGTTTATTCTGGCAAAATTTGTTTTCTAGATTTTTACCCTGTTTGTGAACCAAAGTTCTGATCAAGTGTTGTCAGTGGATCGTAGGTCTCCACGACACAGTTTCAGCTTTCTCGCGTCACCGGATCGCTGCGCACGTCCAAGATCCCATGTCTAGCTTTCGATAAGAGAAGGCTACGGACAGACACATATAGCAGAGCAGAGCAGATTTTTCGTTTTTTGTTGTTGTTGTTTTTTTGGCTTATAACTGTGACTCGACTCCCAAAGGACACTTGAACACGAAGAACCTACGACGCCCTAGCAAAACACAGGAAGTTGACATCCAACATGATTTTCGCACCAGACAACTGGTACTTGTCTCCCTTGCGTCTTTCTCCACAGTGTCGATTCCACAGTAAGTACGGCTTATTAGAGACGGGGATTCCACAGCGACACCGTAGGCTACATACACTGGCTGTTGCCTCTCCGAGTGATCTCTTATATATATATATATATATATATATATATATATATATATATAATATTATATATATATATATGTGTTGTGTGTGTGTGGTGTGTGTGTGTTACAGGCAATCCGTGAAGTAAGGCATTTCATGTTGAAATGCCTAAAAACGGTGAGGCATTTCTGAGTGGCGAAAATGGCAGGCTATAAGCAATACACGTAATGCCTAAATTTTGTAGGCAATACGAGTATTGCCTGGAAAATAGTGCGGCTCGAGACTTCACAGTTTGCCGGCCTGACTGCCTGTGTCTGTATTCGGGCAAACTGTGTATTGATTCTCTCTCTCTCTCTCTCTCTCTCTCTCTCTCTCTCTCTCTCTCTCTCTCTCTCTCTCTCTCTCGCTCTCTCTCGCTCTCTCTCTCTCTGTAGTCTGTGTGTGTGTGTGTGTGTGTGCGAGACTGAGAAGGGGGGGGGGGGGGGGGGGTAGGGGGGGGGGGGGGCAAACACTGAGATAAAAAGACACTGAGAAGAACCCAGAGTCATGGAGACCGATGAAAGCGCGGAATCACTAGCATGCAGTTCACTGCGACTCATCACTGATTCAGTTCAGTGCAGGACTTCATCATGCTGTAGAGTTCACATCCGAACAGATTTGCCTTCCAGATCATGATTTTACTTTTTCTGAGCCGAACTCAATCCACTGTTGAAGCCGTACATACTAAAAACAAAGCCGTTCACATTAGATTCAGTCACTGACTTGCCACGGGATGGAGGACTCGGGAAACTGAAAGAATGATATTCTGTTCACGCAGAAGTTATATGAAAAATACAGGAATCACTAAGAAAACATACATGCTCTCCAGGGACACTGGCGGAAAAGGAACGCTGCCGGTGGTGGTGAAGTGATGCTTAATGTCCTCAGATGTCAGTTGACATATTAGGGACAAGTTGTGACCAATGCCGAAGCACGGTTCAATATATCTTTACGTCCACGGAAACCGGAAGGCTCGTTAGGACGGACAGCCCAGGACGGCCACCTCGACTCTCACACAGCTCCTGACCTATGTGGGACGCTGCCGGCCCAACGCACAACTGAGTTTTAACACCTTAATTGGGGCCATAAAACTCCCACCCTATCAAAAAGGAAAAGAAACCGGAAAGAAAGTGCCGGACCCGAAACATGTATACAATACACTCGGTTACATCCCCCCCCCCCCCCCCCCCCCCCCCCCGTACTCAATCACTTAATCGCATAGCAATAAATGAACAAAACTAAAAGGTGTAGGGCAACTAAGAGTTGACTTAACAAACCATCAAAGTCGTGGTACCCAATACATCCACGCTCGGCAAAAACGGTACCCCTTTTTACCAACATACTAGTAAAAGGCCTGGCTAACTAAACAAAAACTGACATCTCCAAAGACCAAACAATGATTGCATTGCAGTAAAAGGGCAAAATGATTCCTGCATTTAAGCCAAGTAAACCAGACAGACCCAGAACGCACTGCTTGAAACAGGACAAAAAGATGAAAAAGACGATTCCTTTACGTTAATGATGAAAACTCAAAGAAACATCTGTTCTTATTGCATTTGAAAAACCTACTGCCATCTGGGACATAAAAATGGAGGACGTTCCACAATTGGCTGTACAAGACCTCAAAACAACATGTTTATTTTTTATTTTTTTAAATCAGCACATTGCAACAATCGAATACTACATATTGCATGTCATTTACCACATGAACGGCACACAAATGATGTCTGCCATCACAAACCATGATTTCAATACCAAGCCTTATGTGAAGGCCCCGTGGTACGATAAAACGTTTCGCTAGAGAAATGCACACACGAGAATACAGGGTCTTAGATAAAGGTTAACACGTATACTCGAAATAAACATAACTCTCACTCACAGACAATACAACGCTCAGTGACCCTGATGTGGACTCTGTCCCGTTACTACTCAAATGAACATATATAATGCTATTAAGTAATACCAGATTAGCGGTCAAGCCATCAAAGTTCGATCATGATGAAATAAATATACACTAGGGTCACCACACTGCTCAGGAGAATGAAAAATGGAAGTTGTGGCAGATATGGAGTAACAA
Source organism: Alviniconcha marisindica (assembly GCA_018857735.1). NCBI lineage: Eukaryota > Metazoa > Mollusca > Gastropoda > Provannidae > Alviniconcha > Alviniconcha marisindica. Next base: position 59,951 of record JABMCL010002141.1, on the reverse strand, counting down.
TCAACTAACAGAGATGTAGTCACACTCACTGAGAACCCTAATCGACTGTATAAGGCGGGCATATATAACCATTTGCATACAAATCAACATATACAAAATGCAACACAGACACAATCAATTCTGATTCGCCCTTTCGCTTGTACATTTCAAGCAACCTTTCCGAGGTTGATCAACGTATAATTGACACTTCAACGTCTCTTGAGCATGTCTACCAGAACAATCCATACTCAATAGATGCCACATCCAATCCACATAATCAAAAGCAATTGTGCAACTTACGTACATTTACCTCTACTCAACAAAACGGCATAAACAATTAACACACTACAGGTCCATGCAAAAGGAAGCAAACTAAATCATAATGGCTACTGCCATGCAAGGTATACACTAGAAATAGCAAGACAGTTAAGTTACATGCTAACTCTAAACCAATGCCACTAAGTTTGAACAAGTTAAGGACCCTTAAGGCAACCCATTAACATACAAACACAAGGCATTACCGAACGACCATACCAAGCATCATATCCCCTTCCTTTTTCCTAAAGCATGGCACCACAGTGCATCTCTCGCATCGCTCGCATCTCTCGCACCTCTCTTGGGACATCAGTCCGAAGTGAGCTGGGCAGAACCAGCTGTTCAATGGTACCGCGACGTTGGTCAGCCTGCCCACGACGGTGGATCCCATTCTTCAGGAACCGTCGAAGGTACTGCTGCACCAACGCCCGCGTGGAGCGTTCCTTCTTGTTGGAGGGCTTGGCTGGCCAGGCTGAGAGCACCGGGCCAAGGACTGGATCCTGTTGCTGTAGTTGTTGCAGGTCAGCCATCAGTGTAGGTGAAGCTCGGTGGTCAGTCAGGTCCCCTAGGACTGCCTCAGTGCCGGACAGCTCCGCTACACTGTCCCCATTGCCTCCTGACAGCTCCTCTACACTGTCTCCCGGTCGGTGTGTGACTCTTCTACTCCCAATCCTGCTCGCAAGCGCCAGGTTTGTAGGGGAGCGGGGTGGGGAGTGAGGGAAGCAGGTTGGAAGCATGGATGAAGAGTCACAAATCAGAGGTTGCTATAACATAACTTCTTTTTTTTACACCAACCAGGAAACACTGTAGGCGCTCCCCGGAGATGAACACATGAACACCGGCCGCAACAGCAAACAAACAACCTGTCTCTGCAGGGACACGGGGGGAAAAGGGACGCTGCCAAAGTAAGTGAACATGGTGCTTAACGTCCACAGAAACCATGAGGCTTATTAGGGACGGGGAGAAGCGGGGGGAGGGGGGGGGGGTATGGAGATGTGGGAAGAGTGAGATTATATACCTATCGCTACGCGGCTGTCACCACCAGAATGACTTCTGCATTAAGATGGGCAGCGATGAGAGCCATTTTAATGTTTCATAATTGTGAGGGACAAAGTCACAAGACAGTGTCCACAAACCTCAGCCGGTCGAGGGACGCTGCCGGCCCAACGCACAAGTTTTAACACCTTAGATAATTGGGGCCATAAAAGTCCCACCCAATCAAAAAGGAAAAGAAACCGGAAAGAAAGGTTAAAGGGTCATGGCCCGAAACATGTATACAATACACTCGGTTACATATGAAACACTGGAGACTGTGAAGAAAGCAAGATCATCAACTGGACTACCTGATGTCAAAGTAAGTGCAACAAACCCTCTGCCTATCTGTTACTTCCTCTCCGTCATTTCATCTGTGTGTGTGTGTGTGCGTGCGTGCGTGCGCCGCGCATGCATGCGTGCGTGCGCCGTGCGTGCGTGCGTCACGTCTGTCTGTCCATCCGTCCATCATTCCCATGGCTGTCTGCATGTATCTCTGTCTCTATCTATCTCATTATCTGTCTCAGTGTGCGTCTACCTGTCTATCCGCCTGCCTGCCCATCCGTCTGTCCATCAGTGTGTCCGTTTGTCTGTATTTCCATGGCTGGGTGTCTGTCTGTCTCAGTCTCAGTGCCTGTGCACGCCATGTTTGCCTCTGTATATCTGTCTCTGTGTGTCTGATAATGGAAACATCAATTTCTTCAAGTATCTGTTTTTCGCACAGTAGCATCATATCTGGGCATCATGCCTGGGCACAACATGCATTTTCTGCATTCCTCTTGTTTTCCATGGTAGATGAGAATACCATACGCTTTCAACTGACCTTGAACGACCTCATTAGTAAGAGATGATGTGATGATTTGCACTTGACAGAATCTATGTGATGTTCACATGTACACGTGGCACCGACATACACACACACTGAGATGCGCGCGAGCGCTCGCGCGCGCGCGCACACACACACACACACACACACACACACACACACACACACACACACACACACACACACACCACACACACACACCCCTCTCTCTCTCTCTCTCTCTCTCTCTCTCTCTCTCTCTCCTCTCTCTCTCTCTCTCTCTCTCTCTCTCTCTCTCTCTCTCTCTCTCTCTTCCTCTCTCTCTCTCTCTCTCTCTCTCTCTCTCTCTCTCTCTCTCTCTCTCTCTCTCTCTCTCTTCTCTCTCTCTCTCACACACACACACACACACACACACACACACGACACACACACAGTCACACTCCACACATTTATGTATCTTCTGCATTAAAAATGTATGTAACTGTTCTCAACTTTCAGATACGAAGTCCTTCAATAGTGGCAGATATCAGTTCAAAAACGCGCTATAAAAATATGGTGTCGCTATAAAAATATGGTGTCGGTGTCGTGTCGATATGTATCGTGTGAGCGCTCAGAGTGTTGATGAGCGCATGGTAAATGTACATTATTATTATTATTATTTATTATTAAAAAGCTAGTCTCTCATGCAGAATCACATGCGAGCGCAGTTAGTCTGCTCGAGATCGGAGAATAGCGCTGTATATATGTACGGTTGGTTTTCTTCCCCAATCATGTTACTAATAGTCCCCACTACAGTCTTGCACATCCATGCTGATAACGGTCTGTGTAGAATCCCAGGGATTCTATGGTGTCTAGTGGGTGTTTTACAACCCTCGACGCACACTTGTCGATTCTCAATCGTATCTCTTCAACCATAAGCGTTTTTGTTGCCTTCTTCTTCTGTCCTCTTCTTCTTCTTCTCTTAAACCTGTGCTTTCTGTTGTTGATTTTGTTGTTACTGTTCCCGTTGCTGATGTTTTGCTTCTTGTCCTTGTTCTTATTGTTGTTCAATCTTCTAATCTTCTGCTTCTTTTGCTTAGACTTTCTCCGCTTGTTTCCCTCTTTCCCCATCACACTTCAACACTGTGAACGTCTTTCTTTTTATTCCAAAAGTATCCTTTTTTTCTTCTTCTTTTTTCAGATTTGCCATTTTCTTCCACTTAATCTTCTACATTACTCGCCATTCAATCTCTTCCTTCTACTTCACTCATCATTCAAGCTCTTCTTTTCATTTCACTCATCATTCAAGCTCTTCTTTCCCACTTCACTCATCATTGATGCTTTTGCTTCCACTTCTCTCATCATTCAAGCTCGTCCTTCAACTTCTCTACACAGCATTCAAGCGCTTCCTTCTGTTTCTTTGATCATTCAGGCTCTGCTTCCTTCTACTTTTCTCATCATTCAATCTCTTTCTTGCACTTCATTCATCATTCAACCGCTTCCTTCTACTTTTCTCAGCACCCTATTTCTTCCGTCTACTTCATTCCTAATTCAAGTTCTTCTTTTACTTCTCTCCTCAAGCTTTTCCTTCTGCTGCTGTCATCATCCAAGTTCTTTTGTCTGCTTCACTCATCATTCAAGTCCTTCCGCCTACTTCTTTCATCATTCAAGCTCGTTCGTCTACTTTTCTGATCATTCAAACTCTTCTCTCTGATTCACTCATCATTCAAGGTCTTCCTTCTACTTCTCTCATTATTCAGTTATCAGCAGTTTTCCATGTTTAATAGAAGTTTTAGCGTAAGTAAGATGACACGTGCGTGCGTGCGTGCGTGCGTGCGTGCGTACGTGCGTACGTGTGTGTGTGTGTGTGTGTGTGTGTGTGTGTGTGTGTGTGTGTGTGTGTGTGTGTGTGTGTGTGTGTGAGAGAGAGAGAGAGAGAGAGAGAGAGAGAGTAGTTTCCCGTAATGGGATGAATGAAGTATTCTGTGATAATTCACTCATCATTAAAGCTCTTCCTTCTACTTCTCTCATCAGACTCTTTCCTCGAACCAGCTTCAAGCTCTTCCTTCTACTTCTCTCATCAGACTCTTCCCTCTAATCAGCTTCAAGCTCCCTTCTACTTCTCTCATCAGACTCTTTCCTCTAACCAGCTTCAAGCTCTTCCTTCTACTTTTCTCATCTGACTCTTCCCTCTAATCAGCTTCAAGCTCTTCCTTCTACTTCTCTCATAAGTGAACATGCGGTGCTCAACGTCCACAGAAACCATGAGGCTTATTAAGGACGGGGAGAAGGGGGGGAAGGGGGTATGGAGATGGGGGAGAGGGAGATTATATACCTATCGCTGTACTGTCACCATCAGAATGAGTCCTGCATTAACTTGGGCAGCGAAGAGAGCCATTTTAATGTTTCATAATTGTGAGGGACAAAGTCACAAGACAGTGTCCACAGACCACAACTTCTGAAGAGAAAGGTGAGCCGAAGCATGATTCGAACCGAGGTCCTTCTGCTTATAGCCTAACGCCTTACCGCTACGCCAAACTGGCTCACATTCTTCTCTCGTCAGACTCTTCCCTCTAATCAACTTCAAGCTCTTCCTTCTACTTCTGTCATTAGACTTTTCCCTCTAATCAGCTTCAAGCGCTTCCTTCTACTTCTCTCATCATTCAAGATCTTCGTTCTACTTCTTTCGTTATCCAAGCCTCGGTATTTTATTTGACTCATTTTTAAAGCTCTTCCTTCTACCCCATTCACGCCCGTCCTACTTTACTCATCATTGAAGCCCTTCCTTCTCTTTCTCTTATTATCCAAGCTCTTCCTTCCACTTCGCTCATAATTCAAGCTGTTCCACGTTTTCCACTTCTAAGTCTGCGCCTGCATCTTCTTATTCAAAACCTTAATCCATTCGAGAGAACGAGAGAATGCTCGGCCTCCACCCGCCCTGCACCCATAAGGTGGGAATGTTGGAGCCCGGGAGTCGTGTGAACAGGGAGATAGAGCTGGGCTCTGTGAGTTGGACGGTCTTTTGATTCAGTTGTTCTCACTGCCTTTGTGACCTTGTTCCCCACAACTGTTGAAAGACTTGCGGAGTGGGTGCACAAGTAGCTTAATTTGCACCGGTTTGCTCCCCACGACCTTAGTATCTCTTGTTGTGGTGGACACATTCTGATCTTGCTTGTTTTTGTGGGTCGGAGCGTTTGGACGAGCTATTCATTGCTCTTCTCCCCCCTCCCCCCGGGGCTTAACGTCCACATAGACCACACGCCGTCTCGTCTATACGGGACGAAGGGAGGAGGGGGGGGGGGGGTGCAAGAAAAGATAGAAAAAGTCACTGAGAGATGCACGGGCTACACGCAGAGCGCGCGCACACACACACAGACAGACAAACACATACACCTCGGGAGAAATCAGTTTTATTTACTTTAAATACTTTATTTTATTTTTAACAATCACCTTTTCGTGTCCAGGTTAAAGCAAATATGGCACAAGTAAAAAGGAAAACGCAGAAAACGCACAACATGCATGTACATATGTACACCAACATGTCAGAAAACGATCAGCAAAAAATCAGCATCATTTGTCTAATTACCACTCGCTGTGTTTTGCAAACAGAGAGTAAAGAATCGTCAGCTCCTTCCACACCGAAAATGTGTGGCACGGGTTTTAAGAAACCCGCGTGTGACTGTGTCTTCATTCTTTGCAATATATATGAAACAAACGGGAAAAGAGAGAAACAGGAGGCCATGTCTGTTCCCAATATTTCGACTGGGTTGGCCTTCCTCAGGGGTCCAAGCTTTAGCGCACACACACACACACACACACACACACACACACACACACACACACACACACACACACACACACACACACCACACACACACACACACACACACACACACACACACACACACACACACACACACACACACACACACACACACACACACACACACACACACAGAGTCCATTGTCATGAGTGTTCCAGTCTTCACAGATCAGTCCGTTCAGCATGGTCAATCCAAGTCAGCTCACAACATTTTCATTCAAATCCTAGTCGAAAAATCAAAACAAATAATATTTCTCGTTGAGTTTTTCACACCTGGCGTAGACCAGGATCATTTTCATTGTAATTATTGTTGATGTGCTGCCAGATAATTGGTCTTTTGATCGAGTGCCAGACTGACATACACAGTGAAAAAACAGCCCTGACTGCGGCTACGACTGAAGTAGGTCATTTGATCGAGTTCCTTGTATTTTGTTTACACCAGAGAAACTGTGGGACGAGACGACTCTGCAGGAAACTGTTCAATATTTGACTGTGGGAAAACCATAGAGTGTAATTCTTTTACGCTCTTATCGCCACCACTGAAGTAGTATCATCAGACACAAGCCTGGAAAACACAGAGCTTACAGTCAGGAACGGCACGTCAGTGGAACTCGATCAAATGATTGGTGGAGGCTACCTCCACCAATCATTTGACCGAGTTCCACTGACAGGCCGTTTTTCCCAACACCTGACATACAGTGTGAAAAAGCACAGCTTTTGCTGCCACTAAGTAGGCCATTTGATCGAGTTCCACGTGCCGTTTTGCTCTACAACTGACATACATGCAATGTGGGGAGCAAAAACAAGAAGCACAGCTCTTGCTGCCACAAAGCAGGCCATATGGTCGAGTTCTAGGTGTTGAGTTACTTACTGTACACCATACAAACAAAATGCAAACAGCTCTTGTTGTCGCAGCGGGGATGCGGGGGGGGGGGGGGAAGGGGGTAAATATGCATGTGGGATTTTCTAACAAGCACTATTTTTATATGAAATGAATGGGGAGTGATGACAATGACATGATGGCAGTAAGCGGTAACAATAATAAACGGGACCATCATCATGTTGGTGGTAAACAATGTTATCTTCAAAATATCATTAATATCTATCAATCTACTGACAAATATCTATTCTTCTTTTTCTTTCACTCGTCAGATGGAGACCAGCAGCCATCACGAACGCTGCCCAATGTTCCAAGACCGTAAGAATGCCGCTCAGCTTGTGCATCATATATACATGTACCTAGTCAGATACATGTACCTACCTCGTCTCACCAAGCTGTTCGCCTTTTGATGTATCACGGAGTAGGCAGAGTTGGAGCACTAGTCACTTGGAGCACTGGTCACCTAGGAAGTGCCACAGGGACACATGCACGTTGTTCCAGTTTTCATTTTGTTAAAGAGGTGGGCATTCATTCTGTAGTGCCAAGTTCGTAGTCTGAACAAGGTGCCTTGTCAAGCTTGTCTATCTGTTGTAGTGGAGATGTTAATGGCACTTTATAGTCAATCTGCAGACTCTCCAAAAGCTTGAAATTAGGTCGGATAACCGAATCTGGTATGAATAAAAGTGGAAAGATCTTGCTCGAAGAGTACCCACAAGGTGCCATTTACAGTTTTTGCCAACGCAAGACTCGATTCAGCAAGTCTACGAAAAAAACATATATTTCAATTTCACAATTCATACGCTGCTTAGACCTTGAATTAAGGTCAGAGTCATTGAAACTGGCATTCTGAATAGCTAAGTTCGGTGGTAGTGTTACCACGCAAGGTTCTGAAATATCTCCGTTTACAGTCAAAATTTAAGCGGGTTCATTCATCTGTCTGGCTTCACATAAGTTTGAACTCGATCAGAATTGTCCAAGAATACAGCAGAATTGTCCAAGAATACAACAGAAGCCGTTGTGACATTGAATGCGTGAAACTCAAAATTGGTATGAATGGATAACGTCCTACAAGTACTACCATCAGGCTAAATTTGACGTTTATGTTATATACAGTGTCCAAGGAATCACAAGTTTAATGTTTCTGTCGCGAGAGAGCCAGAAAAATACAATAATAATACGGCAATATAAACAACAACAACAACAACAACAACAACAACAACAACAACAACAAAAGGGCTGTGTATGCTGACAGTATATCAGGTTTGATAGGATAAAGATCTCTATTGCAACCAAAAGAGAACTTCACCTTAAACGTATGTCGAGACAAACGCACAGAGTTCGTGACTGCAAAATAAATAAATTTATGAATTAATTACATCATTAAAAGAACCACCTCTGACTTCACTTAGGCACATGTACACGAGACAAGTCTAACGAGATCCCCAAAACATCTTGTGTCGATCCACCACTGAGGTAATGGGATATGATCCAGAGGTCGCGTGTTCGTATTGTGTCGGGCAAATGTTATTTTCTATAACACTGATTTGCTGCATGGGGAAATTTAGCGGCTTACAATCGTAGTACCATCACTGGTTTTCGAACAAAACAAAGGTCAGCTTCATGCGGTGTAGGTCTTGAGCACAGCTACTTTCGCTGGAACAACCGTTTGAGGTCTTGTACCCGATAGAACAAGTTTACGAAATATTAAAAAAAATGCTATTTAGTTCGTTTGGGAACGGCTCCGCGCCTGTTTTCGCGTTATCTTGATCTGTTCTACGGCACACCTCTCAGTTCCGGAGGGAATTAAGCCAAGTCTTTACTGTGATGACGTGTAGCGCAAGAGTAACACCGTCTACGAGAGCATGTTTCAACCCTCTCTGTAAATTCCGTGTACAAAGACGGGGCATCGTCCTTCGCGGGCTTGCTTGTGGTCGACCTCCTTGAGCCAGTGTAGAATCTGCACTGTCTTGTCGTCGTCAAGAAAGGTCTCTCGTCTCTCTTCGTCCTTCTCGTCCTCATCGTGTCTGACCTGTAGAACGTCGCGCGCCGTGGCGTGTTTCTGGGAGGCCTCCGGGTGCATGTCCACCCTGCTGGGGGTCACCACAAGGGGCAGGTCGTCGTGGGAAGGGGAGGAGGGTGTGGACCGCTTGGCAGGGCGCTGCACGGTGATGGCGGGGGAGGTGAGGGAGCGCGACAGCCGCACGAGGGACCTGCTGCCCGTGCTGTGGCCGCAGGTGGCGAAGAAGCGGGTCCTGCCATGAGGCGGGGACTGCGACAAGCCCGCCTCGCTGACTCTGGGACTCGGACTTCCGGCCACGCTGGGCGCTTGGCGGTAAATCTTGAACTCGAGGGCCGTGGAGCTGAGACGAGAGCTAGTGTTGGCGGCCGCCGCTGATGTGGCGTTGTGAGGGCTGTGCACCAGGTGGTAGGGCGGTTGCAGGTTCACGCCTCTCGGTGTCGCTCTCGGTAATGTCAGGTCCGGCACGCTGGAACTACGGATCAGCGGACCTGTGTTAGGTCTGGGGATGTGAGGATGTTGATGCGGGTTGTGATGGTGGAGGTGAGCTTGGGAATGAGACAGGGGATGATTGTGGTGCAGGCAACTCTTGTCTATACTCTGTAGTCTGTCTCCATCATGGCGCAGGGTCGGCATGCGCATTTGGGCCTTTCCCGTCAGCACAGAGGCAGACATCACCCTGTGTTGGTGCTGCTTGTGGTCGTATCTAGCCGCCGCTCCGCTGCTGCTGGCTGAAGAGGCGTGACGACGAAGGCACTGGCCCCTCTGGCCTCTGTCCACGCTCTCGTCAAACTTGACGCGTTTTTGAACCTGAAAGCAGAGACAAAAGGGCATTCACAATAAAGGTTCATTAGTTTTCCAGCAAGTCGTGTTTTTGCCGTAAGCTTAATGCTTTCAACATACTATGGACTTTGGATCTAAGATACTGCTGTCTCAGTAATTGTCCTTTTAAAAACAATACTTTGGCATAGCCAAAAGAGATTATATTATAAACAATTCAATCAAATCAGGCAGCACTGACCTTTCCCCCCGATTGTCGACTGCTAGAGGAAACGGAGGACTTGCAGAGGATGCCGCGGATCTGGCGGACGTTTTCACTGGACGTGTCTGACCCCGAATCC
>JABMCL010002141.1:0-45000 GCA_018857735.1 Alviniconcha marisindica | reverse complement strand
CACTATGGGGCAGTTCCTTGCCTCACCGCCATAAGGCACACCGTTCCCTACTTCACCGCTATAAGGCACACTGTTCCCTACCTCACCGCCATACGGCACACCGCTCCATACCTCCAGGCACGCCGTTCCCTGCCTCATCGCCATAAGGCACACCGTTCCCTACCTCATCGCCACAAGGCATACCGTTCCCTACCTCATCGCCACAAGGCACACCGTTCCCTACCTCATCGCCACAAGGCACATCGTTTCATACCTCATTGCCACAAGGCACACCGTTTCATACCTCATCGCCACAAGGCACACCGTTTCATACCTCACTGCTATAATAATGATATTAATTTTCCGTGTCTCCTCCACGTAAGGCAGACAGCATGATACTCTACTGCCAGTCTGCTGAATACCAACTGTGTTGACAGTAGTCAGCTCGTCATTCACATCAGTAAGTGCCCTGGGGTACAAAGGAAGTTGAAAGTTGCGATCTACTTATTTTGTTTTCAGTAGAACTACGAGGGTAACATAGAACATTACATACAGCACAGTGTTTGTTTTGTTTTGTTTTGCCAAGCACATCATTGTTCAAATAACAGGCATCCGTCGGTCATTACAATGCATACATTCACTCACTTACTCGTACGTCTTTGCATAATAGCCCCCATCCCCGCCCACCCCCGCCCCCCTTTTTTTGTCTCTCATAACAAACTCATTGCCATACGTAGCATACATCATACTGTTGTTTTAATACGAATTAATTGCGAAGAATCGAAAGAGTTCTAGTAAACACAATATTCGTTTTCTTTCTTTCTTTTTATAAGCTATGCGTTTCTGTCAGCTTTGCAAACAACTAAGTCAATGCTGGTGATAAGAAAATGTGAAAACCCTTTTCCCATTTGCCTTGTAGCGTCTCCTGGAGTTTTAAAATAAACCCGGGATATTTAAAGTAAAGCCCAAAGGTTTTAAGAAAGGCAAAAGACCCCATTGAAATGATTGAAAAATGAATCACTAGTTTGAGTTTTAAATTTAGAAAAAAAAAAATGGAAAAAAAATGTTTATTTTGGTTTTTAATCGTTTTTATTTTCTGTAGGCTGGCCGAGTGCTGTCTCGGGTTCCCCAAATCATTTAAGTGTTTTCCCTCGAAAGTGACTCAGTTTTGGGGGGGTCAGGGGGTTTTTTCCCTTCCATTAGATTGTTCATTGAAAGGGTTTAAATCGTGTGGTCGACGAAAAGCCCCAACCGGCCCCTACTGTTTTTGGCAGCAAACTGAAAAATCACGAAACCCCAAAACAAACTATGAAACAAAAATTCCCCCGGGGAAAATTCACCCGCTGTGGGGCCCGAAAAAGGGGCAAAATTTTTGTAAAAAATTCCCAAACGAGTTTGGACTTTTATGCGGGCGCCCTCAGTAAAACGCCCATTTGGAGCGAGCCTTCGCGGGAGTGCGATTTCGTAATTTATGGCGGAAAAAACCAAAAAAAGGGGGTTTTGCTTAAAAAAGGGGGAAATTTGAAAGGGTTGCCACAGGGAAAACCGACTTGAAAAAAAATCAAAGTTCGAATCTCCAAGGATTAAGCTGACGGGGCAGCAAGGGGCCAGCTGATCCCAAAAAAACCCCCGGAGAGATACCTGAAAACCCTTTAAAAAAAAGCCCGCTAACAAAGAAAAGACAAAAACTGGTCTAAAAACGAATGCCCACGGCAAAAAAAGGGGGGCCATGGAAGAAAGAGACCAACACCAAAGCCTTTGGCAGAAAAAAAAAGACCAAAAAATGCCTTTTTTGGGCAAAAAAAGAAAGAGAAAAACCAAAAAAAAATCCCAACAAAAAGGGGGCTTCCCTAATCAGTCAAAAAAACAGCTGAAACCCAAAAAAAGAAAAAAACAACTGAAACCACCTCAAACCCCAAAGGGTTTGCCTACCTGCAAGCTAAGGTGGGGGAAAAAAAAACCCCCAAAAAGAAACAAACAAAAAAAATCCCCCCACTTAAAAGTTTTTAAAACTACTGTCGCAGCAAAGGAGTGGACGACCAAAGCCCTAAGAGCACAGAAACAAAAATAACTGTGCCAAAGACAAACAATGGAAAACCAAAATTTTTTTCCCTAACTAAATCTAAAAACCCCCCCTCAAAACCCCGGCTTCCAAACTAGCAAAACAAAGGCTGGGGAGACTGTAAAGCAAAAACGTAACAAACCCTCGGGGTGTAAAAAAATGCAGACGGGCAAGAGAAAACAAAAGGGCTGCCCTAATCAGGCAAGCGGGTCCCAAATCAAAAAATTAAAACCCAAAAAAAAAAAAGAAGAAAAGAACGCCCTGGGAAAAAAGAAAGGGGGAAAAGAGAGAGAAAACAACAAAAAACTTTCCCGAAAAGAAAGAGGAGGCAAATAAAGTCCCGCGAGCAACGGGCCAAAGGCTGGATACACATAATCCGTGTACAAAAATACCCAACCCCAACCCTTTTCAGTGAAAAAACGGCGGGCAACAGACCCTTTACGAACAACCCCCCCACAAAAAAGGGAAAGAAGGGCTCGTTTTAAAAATCGAGACTTTTCCCCCCTCACTCGGGACATCGTAAAAGAACGATATAACCCGAGAAACCCAAAAAGGGGAAAAACCAAAAAGAAAAAAACCGTGAATGGCAAGAACCGGTAACAGCCCCAAATCCAAACCCTTTAACCCCCCGGGGGGCCACCCAAACGTAGTCTATTTAACTAGAACGAAAAACTTTTTTATTTTTTAAAATTTATGAAAAAAACAAGGTAAAATTGGGAAAAAAAATAAAAAAACCCAATAAAAGGCCGGCTCCCCGATGAGGGGGCCTACCTGTTTTTTTAAAGCTGAGAAAAAACAGAACGGGGAAAAAAAAAAAATGAAACGCCACGCACCTAAAAAAGGTTGAGAAAAAATGAAATAAAAGGGGGAAAAAAAACAAAGGCCCCAAATACTGGGCAAAAGGGGTCCCGGGCTTCTCCCTTTGGGATTCCCAACCCGGGAAATTTTTCCAAATCGGGTTTTCCCCCGTGGCTACTAGCCATTTTGAAACGACTCCCCAGGGTGACGTAAGCGCATGATTTTCAGCGTCATTTGCGACGCTTTCGGTCCCACAGAAAAAGACTGTTTTTGTGCATTTATACCCCCAGATCACAATTTCACCTACATCATTGTTCTCCGCGGAAATTTAAGGGAAAACGTTTTCAAAAAAACACCCCCCAAAACCCTTTGGAAATTTCCCTTTTTTTAAATTTAGTTGGCCCCCCCCTTTTATTTTTGATTTGGAGGAGTTTTAAAAAAAAGAAAACATGTATAGCACAGACAGACAGACAGACAGACAGAGACAACGTCTGTGAATGAACGAAAATCAGCGGGTTTAGTAAACTCGACTGCGCACAACAAAATCTGTGGTCTTCAAAGCACAGCTAGCATTTTGCTTTGTCACTTTTTTGCCTAACAAATGCCTGAATACACTCTAGAATGTCCAATTTCCGATTGACCCAACTATTCAAGTTGTGGTCTGTGGACACTGTCTTGGGGGTCTGTGTGACAGCTACGGGGAGGCCCGGTCCAATCAATTGTTGTCATCACGAATGCAAGGGCAGCCCACAGTTAAAGGGCCCAGAAAGGCAGTTTTGGTTTGCAAAGGAACGTTGAAAATGGACCCAATTATGAAAGTCTTGTGCATAACATGACCTTTAAATCTAATAAAATGTCACTGGCGTGAAAGTAAGTATGTTTACGAAGGAAGAAATGCATGCCGATCAGGCCGAATTCCGTCTGCGTGTTTTAATCTCGAAATACGCGCGAGATCCGTGACGTAGGTCTCTGACGTCACAAACACACACGGAGGCGAATGGCGAATGAGGCGCGTTTTCACCATCAATCAGTCCACAACGAAAATGCCACGCGAATGTGCGGCCGTGGGATGCGCAGAGCTGCAGACCAAAGGGTCGTTGTTTTCCTTTCACACTTTCCCGAAAGATAGCAGTCGAAGGAAGCTTCATCCTTGGAGATTCGAACTGGAAATTGTTCCAAGTCGGTTACCCTGTGGACACCCACACAGACATGAACTTTTTACTAAGGGTATCGGTCACGCATCGCCCGGCTTTCGCTAGGTTGATCCTTGGTAGAAACCTCCGTCCTTGCCAACTCTACAAGGAATATATCCAGACCGACCAAAGGACTCAGAAATACATTTTGACACCTTAGCACCCAGTGCAAAGATTAAAATTAAAAAAAAAAAAACTCCTTTACAAAAAAATCAATGAAAACAACCGCGAGAAAAGTAAAAGCCGAAAGATAAACAGAAACTCGGCTGGCCTGTGCACATTTTAGACCAACGAAAACCGGGCTTAGGGAAAAATAGCGGCACTCTCACGGGGCCGCGCCGAAGCCACGGCACCAGTCGGTCGACATCACAGTTTGTCCCTAATATGCTCTTTAGCATCTGAGGACATTAAAGAAAGAAAGAAGGCAAAGACAAAAAGTCTAGCACGAATGCCTACAGCAGAAAAGGCCGTGTAAGAAAGTAACTGTACACAAATGCCTGTGACGAAAAAAATATTTAAAAAAGCCCACAAATGCCTGTGGCAAAGAAAGAAAGACCAAACCACAAATGTTGGTTGCAAACGAAAAAGGGCTGCCCTAATCAGGCAAGCAAACAGCTGACACCAAATGAAAGAAAGACCAAACCACAAAAGCTGATGGCAAACGAAAAAGGGCTGCCCTAATCAGGCAAGCAAACAGCTGACACCAAATGAAAGAAACAAAACAGTTGAAACCACCTCAAAAATGCAAACGGTGGCCTACCTGCAAACATAAGGTGGAAAAAGACACCACCAAATCACAACAGTCTAATAGACTACTGTCTGCAACAAATGAGTGGACGACTACATTGACTACATTTATTGCAGCCATAAGAGCACAGAGCAAAAATAACTGTGCCGACAAACAGATGGAAAGCCAAACTAACAATAAATAACATTAATCTTAACTAACGCTAACTAACCCCTCACTAACCCGGCTTCCATCTAGAAAAATAAAGGCTGCAGACTGATAAAGCAAATCGCTAATCAGGACTACCGATGACAAAGCATCGGGATGTAAACAAATGCAGACGACAGGAGAAATGCAAAATGGCTGCCCTAATCAGGAAAGCTAACAAGCGGGTACGAAATGGCCAATAAGCCAGAGATAAAAGAAGAAAGAATGCATAGTGGAAAAGAAGAGGAAAAGAGAGAACAAAAACACTTTCTGAAAAGAAAGAGGAGGCAAGAAATGTCAGCGAGCAACGGGCCAAAGGCTGGATACACGTAATTCGTGTAGTACACGATACATTCAGCCGTCAACAGCACGGCTGGGCAACAGACGCTCACGAACTACCCCACACAAAGAAAGAATGAGCGGTTCGTTAAACATCGAGACTACCCCCCTCACTCGTACATCGTAAATGAACGATATAACTCGAGAAACAAAAGGGCAAGCCAAGAGAAAAAACAGTGAATGGCAAGAACCGGCAACTAGCCCAACCCCAAACCCTAACCAGGAGGCCACGAAATCGCTAGTCTATTGAACTAGAACGAACAAACCTTTTTCATCGTTACATATGATGAAACAAACAAGGCTAAACTGGGAAAATAAAATAAAACACCCAATAAAAGGCAGGCTCCCTGATGAAAGCTAGAGTAAACACAACGAAAAAGACCGAAACGCCACGCACCTAACAAGGCTCGAGAAAGATGAAATAACATGGGGGAAATAAACAAAGGCCCAACTACTGAAAAGGAGCTTCATCCCTGGAGATTCGAACTGGAATTTTTTCCAAGTCAGTTGCCCTGTGGACACACACAGACCCGACTTCCGCGTTTCGTTGCTTGCCTGTTTGTGACGTTGACCTTCAGCTTAAAATAGCTCTCGCGGAATCTCTCATTCAAAATGGCGCTGGTTTTGAAACGTTCATTTGACCGTATTTTCCGACCTTTTTGCCCAAATAAACGCATTACAACCTAATCGAAGCCCTAAACAAGTGAGTAATAGGCTGTTTCTTGTCTTGGAACGTTAGTACGGACCTATACGTTGTTTTGAAACGATTTGGAGCGATGTTGTTCCCCAAATCTGCCTTTCTAGGCCATCGTTTAATCAACTAGGTAAAGAGGCTCGATACAGTGCGAACACGCCGGTCTGGACTGACGGTGTGTCCGGCCTGTGCAGTCCTAAACAGGTGGACAGGAGGTCGGGCTGTATCTATCGTACTGAGCTAAAATCGCACTGGTCTATCCTCGCACTATCGCACTGGTCTATCCCCGCACGGACTGATCTCCCACGACGCTCACCGGTCCCGCAGCAAGCACTCTGGGGGGTCGGTTCTGTTTCGTCAGTGGTGGATGGAATCGACAGGAGTCTGTCGCAAGTCCGAGCAGGGGTGGCCATCTTAATGGTGCGAGCGCTGCTTGTTCGTTTTCTAAGCCGTTTACAAACATGTCACCCCTGTTACCAAGGGCTGCCTGCTCACACGCTTCGTTTTGTCCCCCAGCCCGGTAAATTGATGTCTCTCTAGTAAACCTATCTGATCAGAAACAACGGAGAGGGCAATCAACTGACACGACATCATTGTGTTAACTATTCTGCGCATAGTGTCATAGCTATTGCTTTAATTTTCTTTTGTGTACCTCTTTTCCAGAGACTGCGACGTACTCCGTGCCTCAACAGTCACATTGTGATTAGCCTGAAATGGTGTCTCCGAAACCCCTGTACGCGCTTTACAGACACGCTATCAGAAAGACGCCAAAAGCAATGTTCATGGAGCACAAAAAGACTAAAACGGGCGTGTTGCCTTTTTGACCAGACTGATATCAATTCTGGAACACCGTCACACTACGACGCTCCATACACAGGGAACGCGTACAAGCGAGAGGAAAGCAGCCAAAGATGGCAGTTATTTTGAGAAAACGACGAAAGTACAAGGATTCCTGAAAGAGAGGTGGGGACGGCTGGGGCGTATTTCAGTAAAACGGGATCGAAGTGAAACAAGACCGCAACCCACCTACCCCACCCCCCACTCCCTGTTTTCTGTTATTTTGTTTGTTTTTCTTATTCAGTGACTGCGCCTTAGTCTCGAGAGTACTGACGCTGAAAGCCTGAGAGGTAAAAGAATTAAGTAAGCCGTCAATAACTGGTCCCAACAGTGCTCGCATGCATTGTTCTTGGTCTGCGCTGGCTCCACTGCATTAATGCACCGGCACAGTTCTGCAGTCCCAGACATGATGCTCACTCAGTCAGGGACAACTTTTTCTCCCCGTACACTTAATTGTTTTTACAGAATCAAGAAACAAGGGAGTTAATTAGCGCTCAAAAGAAGTCATAAACACAACAGAGACCTGAACAAAGACGCCTTTGGTAACTCTCACCTGGCATGCGAGTAAATACAAGGAACATAAACTCCAGCAGAAGTACATCCTGGTGGAGTTTATATGGCTTTGTATTCAGTTACTGGCATGCCAGATGAGAGTTACCGTAGGCCACTCAGGTCTTTGTTTTTTGTGTTTAGGTGACTTCTTTCGAGCGCCAATTAACTCCTTTGTTTGTTGATTCCGAAAAGAGAGGGAAAAGTATGGTGATCTGACGGAGCAAACTGTGCATCAAAAGGGCTGTGGCAAAATAAAGAAACGAGTTACAAGTCCGAATGGCCCCGACAATCCAAAGCTTACACACACAAAAACATAACAAAAATACTTTCCTGCAATGTTGACCACAGGCTTTCAAGTATTGTTTCAGACAGAGGGGATACTACCTTATGACCAGAACCAACTCGTCTGCGACGTACAAACCAGCACTAAAAGCCCACGACTCGAACCGAGTCAGCTGTCAAAACTTCACGCCGAGTTCTGTTAGACCGGCGTCTCGCCTACTGGTGGTACGTACAGCTGCAAACCTTCTCGCAAACACGTTCGGTGCAGACCGTTCCTTTTTCTTTCTTTTTTTTACTCCTTACTCCTCTTTTTACCCACCTCTTTCCTACTTACACGGCGTTTCGTACATATATTTTGTCTCAGTTGTTCACTGGTTTTCGTTACTTGGCCTGCATTGAAAATGCTGAATGCTTAGCGTTCGATTACACTAAGTCAACAAACAAACGAGAAAAAATAAAAATAATTTTTTTAGCAGACCGTTGCCTGTGACTGCAGTTGTATAGCCTACTGCCGTACTGTTAACCAATATGAAAATGTCGCTCACCTTTCACTGTTAGCTCCACCAACGCAGACTTAGCGGTGGCACAAATTACTGAACAAGCCAGACTTGGAACATGTAAACTTTGGATACCTGTTGGCCAAACTGTTCACACGCACTGCATTCATCGCCAACTTACCATCAAAACCTATTTGTCAACGTCATCAATATTCCGTAAGTGTTGCACGTGGCTTGCCATGCACGTCCTGAGCAAACGAGAAGCTAGACCACCCGCCAGTTAGGGCGGGCAATACCGGGTAGACGAGTGTGGCGCAAGGTGGACGAGGTACCCTGTGTTGATTTGGGGACTACTATACATCTTTCTTTGGACGGGAGTTTGGGGGAAGATTTTGGAGGACTTAACTCGGAAGCCCGGACCCTCCTATGAATTCGTTAAAGCGACTGGAAGCAGGTGTCTGTTGTGCGGGTGAGAAAGGTGGGTTTGCACTGCTCCGGACGAGGTTCGACATGGGCGACAACATCAAAGACAGTTGTCTCTGAGCACGTGCAGCACCTGGCCAAGCGTTTCTGTACACTAAGAGTGGAACATAGTGTTAATCCTCGGTAAATGTTTTGTTGCTATAAATGGCGACCCCATTTCTACAGATGTTACATACTTTACTTAGTAACCGTCCACAAGCACACATAAAGACAACGCTGGTTGCATGTGGGCGTAATGATTCCGTTTCGGTTTATTTGCCTTTTTGATCAGGCAGATTGCACGCGTGCTGTCTGAACTTAAATCCAGCATCAAGTACTATTTCACAAGGATGACTGAACAGTTAAAAATGGTTGTGATACGAGTTTTCATCACACACACACACACACACACACACACACACCGAGAGAGAGAGGCTCAGAGAGAGAGAGAGGGGCATGGCTGAATTTAAAACTCAACAATTCTGGCTGAGTCCGGACTAAAACTATTAGTTTTCTCCAGAGTCGCAAGGCTTATTTTACAGACGGAAAAATACAAATAATTTTATAAAAAGGTTACATTTAAGTATCGAGATATGGGTGACAACACCCTTGAGACAGACCTCTGAACCATGAATATATCGCAAGGTTTAACTACAAAAGCGAAGACACAAAACAACAGACAAATGAGCCGGGGTGCAAGTGCCCGCCGATCCAGACAGGCTATGACTGACAAATGTAAAGGGACGAGCGACGACGGGGCGGGTCAGTGGCACATGGCACAAGTGTGGTCAGTCGTTGCAGCTGTGGGTGAACCCCACTGCAAGCATGGACAAACTGGGGACTACTTCGTTCCTGGGTGCAAATAGTCGCTGACCTCTGTGAAAGAGGCAAAGGGTCGCGGTGGGGTTACGTTTGTTCACGACCACGCAAAAACACGGAAAAGGAGTGGCCGAGGGGTGGTCGATGGAACAGAATTGAGTTTCAGGAAAGAATGTTTGGGAAAAGAAACGGCTAAAAGGTCCACTTGCTACTATTGCCACTTCCTTCAGTCATAGCAGTTGAACAGTTCTTGGTAAGCCCGGGCACGCTCTGGTTTTTCATACACGCAGGGGCGTGTGTGCCAACACGATCAACCGACAACGAAGACTTGGGACCGCCCTGAACAAGCGCGGCCAATAAACTGCCGAGGTCTCTACTGTCTTGCTTTTCTACGTAAGGAGAAAGCTTCTCTCCCCCCCCCCCCCCCCCCCCCCCCCCCACACACACACACACACACACGGCCTGGGCGGCAGGTCAGAAAGGCCGACTGCTCAACCATGTCGGGAGCGTCCCCCGTTCCAGCGGAGGGAGCTGACCGCAACAGGTCTACCACATGGTAAATGCACTTGCCGAGGTCACAACAAATCCAAGCGTTTACATCCTCTTACGGAATGCTGTTCAAAAACAGAATCAGCCCAAGTCAAGACATCTCCGAGAACTTTTCATTTGTGTCAATACTGTAGCCATAGCAGTTATTTTGGACACGACCATTTACAAAATGTGCACAACGAAAAGCCTGAAGGTGCATGGAAGACAGGAGATTGTTTATTGTAGCTCAGACGCCAGAGAAAGGCCAATCCGGTCGAAATATTGGAAACAGATATGGCTTGTCGTAACAAATATGGCTTGTCTTTTTCCATTGTATATATATATATATATACACACACACATATATATATATATATATATATATATATATATATATATATATATATATATATATATATATATATGTGTGTGTGTGTGTGTGTGTGTGTGTGTGTGTGTGTGTGTGTGTTGGTCGTTTTTATCGATATTCTCCGCTCTCGAGCAGACTCACTGCGCTCCTGTCGCATGTGATTCTAAATGAATGGCTAGCTCTTTATACAGCGTTTTGAATATCCACCGAAGCGGTGTACCGTACAGCGCTGGTGCCACGTAAAACTGCTGCCGTCTCGGCGCGTTCTGTAATATATATATAGTTACTAACTATATTATAATATATAGTTAGCAAAGTACTGAATTAAGCCGAAAGCGTTTGTTACACGTTTCGAAGTAGCACACCTCATAGTTAAAGTCGATTGTTTACTTGCCAGAAACGTTCTTAAACAGTCGTTCTTGATTTCCGTCCTGTCAGTGGACAAACGGGTCCTCTTGGACAGTCGATGACGCTGACAGCAAGACGGTGTCAATGACCGGGATTGTATACACCTCTGATAGTTGTTTAGTTGTTTGTGTTGATTATTTAAAAAGAAGAATAAAGAAAAGAAAAAAAGTAATGAACAATACTGAATGATCATGGCGTTAGAGGTCCAGAAAGCATACGCAAGTGTGACTAACGTGTTCACGCGTGAATATTCGCTTAACCAAAATAATTTGATATTTAATCCGACTACACATCCGTCCGACTGCACAACCACCGACTGCATCTAGACGAAGAGCTCGATCCTGTAACTATGTGCAACACTAGCATGGTGCACGAGTCACCAAATCATATCACTGAAACAGATTTTAACAGTCCGAATCACAACATCTTGTTTTGCATGACGTAATTACGGAGTTAATATATTAACCCCGGGGCATCCATGTGTCTGAATGGATCAGACAGGCTTTACTGGAGCATAATGCTATGTGACAAATGTGACAAGTGATGTTGATAACAAAAAAAGAGTTTTGAACTGCAGTTTGATTGATGCCGTCCGAACATGTAAGATGACCTAATTAAAGGGCTAATTATAGCCACACGAGGTCAGTGCCAAGATGTCCACGTGTCTGAAATTGTTCAGACAGATTGATAGTACATGTGTGCAACACATCATGCCTTCACTCCATTTTGCAGTATCCGCCTGATATTGCGACCATAAGAGCTCCGCGGCGGAACACACACAAAAATGTATGATATAGGGACAGTGAAAACACTGATGACACTGCGCTCCACAGTGCAACAGCCACCCTGTATCACGGTGAGTATTAGTTTGTAATCAGCAGTTCCCAGGCCACTGATTTTGACACCAAGTATAAAGGAAAAATCAGCTTCCCAGCAAAAAGCTTAGTCTGATTTGTTGATCCACAGGCAACAATAAAAAATAAAAAATGTATAAGTAAAAGATTAAAGAAAATCCTCACAAGAATGAGGGCCGTCTATCTCAGACCCAGTTTGTGACTGTGGGCTGGCGCTGCTGGCCTACAAAAGCCAGACAAGAGAACTTTGCACAGGAGCATTCTCTCGGCAGTCCGACCTCACTCCCCGTGCCCCTCACACCCACTGACCTTTGCTTCAAACACTCCTGTCCGCGCTGCTCGACAAAAGGCACATTTTTTTTTTTTTTTTTTTTTTTTTTTTAGCAAAAGAGAACAATTAGTTTGCTTGCGAAATAATTTGACGCAAGTGCGCGACAAAGGCTCCTACATTTTTACTGGCGACAAAGGAGATGGCAGCGGCTTTGTTTGCGTTTTCGACATTGTCTCTATGACAACTGGGTGCAAAACTGAAGGGAGCAGAGGACCAGAGACAGCTCAATAATGTGTATAGGACTAGGAGACAGCTCAGGGATGTCTGTAGAACACAGCTCAAGGATGTCTGTAGAGTACAGCTCAAGGATGTCTGTAGAGTACAGCTCAAGGATGTCTGTAGAACACAGCTCAAGGATGTCTGTAGAGTACAGCCCAAGGATGTCTGTAGAACACAGCTCAAGGATGTCTGTAGAACACAGCTCAAGGCTGCCTGTGGGAGACAGCTCAATGAGATCTGTAGAACACGACTCAGTGATGTCTGTAGGAGACAGCTTAAAGACGCCAATGACTGCACATCCACCCGACCGCACGTCCACCCGACTGCACACCCACCTGACTGCACACCACCCGACTACGCATCCACCCGACTGCACATTCACCTGACTGTACATCCACCCGACTGCACATTCACCTGACTGCGTGTCCACCCGACTACACATCCACCTGACTGCACATACACCCGACTAGACATCCACTGATCCCACTGCACATTCACTGACGGCGTCTAGACGAAGAGCTCGATCCTGTAAGCTTGTGCAACACTAGCATGGTGCAGGAGTCATTAAGAGTGTGAAAACACCCCACATGCACAGCGAAAAGCAGTATTTTAAAGCTGTGTGCACAGTCAAAATGCTTCAAATCGTTCCAAAACCGACCGGATGCCCACTAAGCCTAGTTAGCCTCCCCCCCCCCCCCCCCCCCCCCCCCCCCAACCCTCCTCCGACGCACTTCAATATGGCGAGGAATGTGGCAGGACCTAATGACAAAATCTGGTCATTAATTTGCTTTTAGACTGCCCGAAAACGTCAGAATAACCGATAGTATTTTATAAGTCAACTACTGGGGTCTTAGTGCAATGATGATGATGAAGTGATGCTTTATGTCCTCAGATGTCAGTTGACATATTAGGGACAAGTTGTGACCAATGCCGAAGCACGGTGCAATAAATCTTTACGTCCACGTAAACCAGAAGGCTCGTTAGAACGGACAGTCCAGGACGTCCACCTCGACTCTCACACAGCTCCTAAACCATGCAATCAGCATTACTATCCTTAAGAGGCTGTGCGAAGTAGGCCTGCTCCACTGTCTAGCTCAGCGGCCTGCTCTCACTTCCTGACAATGGCGCATTCAACGAGCAGTGCGACACAGGACAGCCGGTGTTTATTCTGCCTGCCAGTAAAATCAAGTCAGAAATATTTATGCCTGTCGGCGCAGCTCTAATGGAGACGAGGGTGTTTGAATCGGAGGTGTACCATAAATTATACTTGTCGCCACGCCAGTGTTATAATTTGTACAGCTCTTACAGTCGATTCTTTCTGCTTTATTCGTACAGCCTGCTATGTAATATATTCCGCAAAATCGCTAAGCTGTCTCACAGACACAAACATAGATTACACACATAAATTATAATACTCGTGCACACGTGCTGAATACACACAAAAGTAAGCTGCCAAACACATACTCTTCAAACTGACATTGCAGTATTCATGCAGTCGAACTCAGACAGACATGACGGATTACGAAGGCTATTCAGGTTTCTTGGTAACTCCAACCAGGACTGCTTACTGTAATACAGTGTTAGTGCAACACAAATCAATACACATTATGCAGTTCCATAGGGAATTTCTTTTGAAATCGATTGCAAAGGAGTCAGTGGAATATATGTGCAGCACTGCTCACCTCACTGACGCCCGCGCACGCACGCACACTCACGCGCGCGCGCGCAGAATGAAATACTAGAACACTTATCCACACTCCCCAAAGCTGTCATTTGAAATGAATTAGCAGTGGCAGTAGCAGTATCGATGGTGGTAGCAGCGTGTAGTAGAGGTTACTGCAGTAGCACGTAAAAGATCCCGGTCGTTCTCCAAAAGCGCTGGTGGCAGGTTACAGCTAAGCACATATATATGCACCATACGTATGTGGCTTCGAATAAAGTAACCGTGTAAATCGGTGCATAGTTGTACGGTGTAAACAGAACGTGCGCCGAGACGGCAGCAGTTTCACGTGCGTGGCACCAGCCATGTAACAATCAAACAGTGTTGGAAGTACACCATTTCGGTGGAACATTCAGAAACGCACAGTGTACTACAGTCATTGATACAGAGTCGCATACAACTATAGCGCATTGGGTCTGCTCAGAAGCAGAGAATAGCGCGATATAGTCGCCATCATAAAGCGCTTAGGGTTTATCTCGAGAGTAGGCGCTCGACAAGTGTTCATATAAAAAAACGTATGTTAAACATATGTACCTTAACACGCGGAGTACTGAAAAACTGAACTCTTTTTATAACTGGGAAGACAAAGCAATACATTCTCTGCAAATCTTTTTCTTTGTATGCTGACTTTCTTTCTTGTGTTCTTGTAGAATACATAGAGGGGTACATGGCTGCCGTGGTGTGTTTGTCCTGATGTATATCGGGTGGCTGCATGATAATCACCATGTTACCATGTCAAACGCAATATTCTCGAGGAAGAGGTTGAACGGCACACGAGAGAGAGAGAGAGAGAGAGAGAGAGAGAGAGAGAGAGAGAGAGAGAGAGAGAGAGAGAGAGAGAGAGAGAGAGAGAGACAGACAGACAGACAGACAGACAGACAGACAGACAGACAGACAGAGACAGACAGACAGAGAGACAGAGAGACAGCAGACAGACAGACAGAACAGACACAGACACAGACACAGAGACAGAGACAGAGACAGACAGACAGACAGACAGAGACAGACAGACAGACACAGAGACAGACAGAAAGAGAAAAAGAGATGAATAAGCTCGATGAGTGAAACATCACGAGCTGCTGTATAGTGTTCTGGCACGTTTCCTTATTATTTAAAGCAAATGAACAGAATTTAAATATGTGTACACAGAAGTGAAACACGAAATGTCACGACCACCATGATCTGTTGTTTGTTTGTTTGTTTGTTTGTTTGTTTTGTATACAGTCTTAGCAGTACAAACAGTGAGACGAAAGAACACAATATCCCCAAGACTTTCTGTCACCGCCTGCCCATGGCCAAATGTCAAGGCGTTTCGAGGCCTTTGCGAGGGTTCTAATCTGGGCCCTGCCATTCATTCTTACAGGCACGCGAACAAGTGTCAATACCGGAGCCCCATCCTGCACCCCAAATCACCGCTATAAAACTTGTCCATAGAGCTTACTGCCATTACCCGTTTCCCACCGAAAACATTTAAATGATACATTTAGGTTGTTGACAACTGTTTGGATTGATCAGCCAAAACCCTGACAGTTTTTCATAATTCGGAAGGTTCAACACTTTTCGTCACAGTTGAAAGCAGGCTTGTCTTTACAATCAACAAGCGAGAGTTTTGAAGGAGAGAGAGAGGGGGGGGGGGGGGGGGGGGGGGGGGGGGGGGGTGGTGGTGGTAATGGACAGCAAGTGTTGAACAAGGAGGCGTAAAAAGCACAACCCCAACCAAACAAGTGCTTAGGACACGACTACTGATTTGGACACAGCCATCCAGCAAGCCAGGGGGGTACGGATACAGAGGTCCTATACATCTTTCTGCACGGTGCTCTTTACATCACCGATGATGTTCAAAGCACACGACTTCAATGATAGCTATTCAAAACTATTTTCGCAACATACAGAATTTTCTTAACATTGCAGCAAACAACATATATGCCAACGTTTGGTAAACTCAGTCACTCAAACGATTCACTCTTGCAAAATATGCAACAAGTAAGCCTGTATAATTATGGGAGATATATTCCTACGCTTATGATCATCATAATCATATGATGTGATGGATGTGTGTGTGTGTGTGTGTGTGTGTGTGTGTGTGTGTGTGTGTGTGTGTGTGTGTGTGTGTGTGTGTGTGTGTGTGACTACTATCTATTTAGATATCTTTATGCTGTTTATAGTGTCAGTTATTAACTGGAATTTAACGTCCCGTCAACCACACAGGGTCATGTCAGGAAAATATCTATAAAGTCATATAATTATAACACAGCTCTATAATCGATGATTCGCGGTGGACGATGTACATGGTTTCACCTGGTTCTGCGTGAAGTACATGAAGTACGGTTTCACATTGTATACCATGAACATGATCATTATACATCACATGCATTGAAAGTGCTGGATGAACCAGCATAATACCTATATCAGTCCCTCCCACTGCTCACGAGTACAGTTACGAAGCCATCAGTTCTCATCTGCGTTTCAAAGTGCAGAAAGTAAACATTGCAACTTTCTTAGCACTGTACCATTTTCCGGCAAACACAGAGTTAAGAGAGGGTTCAACATCATTGTCAGTAAAATCACTCAAGTAGGCCTATGAGAGAGAGAGAGAGAGAGAGAGAGAGAGAGAGAGAGAGAGAGAGAGAGAGAGAGAGAGAGAGAGAGAGAGAGAGAGAGAGAGAGAGCACGGCCAACTCTGTAGTGCATGACGTGGACAGAAAACTACATACAGGCAAAGTGCAGCGATGTCAGGCGACGTGATGATCAGGGCCCACACTGAACAAGGACGCCAGGGAACGTCTGCTGTGCTCTTCTAACTGCCGCACGTGCCTGCTTCAGCTCCCCGTCACCTCCGACACAGTACCTAAAAGTTTATCTAGCACATTTTGAGTCCCGCTAAGTAAAGGGTAGGCTTGTCAGCATGTGAAGATTTCTCCCCTCCTGGCTTCATTCATTGCTACCGGAATGTGAACGACGAAGCAGGCCAGGAAAAGTGCCCATGGCAGCCGGCAACAGAAGCAGAGAACTGGATTTTTTCCGCGTTAAGAATCGCACCAAGGTATCGATAGTAAAGGATGGCTGGCCAAGTCGTGGTTCCTCTCTGTTGTTGTTGTTGTATTCCTTCAGCTTCCTGTTATTGTGGGCGAATTTTGGGAATCCGTCTTACTCACTGTCTTCTGACGAAGCCCCCACAACAACTGAAATAACAATCATTGGTTCGGGTCCAAAAAAACAAAAAACAAACAAAAAAGGATAGGTCGCTAAAGTCTTGTATTTGTAGCAATGAAGATTGAAACGAAACAGGAAATACCCAACTGACCAAAGCTGCACACACTGAAAAGTCGTCACCAGCAAGAAGACTTTAATTAGACTTCAATTTCCGACTGATACACTACCGTCCTTAGAATTCACCTCAAACACCAGTGCGGTAAAGACAGTATTCCCTTTCAGTGCCTTTACCGCCTGTCTCAAAGACGCGTTGCCAATGGCCAACTGTTCCACACTGCCGAAGCTCGTCACAGTAAGGTAGCGGAAGCTACTGCTTTGTAGTGTCCAAGTCGTGTAGGCAGTAAACTGTACCGTTAACCCACGTCAGTTGTTCACACAGCACGTCACGGAGGGGAGCGACACAGCGGCACCGTCGGGTCGCGGGTGCCGGTGTTCCCGACGAAGCCAGACAGAGGCAGTGCCGCACGTAATAACGTACGTCCCAGAGCCGCGGAATCAGCGCTGCAAGGCCGGAGCGCGGCGTGAACGGTTTAAATAGCTGTCAAGTGATCATTGACGAAAGGGATCTGTCGGTCGTTGGGCTACGGCGCCTCGCGCTCCTGTCGCGCTAGCGCCGCGTTGTGTCCTCACCTCATCGCTAATCGGTTTGCCGCTCGCTCCCTGGCAACACCCACTCTGTGTCCTCACCTCACCGACTAATTTGCTGGCCCCTCGCTGTCCCCTCACCTCACCAATGAGTTGCTGGCCCCTACCCAGCACTTACTCTGTCCTTACTAGCTGTCCCCTCTGCAACACTTGACTCATTCTGTGACCTCACTCATCGCTAATTCGCAGCTGGCCCCTCTGTAACATCCACTCTGTCCTCATCTCTTTGTTATTTGCTGGCCCCTCTGTAACATACACTCTTTGTCCTTATCTCTTCGATATTTGCTGGCTCCTCTGTAACCCTCCCTCTGTGTCCTCACTTCACCGCTAATTTGCTGGCCCTACGTACACTTACCCCTGACCTTGTTCACAGATAACAAGGGCAAGGAAACTGCAGAACACTTTTTGTTATTATATCCAAACTATTATTACCCTATACGAAGAGACACAATTATGCAGATAGAGGATTATTATTTAGACATTCAAATATTACTCTTTGGTAATAATACCCTTGGAACCCATCAAAACGAATTCATATTTTTAAAAAGTACATGAATTTATACGACAAACACGGCGTTTCTAGTGCCTGACCAACACGTAAAACACACACGCACGCACGCACGCCACGCACCTGCAAAGTGTCTAGTAATAAAAACGAAACTCGCACGCAATGCTGTCTCTCATGGGACTGAAGCTGATACGTACGCCTCTCCCTCTCTCTCTTTCTCCATGCACACACACGCACACACACACGCACGCGCACACACACACGCGCACACACGCACGCGCGCACACACACACACACACACACACACAGAGGCGCACGCACGGGCATAAACAGGCACGCGCACATGCACACACACGCACACACCCACACACACTTACGCACGCGCTAAAATATTAATATCATCTTTATTACAAGTTCCTTTCATGTTCGCCATGCTGTTGATCAAATAGATGTTTGTGACGTCATCAGTTTATGCACGATTCGGGCCGTAGTAATATAAGTATTTTTGCTTGTTGCACGGCCCAGATGTTATGTTGTTAAAGTATTGTTATGTATGTAATAAATTTTGTTTAAACCAAGGGCAATGTTGCTGACGTGCAGCCACATTGCGGACATTAAGGGTTAACCAAGTTTGTAGCCACAATGCGGTTTGTATCCGCAGTGTGGACACTAAGATTGTAGCCACAATGAGGACATTAAGGGTCGAGGCTTGTAGTCACAATACGGACATTAACGATTAATCACAGTTTGTATCCGCAGTGTGCACATTATTTTAAAGGAACTCGCCTTCTAGACTGGAATAGAAAATAACTCCTCGAGTGCTTGTAACAGGTGAAAAGAACACGATCCGCTGAGGAGGAAAAAAAGAAGGAAGAAAAAAAGCGATTGAAAGTACAATAGATTTAATCAGATCGAGTTTATAAATTGTCAGCGTAAAAAAAAGAAGAAGAATAAGAAAAGAAAAAAAGAAGAAAAGAAAAAAAAAGCGGTTGAAAGTACAATAGATTTAATCAGATCGAGTTTATAAATTGTCAGCGTCACTTTCAAGGGTTCTTTCACCGGTTTTGCGCTCTTCCCTGCGTTTTGGTCAGACGTTACCAAAGTGTCTTTGACGTTATGGACAGAACACAGGAAGCTCTGGTTCACTGATCTCGGTCAGAGAAAGAAAAAGAAAAATTAAAATTATTATTCTGTCTCCGTGGAGTGAGCTTTTGTTGACGTATTGCAATGTTCTAGAAAAGGAGTGATATATGGGGTTAACTCCAAACTATTTTTTTAACTCACATAACGTCAACTGGTCATTTTTGATGAAGAAAACTATTGCTACAAACAACAACAACAGAGAGAGAAAGAGAGAGATTGACTGATTGATGGTTTAATACTCTTGTAGGCTAACAGCCCATTGTGCATAGACGAAATAACAACACAGTTGTTTCCGAAACGCACGCGGTATGTACAGAAGAATGCATAGCATGGAAGCCATGCTATTTACAACAGTTCATACACAGGCTTTCCGTTTTCAGTCCGATAATCCATGAATCACGATTTATTCATGGTGTAAACGATTGTCTTCCACGTATCACTCTGCGTGGTCGGTTTTGGCACGTGATGTCCGCCGTAGGTCAGCGTAGTCATGTCGCACAGCACAGGCACCTGCTTCCTTCACGGGTCACTGATCCTAAGTGAATGTTCACTGTTAATTGTTTCTCTGGTCGTTGGTCTGGGGGTCAGACTTGCCGGAAAAAGTGGGGCCATGTCTTTGAATTACACAGCAGCAAGCACTAATATGAAGTTTCATGTTGTCTACCTGTTGTGGGTACCTCAGATGATCAACTTCTGGCCACCTTTCTACGTTGTCATAAATTAGCTTCGTTTTTTTGCCTTTCATTCCTAATGGAAACCAGTCTGTCACAGAACACTTGTCCCGGTCGTATTCAGAAATAGCGCCATCAGTCATAGCATAGAACGAGTTCTTTCCACATCTCTGGTCCATCACTATCTTCTTCACAACAGGTCGAGCAGCAGACGACACAACAGTACTCACATGTTCAGGAGCGAGCGTTGACAAATAATACTTCACTCCATCCGACTGATCGTCCCCAAACTGCTGAACGTCTTCTGGAACGGCCATTGTCTCAACTGCATCATGAAACAGTTCTTGTGTTGCCATATCATCTTCTCTGTGATCACTGTTGTCTACACTTCCATTTTGCTCCCCCTCTTCTAACTCCTCCGACCTGTGGCTGGCATCCAGTGGGTGTGCTTAGTACTGAGAAGGGGGCTGACAAACAGATCTGTGTTGCTGGCTTCCAAACCATCGTTGTTTGATGAAAGGCTTGCCTTCACACGCTTGGCGTCACGCCTGAGTTCATTTGGCGATTTCTTTCTATAACGTGATTTCTTTCTTTCTATTTCTTTCTCACCGGTTCATGCTGGTCTTCTATTTTATTTATTATTAGAAATAGAAATATTCTATTTCTCTGTTTCTAACGGAGGGTTGGGGGGGTGTGAACCTAATGATTTTTATTTAATTTGAGAGTTTTTACGTTTTGGTTTGACACAGAGAAAGCATTATTCCAGGTAATTTTGGGTTTGCTATAACTAAGTATTAGTGTATGCAGATTGAGAGAAAAGGGGCGTATGTATAAGAGTGTACATGTGCGTGTGGTTCATGATTTGAGATATGTTCTTCATTGTGCGATCGAACGACAGCTTTAATTTCCCACTGGGATTAATAAAGTATATTGTTATTGTTATGGCGCCTGTGTCTTCGTTGAACCTTACAATGTCAATAAGTGTTGTCATTTTGCCCTTGCCGCGAATGTCCCAAGATGTAAGCTGACAATTTTCACTCAGTGTTCGAAGCACCGTCTCTAAGGCAAGCGGCATACACATGTTGGATACAACTGGAAACTCGTAATACGGAAATATGGAAATAATTCCGGGAGCTGAAACTATTTGCTGCTCGCTGGTAACCAGGGGAAGGCAACTCCGAGAGAGAGAGAGAGAGAGAGAGAGAGAGAGAGGGGGGGGGAGAGAGAGAGGGGAGGGGGAGAGAGAGAGAGAGAGAGAGAGACTAATAATAACAAAAGTTCATTAAAAAGGAATCTGATGGAAATAAGAAGGCTAGTTTAATCACAGTAGTGTAGCACAACTCTGTGGTGGCTGGGGTTTTCCCCGGCAGGCTGCGACTCGAATTTTGCGTGGAGAATAGTATAACAGAACTCCCAATTGGGAGAGTAATGTATACAAAGTACGTCGTAAAAAACATTCCGCCACTACTGGTGAATTCAGTTCAGTTTTGTTCAGTTCAGTTCGAGATGGTATCTATGCGCTCGGAAAAGCCCCATTATATGCGCTCCACCCCGTCTATCAGAAGTTTCCCCAATGTCGCCTTTGAAACGGTTCCATTGTTCGTCTGACTGACGACGAGCCTCTCTCGTCCTTTCAAGTAAAATCGTCTATCGCTTCCTCTTTCGACCTCTCTCTTCTCCAGGCGATCAAAGGTGGAGTGTCCTTGGTTTTGTACCCGCAGGTAGTGTCTCAAGCTCCTCGACACTTCAGATCTTCTGAGAAGCAAGTTACTTATGATGGTTGCCTTGCCCACTAGTCTATCTGCTCGGTCATTTCCCTTCACTCCGGCATGTCCAGGGCAGTACACCCACAGGAGTTTTTGAAGATGGATGTCGACCATTGACACATTCCAGTCTGGGCTTCCCATTCCACTTTTCATTTTTTGTAGCAAATTCATTGAATCTGTGAGGATGATGGCATGTGTTGTCCGACTGTCAACTCTTGAGGCAATCCAGCGGAGGGCATGGGTGACTGCTTCCACCTCCATTGTCAAGTTGGATGTTGAGACCGTATAGGCTGCACTGTCTTCATGGATGGTAGTCGCACCTTGCTTGACAATGAAGCCCCACCCTGACTGGTCTTCGGTGATTGAGCCATCAGTGTACACTATGAGGTCTTGAGGTTTGCTGTTTTCTTGAATGAGAAGCTTGATCTCTGAGTCTGTTTTGCCTGCTGGTCACTCTCGACAGTGCTTTCCCAGGTTTTCTGGCAGGAGTGTCTCATTGAGACGCCGGAATCGGTTTGGGTACCTTTTCCAGTCCTTGGTTCGCTTGAGCTCAGTCGCTGGCATACTAGCAGTAGTGAGTCCTCTGGGTGGCTCATCCAAAACTTGCCCCGTCCCAGTCCGCATCCCTTTGTGTGTCTTTCACGGCTTCGTGTAGTGGGTTGTGGGGATGTTCGACGTCACTGAAGTATGCTTTGACCTAATCCACTTTTTGTCAGGTTTACAATGGTGGGAGGTCCAGCATGAACATCGTGGTCTCAATGGGTGTGTCTTTGGTAGTTCCCAGTATGGCTCACACTGCCTCCTTCTGGTGAGGCTCGTGGATAATTATGTTGAACTGCTCGCCCACTGACGTTGCACAGGTCCGGATATTGTTCTGTATAGTATGGCTCAGAAGCATGAATGCTGGTTTACACACAGCATTTCAGTGGCAACACACACACACACACACACACACACACACACACACACACACACACACACACACACACACACACACACACACTGCACACGCAATCAGCTGCAAATCCCTTCAGATATATAACGAGCTTGACGGAGGTGGTAAGTACAAATCATGTAATAGCCTATTATTACTTTTACTTCGACAGAAAACACTAGTGGCGACTGGAGTGAGATAAACTTGTGTGAAAAGCCTTCATCAAATGCAACTTGGGATTTGGGCAACAAACTGAATCGTCCAAAACGTACTGGTCACTAACGTTTTCAATAATCCGAAACACTAAGGAATTTGTTCTGCACCTCTACTGAACACCGATTAACAGAATACCCCACAATAAAATCGAAGTGTACTTCTTTGACATCATAATTATAAAATCATCAACCAAGGCAAATTCAGAACTCCTGACTAACGTCAACCATACAACGAGGGACAGATAACAACAGACACCTGTGACCAAGACGCAGTAACTCTCACCTAATAAGCAAAAATCAAAACGAAAAAAAAAAAAAAAATGTTGTAGCAAGGTACATAAAAACCCGCTAAAGCCACAACTTCTTTCAAAATACTGTGGGAAAGATTACCCATCTAACCGTCAGGCACTGACCTTACTACATCACTGATGTGATGGCATACGGTTCTCACACAGCAGAAAACACAGTAACATTTTTCTGTGCGATCGGTGTCACGTCTGTCCGCAACATTCCCTCACACTCCACTCCGCCGTCTTGACAGCGAGGGCGTGACTGACGTCACGTACATTATCCTCTACAGCACGTGACATCCCATTAAGGGCGCGGGCTTGGGACCTGCGGTGGGTCACCCGCTGCCGCTGTGGCTACTTCACACATCACCATCCGAGACGTCCAGGTCTTTTTCTGCTGTACTTAAACGTTTCTTTCACAAATCCCCCTATCACCAAGCCAAGACGACAATTGTTTAGGGAGGGAAAATGTAATATCCTCGTAAACATTGCTCCTTGGACTTACTCGGCCATTCACCGAATGGTACACAGCTTTATCAAGGAAAAAATGAAGCTGTTGACACGTGAGCGGGCGAAGCACAATGACTGTCACCGACGGTGTGGTTACCAAAGACACAGTGTGGCGGTACAGTCTCTTGCCGTGGCTTGCTGTTCGAGTCACTTTTGCGCCCCCTTTGAGGACGGCGCTTGAACCCGAGAAAGCTACAACATCGCAGCCCCCAACTCCCTCCCCCCCTCCCCCTTCACACCGACAGCGGTTCCGCAAAAGAAGAACGTGTACGTAATTTAGACTTTTATCCAAACGTAGTCTCCATTATGCATTGAAACCGGTAACTACATGAATGGAAACAAGAGATGTCGCGTGTATAATTAATGATTCAAATGCGCACGAGTTAGTGTGGGCTAACCTTACCCAGCAATATGCAGGAGAATTGTCCTTGTGGCACTCTGACCTATAACCCACAGACCTATATTATAGTGAGGTCAAAAGGCGATGTGCAGACAGATGGCCGCGAACTGAGGACACTCTGCCAACTGTTCCTTCTTACGTCGGGCTGACATATTCAGCGCAAAATCCAACTGTCTCGGCACCTCCTAGGCTTTATAGCTCCACAGCAGTAAGATATTCCCACCTGCATGAAGTGACATTATGCATGCAGTGGATTGTGGTTTAAGAACGACCTCACACATTTCTAGCCGCAGGTTCAACACATTGTTCATTCTTTTACTTCTTTCGTAGAGTACCCAACTTCAACATGGGTAGGGATAGCTCAGTGGTGAGGGCGCCGGACTCGTGATCGAAAGGACCAGTGCTCGAGTCCCGGCAGGAGCGACGGGAGAAGTTTCTTCTTCAGAGTCAACTTTCTGTGCCGACTCTTATTTCAGTGTTCGTTCCGGCCTACCCCCGTATTACCACAACAGCACGTAAAACTAAAAGATCCCAGTCATTCTGCGAAAGGTGTAGGTGGCAGGTTACAGCATAATACGCATGCACCTTACGTATGTGGCCTTGCATGAAGTGACATGGTGCATGGTTGTATAGTGTACACAGAACGCGCCGAGGCGGCAGCTGTGTCAAGTGGCACCAAGCAAACAGCGCTGTTAGTACACCACTTCGGTGTACATTCAAAACGCGCTGTAAAAAACTAGTCATTCAGAAGCACATGCGACAAAAGCGCAGCGAGTCTGCTCGAGCGCGGAGAATAGCGCTATATAAAAGCGATCATCATCATTATGATCAACATTATGAAGACGTTGACATTTTCAGTGCGTGCTGTGTTATTTTGGTTTCCATAATCCACCGAACTCCGAATCACATCGACTACATGATCTTTAACGTGCGTATGGGATCTTTTTGCGCGTGTATAATTATACACGGGGGAGCTAGGTCAGTTTAGAGCCTTATCCGAAGGACTTTTGTTGAGTCTGCACAGAATTTAACTCCGGAGAAATCTCAGGGCGGGAGCAAAGCCTAGCACGCAACGGTCACCCATCCTTTGCAGTACAATATCCGCTCATGCAGACAGTTGAAGGACAGCTGGCCTCATCACTTGAGCTTCGTGTGCCAAATTTAGAAGCGTTCAGTGGAAGGTTTAACCCATTTATGTCAACAGTCCCATATTTAGGATCCTTTTTTTTTCTTTTTTCTTTTTTTAAAGTCAGCTGTGTGTGCATGTGTGTGTGCGCATGTGTGTGTGTGTGTGTGTGTGTGTGTGTGTGTGTGTGTGTGTGTGTGTGTGGTGCACGCGCGCGCGAGTATAGTGAGTGTTCGCGCGGTGTGTGTGTGCGTGTTTGTCAGTATGTGTGCGCATGCCTGCGCCGGTCCTACTGTCCGGGGCCTACTGTTTCTGTCTCGGCTTTGTGATGGTTGTTTGTGTATGATTCTCTCTCTTTTGTGTATGATTCTCTCTCTTTCTCTGCCTGTCTCTCTCTCGACTTTGTGAAGGTCGTTGTGTCGTTGTGTATGAGTCTGTCTGTCTGTCTGTCTGTTTGTCTGTCTGTCTGTCTGCCTCTCTCCCCCTCTCTCTCTCTATTTTGTCAAGGTCGTTGTGTATGATTCTCACTCTCTCTCGACTATATGAAGGTCGTTGTGTGTGTATGTGTGTGTGTGTGTGTGTGTGTGTGTGTGTGTGTGTGTGTGTGTGTGTGTGTGTGTGTCTCTCTCTCTCTCTCTCTCTCTCTCCTCTCTCTCTCTCTCTCTCTCTCTCTCTCTCTCTCTCTCTCAAAGTCGATACAGTATATCAGCATAGATATATAATATAAAAAACAGAAATTTGGAAGACAAAAACACACAAACAAGTCAGTTTTAAAATGTCTCAAAATGTTCAGCGCAGCTGCCTTCCTCGGGGATTTCTTTCTTACAGCTGACGTGGGTTATTCACACAAAGATTTTCAGGTATTTTGGGTGATCAATAAAACTCACCTTAAAGCAAAAATACTGTTTATAAAATGCTTATCTTGGTTTTTACGTTGTCCCCTCCCCCATCTTCTCATCCACTCCCATCAGTTACCCCTCTGTCAGCCGCCGTCCTCTCTCTCTCTTACACACACACACACACACACACTGAAACGTGTGCGTGGCTTGGTATGAACCACGTTACCAATGGCGGGCACGTGCAACACATCATCGTCAGTGAAAATGATGTGCAGGCTAGGCTACCTACCAAACTCCAAGCACTGGTTTACAACATCCTTTTGGAGGAAGGCGCCAGAAGGCGATGCTCGGAGTGTGGCTACCTACTTGAATCAAAGCTCTTGAATGGCTGTGTTGAGCAAGAGTGTCGACCTGACTGTCGGTCTTCACGCTCTAGCGGCCATGGGGTGACGCACATCAGTGCGCAGTCCTAATCAGCCTGCACGCAACGATCGTGTAGGAGCGGTGTATGGTAACACACCCCACGATGAAACAGCTGATAACAGATACTTGTGAGCTTTAGATCCTGGCCTCAGCGACTTGGAGGTGGGAGTACGCGGCTGAACGACGCCGAAGCCGTTTCGTTGTTCAAACCAGTGACTGAACGAACTTTTGAGCGTGCACTCTCAGAAATCTGTTCATACTACAATGTTTAGCACTTGTATGGTTTACTTTATCACACCGGCTACTGCCACATGGTTTGATGCCCCATCTAACTCTTAATATGTTGTTTCGGTTATCTGCCTCCATCATCCGTCACCGAAAATGACCAAAGCCCGTGCTTTGGGGCTTTGGTTAGCATGGTAGCAGTTCGGGCAGCGACAGCAACACACTCGCACAAGTGCCGCGGCATAGGATAACGGTCAGTACACAAGCGTTTGCCATACAATATCCGAGAGTAATATTGATTCCAAGTGTTGTTCTTTAATATAGATTTCAGTCTTTCGTTCTTAGTGTGGGGATCAAAACAGGGGGTTTGCGTGGTTCGCTTGAGGTGAAGAGAGTCTAGGTGTGTATGTATGTGTGTGTGTGTGTGTGTGTGTGTGTGTGTGTGTGTGTGTGTGTGTGTGTGTGTGTGTGTGTGTGACTATATTAAATTGGAAACTTATTAGTTTACAACAAAGTGAAATCAATAAGACTTTTGCAAGAGAAT
The DNA here is from genome assembly GCA_018857735.1 of Alviniconcha marisindica. Taxonomy (NCBI): domain Eukaryota; kingdom Metazoa; phylum Mollusca; class Gastropoda; family Provannidae; genus Alviniconcha; species Alviniconcha marisindica. The sequence goes on along the minus strand of JABMCL010002141.1, from coordinate 17,670 downwards.
TAAAATTTCCAATAATAATAACGTACATTTATCATGCGCTCATCAACGCCCTGAGCGCTCACATGATACATATTAACCTAAATATGATATTCTATACACATGTAGAGCATAGTCCTACCAAAACAGTTTACATAAAGTATTACACAAAAACAAAACAAAAAACGCACTACACACACACACACACATACAGTGACTGTAGCAGAAACTGGGTACTGATATTAGTTAGGATGGAAATACTGTGAGAACAGGAAGGTTTTCAGTTTGGCCTTAAAAGATGACAGGGTTGAGCGGTGTCTAAGGGCTTGTGCGAGTGAATTCCAAATGTGGGGTCCAAAGCAAGATAAGGCGCGAAAGCCATGAGTCTTGCGTTTGTATTGTTGGATTTCCAGCATGCGGGTGTCAGAAGAAGAGCGTAGTGTACGAGACGGAGTGTAGACATGCAGCAGTTCAGAGAGGTAAGCAGGACCAGTACCACTTACAGCACTGAAACACATACAAGCGACTTTGTACTTAATACGCTCTGAAATGGGAAGCCAGTGCAGTTTTTCCAGGAAAGGTGTTGAGTGGTGGTGACAGGGTGCCAAGAGAACAAATCTTGCAGCAAAGTTCTGAATTTTCTGGAGTTGTTGGATGACAGAATTAGGTGTACCCATGAGGAGACAGTTGCAGTAGTCAAGCCGTGAGAGGATATAGGAAGTAACAAGAGTCTTGGTTGCGTCTTCAGTGCAAAACCTGCCTTTACGCTCGAAATAAGCAGTTTGGCAGATTTTTATGACGTGCTTCTTCATGGACAGTTTTGTGTCAAGAATGAATCCAAGATTCCTGGCAGAATCAGAGAAGAGGATGTTGTGAGAGCCAAGAGTAATCGAATCAGGGAGGGAAACTGTAGAAGGTTTCAAGGAAGACGAAAAGGGAAAGAGAAGAGCTTCTGTTTTGTCGTCGTTCAGTTTGAGCTGATTTTCCGTCATCCATGTTTTTATGTCGAATGGGGAAGCATGCATTGAGTTCTTTGGTGAGGTTGGTCACTTCACTGAGAGGAGTGGATTTCTGGAGCTGTGTGTCATCTGCGAAAAGCTGATAGTTTACGGAGTGGTTAGCTATGATATCGGAGAGAGGCTCCAATGTTGAAACTCCAATGTTTGGTGAATTATCAGCTACTAGCAGAACATATTCATATTTTCAGGATGGCAGCTGAACTAGTTTCTGTTTGATTTATGAGGTGTATATAAGATATATGGCATCAGATAAGAGAATGATTTCAGTCTGGTGAAATTAAAGGTTTAATACATAGATAATAGGTAGGCTGTTCTCACTGGAAATACTTAAATCGCTTCCTGTGTGGAACGTCATGGCTCAGCCAGTGTGTGTGTGACGTCACTGCGTGCGCCCTCGTGCTCCTCCGTTCCAACAGAACTGAGTTTCGTTCCTGGTGTAAACCTCACGACAGACAGTAATTAGGTAGTCGTCGACCTCAAACGATCAAAGTCTCGATCGTTCCCGTCTTTTGTGCTGGTTACGTGTCATTTACCTGGGCCTGGGGAGACAGCATAATAATAACAGCATTATTATGGCACGTCTTACCGTAGCACCTGCGGGCACTGAGGTGTGACTGACTGGCACTCCCTTTACCGACTATCCCCTTGTTGGCTGCTGAGCTACGGTTTTGTTTTCGGTATTCATCGTCGACAAAATGTCGGTCCGCACCGATGCTGAACATTTCCAGTAGACCTACAGTCATATGTGACGTTTGTTTATTAGCAACGATCAGATGCGAGCGAATATTCAATGCAGATGAACTCAGCCGTGAAATCGTAAAGAGGCGCATTCACAGAAATACTGGTGAGTCGTTACGCGTGCTCAGCATTTGTACTATGGAAACGGCAACTGTATAACCATACTGAATACAGGAATCAATCTGAAACTATCCAGAAGACAAACAAGACAACGCTGTCTATAAAACCCACTTCTGTCTTTTTCCCTCCTTCTTTAGGTTTGCACTGCAAGCTACTTTTTTTCGACGCACAAAGACGATAGAATACAATGATGCGTACTTCTTCCCGCAATCATTGCACAGATTACTCTGAAGTGATCGAAATGTATGCTTTCTCTCTCTCTCTCTCTCTCTCTCTCTCCTCTCTCTCTCTCTCTCTCTCTCTCTCTCTCTCTCTCTCTCTAGTATTTGTGTGTACGATACGGGCACCATTGTGATTGCAACTGTATTTTCTTCTCACTCAGTCACTGTTTATACACTTGATTCGATTAAGTTTTTATTATAATTATGTGAGTGAAACTGTATAGTATTTAATAACGTTTTTATGTACTCGTTATTATTTGTCAAAGGAAGACAACTGAATTTCCTTCTAAGGATTAATAAAGTATTATTGTGTCGTAGTGTGTGTGTGTGTGTGTGTGTGTGTGTGTGTGTGTGTGTGTGTGTGGTGTGTGTGTGTGTGTGCGTGTGTGTGTGTGTGTGCTGAAACAACGATCATGGAGTGGGCCGAGGTGGCCTAGCTGTGACGGTTGTTTTGGCGAGGCAGCGGGGTGCCCCACTTCAGTGACAGCACGGGGCACGCTCCGACCATCGCTTTCCGGCACCTTCCTCCAAACTCTGCCAGATTTAATTACGCCACTGAAGAGGCACTCTTTATCTCCGCGCAGCTGTCCACCGACGCGGTCAGCGCCCTCCGAAAGGTTCGGGTACTAATATGACTGTAGAATCAACCTAGAACCAAAGCACGCACGTAAACATGACACATCCACCACGGGTAAAAAAAACAGAGAAGAGTTCCGTCTCGATTCAAACGATTGTGGTTTTATTTGTGCTGGTGTAAACTTTGTTGGCGGCTATAAATGACACGCCTTGTTTTATTTGAGTTGTTTGTAACACACTTACTACTGTTTGAGCACCAACAAAAAACTGCTCGTTAGCTGACAGTTTTCTGGACCCTATGGCGTAACTAAATACGGCAGTGGTTGAAGGAAGGATGTCGTAAACCAGTGCTTGGAGTGTGAGCACGGGGCACACTCCGAGCGCCCTCCGAAAGGTTTGGGTACTAATCAAACTGACCACGTCGGTGGACAACTGCGCGGAGATAAAGAGTGCCCCTTCAGTGATGGAACTAAATCTGGCAGAATTTGGAGGAAGGTGCCGGAAAGCGATGCTCGGAGTGTCGTTACTAATATGACTGTGGAAGCAGCCTAGCGCCCAAGCACCCACGTAAACATGAGACGCATCCACCCCGGGTAAAAAAGAGAAGAAAGGGAAAAAAAGAGAAAAAAAAGAGAGAGTTCCGTCTCGATTCAAACGATTGTGATTTTATTTGTGCTGGTGTAAACTTTGTTGGCGGCTATAAATGATACGCCTTGTTTTATTTGAGTTGTTTGTAACAAACTTACTGCTGTTTGAGCTGAATTACCCTGTGAGGGATGATGAAAGTATATTGACTTGACTTGACTTGACTTTAGCCTACATTTTCGATCATGCTGTCTGCCGCAAGTTCGGGCCGAAGCTTGTATCTCATTACAAGCCAGTTGAGAACGAAGTAAAGTTTGGACTGTCCGAACCATATTCGGCGAACTAAAAGTTCAATTAAGAAACGAATCGTAGTTCGTCGAACTGTCCGAAGTATGTTCGGCGAACAAACATTTGCCCAGTTAATAACGGGCTGTACATACGCGATGCAGCAGCGGCGGCCGCCGGGAGACGCTTGTAGAGTTGTGGAGGCATCCAGTGTCGGTGAAAAAGATAATAGTTTGCATTTAAAAAAAAACATATTTCAGTTGCTATTATGCATTCAAGAAGGTTTAGTGTTTGTTTTGTCTTGTTTGACCCCCGAAGGATGTCTGATAATATTCCCCTTGTCTGGAATCTCAGGGATGTCATTTGATTCCCCTTTCCTTTCTCCTCTCGTCTTGCTCTCTCTGTCTTGTCATTTTTCTGCTAAAGGTCCACTCTCCTGACGTTTTTCCATTTTTATATATTTTTGTTGTTGTTAAGACTTTTTTGTATGGCTCTTTTTGAGCAGCTAGGAGATGCTATATGAAACTGGTATTTTCCATTATGCATAATTTATATAACTTCTTAAAAAAAAAAAAAAAATGTGATTGCTTCTGTCCATTCTATATATCTGGTGTCGATAAATTAGACGGAATGATCGACTACACAAGCATGTCCTAGCCTTATGTGCTCTTGGAAAGAGCCTAATTCTTCTAAAATGTGTGTTTGATATTTGTGTATGTATATTTTGTTTTATGTCCTGTGTAGGGATGGGTCCGTGCACTGACCTTTGAAAGAATATGGTCTGTATCTGAGCATAGTTTTTGAAATGTGCGTCTGCTTACAACAGAGTTTAATTGTCCCGTGCAGTTGACAGGACGTTAATGTCCAATTACTACCTCGACTTTCACACAGCTCCTAACCTCTGAAAAGCAGGCGTTCCTCACTCTTTATAGACCAGTCGACCGTAATGAACTATCTTTGTTTAACTATACGATTACTATGTCTTTGTACGTAGAAAATCCAAACATTCGAACAGAAATTTAAAATAATGATCTTACAAATTAATGCAAGAGGAAAATACATGGACAACGGTGTTTAACTAATGAGAGACAGAACTGATTCATAAAATAACCGGGAACCGGGAACAAAAGCGAATTATTTTAGAAAAGACACCATAACTATGAACACTTGAAAGTCATCTTTGAAAACAGCTGTAAATGGGAAAGTCATATTAAAACGTTAATCGAAAAATACAGATGTTAAGTCTAAGATCGTTTAAATATCGTCATAGCTGAAAATCTCTTGAAGCCATTTATATATTTATAAAAATGTATTTATATTGCCACAGTTAGATTATGCCGATGTTGTTTGGGTTACGTTGATTACGCTGATTAGTTAGATTATGCCGACGTTGCAAGGGGACCCAGACATATCAAACAATGTAAACTCATTAATACTTAAAGCTGTCCAAGATTTCATTGCCCAGACTGGTCGCTTTTCCATGGACCCTAACTCTAAGCAAACATAGTTAAGCCCCCCCCCCTCTCTTTTTCGATAAATCGTAACGCCTTGATTTTTGTCCAGTCTTCTCTGGTTTTTATATTGTTTAATATGAAAATGCTCATTGTTGCAAAATATATTTGTTTATAAGCGTTTACAACAAGCTTAGTTTGTTTAATGCTCATGTACTGATTATCTTCGTCCGTATAAACATGAACGCCAATAAATTTAAAACAAAGTACACACACACAGAGACACTCACACACACACACACACACACACACACACGCACGCACGCACGCATACACACACACACGGACACTCTCACACACACATACACGCGCTCTAACACGCGCAACCACACACCCTAACTAGTTCCAGAGCAGAATCAGAGCAATTGTACGCCAGACACTGAGTCCATAGAAACAGCACAACATCACTGCAGTGAGCCGCCAAACCAGTTAACAACGAATCAACGAAGGATGATCAAAATTCGTCAGCTGTTCAGCTACCCCTGTGTCTACAGCCAGTGGCTGTTGAAAGGGCAGTTATTATCGCTTACTACTGTTGCTGGTATTGGTTGTGTTATCGGACAAAAACTGCAACTCTCCCATCCATGCCAAATAATTATGATCAATATTGGCCGTTTGCATCCGAAAAAGCACAACGCTGTACTGTATTCGGTGGTCTCATCATGTGGAAATGACCGTAGAATTAATCCATGTACTCAACCAGTGCATCCAGCTTTGTTAGGACACTCGATTACCATTTGTTTATAACTGTCTTACATCTGAAACATCGACTGAAAATATATCATAAGGATTATACAAATCAGATTTCAAAACAAAATAGAAACAAAATAAACAAACAACACAAGTAAACGAAGACGACAACGCCCCCTAATTCCGACTGTGTCCTGGCATTGAAGTTGAATGAACTCATGCAGCAGAGAGTGCCCCAGCAGGTCTTCACCCCTCGGGCAAGCGCATGGGGAATGCAGCAAGAGAAAGGAACAGCAATCTATTGATGCCGGCAAACCCCGTCTCCCTGTGTTTACCACCCCATGTCAGTACTTGTAAACCAAGCTACCGACTCTTGATTCGTCTTATCCAGACTGGAATCGATGCGTTATATGTATTACTTGTTATTATTACCTTTCATTGTTTTAATCATATATTTCATTTTTGCTCTACTTACCCCCATCGAACGCAGTTTGTCAGTTTAACTGCTCTCGAGGCTTTTTGAAGGCCAGCACATTCCTCGCAGACACCAGGTTACTAATGACACTTGCAGACTATCTGCGGGCTTAATTGTGAGCACCGCGGACGTTTACAGTGCTGCTCGTAACCAGCCCTGCCTTGAAGACTCAGGAAAACAGTTCAGCACTGATAGCCCAGTGCTGTTGATCAAACTACGTGTGCAGCAGACCAGGCCAACCGAGGCTAGAACAGTCCAACCGTTAGTGCCAACACTGTGGGTTAGTATGTGTGGGGTATTACTTTAAGCCCTGCCCTTCGCCCTGCTCCTTTACCGACCTGCCCCACGCTGACACGCATTGATCTAATTCGAAGGTTTGATCGCTGATCGATACATGATGAGATTTGTGTCTCACTGCACGCTTCGCCGACGCCCGGCGTAAGGAGATGTTCGATGAGGCGTGTTCCTGTTCCACTGACCGCCATCGTCACGCTCTGCTGGTTGAGAGCAGATTGTAAAGCCCGCGGGCTTAATTGTGAGCACCGCGGACGTTTACAGTGCTGCTCGTAACCACACACCTGCCTGCAGTCCACTTGCTTCCAGCATCCACAGCAGTTCGGCCGGTGCCGTTCAGTCACTGGGGGTACCCCAAACTCCAAGCACTGGTTTACGACATCCTTCTTTTGGAGGAAGGTGCCAGAAAGCGATGCTCGGAGTGTGGGGGTATCCTTCTCTCATTTCGGGCTATTCTCTAAATGTCTCACTTGAATCGACTGGCACGGGAAAGTGTGTGTGTGTGTGTGTGTGTGTGTGTGTGTGTGTGTGTGTGTGTGTGTGTGTGTGTGTGTGTGTGTGTGTGTGTGTGTGTGATAATTTATGTGTTTATTATTTATGTTGTGTGTGTGCGTATTTCATATATCTCATGCTTTTATGAGGCAGCTCGTATGAAGCTATATCTACACTCTGATCACTACTGTGTATGTTAACTTGTGCTCATAGACGCCTTGTTTTTGTAAAGCGCTATGAGCTCATCTTTCAGCTGTAAAGAGCGCTATAGAAGTGAAATATATTATTATCCTCCGCCACCATAATAGACGAGCAATACCTGTACGCCCGTATCGGGTTTTCGTCGCTTCACCTACTGTTTAGTTTGATAGTTACTTCACGCTTCATGAAACACGTCCTTGTGACTACAATAGCTAAATATGAAGTCTTCTCAAAAGCATATCTAAGGCATATTATACAAATGATTAAAAACAAAGAAGACAAAAACGTGCACACGTGAACAGGAAGCACAACCAAGTCCGCATGTAAACGTATTTCAATATTCGTTCTTTGATTCTTAATGTCCTCGGATGTCGGATGACATGTTAGAGACAAGCTTCAATATTTACAGCTGACTTATTTACAACTGATCAGAAGCATTTTGAGACAAGCTCGTCAGGACGTATTCAAGAGAGCGGTGCTTGCTTTAAAAAGTACACGGTCAAATCACAAGTAATTAAACGGCTGATTTGTTGTTATGGCACACAGTGCCACATGTTTCGGGGCCCATTACTGCTTCGCGGGCCTTTAGCGACGCCGTGCAGGGTGACCTGTGTTATTCCGCGGGACCACACGGCAAAGTGCTCTGGCCACACCTAGCGCAAATAAAACGTGGACAGTGAGCATTTGGAAAGGAAGAGCAATGCTGAATGAACTGAGAAGGTAGAAATCAGTGAGGCAAAATTCCCGACAGAAGACGAAGCAGGCAAGGCTATGTTCTGATCTACTCCAGGCTTGGTATGCAAACCTTTAATAGCTCTGGGTTCTCAGCAGAGGGACCTTAATATCTGCGTCGACAGTAACCCTCTAAAGGGAAGATTTTTTGAACCACAGAAAGAAACTTGTGAGTATTCCCATCATTTAGAACGCAGTGGGGAGTGGTTATGCCGGTTTTCCTATCCATTTTACACGAACAAACTTATACTCCAGTCCGCCTCTCTGGATTTGTTGTCTGTTCCGATTTCGTCTCAAACGTCACAGAATCATGTTGTTCTTGTTCTCCCCTTCCTCCTCCTTCTCCCTGACAAGTAATTGTTACAACCGTCATGACTGACTGGGCGTTAAAATCAGTTTATCTATCTATCTATCTATCTATCTATCTACTAACCAATCTATCTATCTATCTATCCATCCTTATTTTTGTTCTCTGACTGTTTGCAAAATCAGCGCTGCACGACTGATCAGTATCTAGGCGTTTGTTGCTGATAATAATAATAATAATAGATAACTTTTGTATAGCGCTATTCTCTGGTGTACCCAAACTCACTGCGCTTTACAACATTCTCCAACATTTTCTAAGTTTCATAAACATAATTATGACAACTAACAATGTATAATATACAAGTACATGTGCCATTTGAGAAGCAGCAATATATAAAGAAAATGAATCATTATATTACTACCTACCCTTAATTCCATCCCTCCCAGTCCCCACCCCCGCCCCCAACTGACACACACGCACGCACGCACACACACACTCACACAATCACACACACACACGCGCGCGCGCGCACACATACACACACGAATATGAAACAGGTGGCGGTTGGCGTGTACAAATCAGTCAGAAGGCTTGGCGGAAGAAATGCGTTTTTAGGTTAACTTTGAAAGTTGGGAGAGAGGGAGAAACTCTCAGGTCGGCCGGCAGCGAGTTCCAGACAGTCGGAGCAATGTAACCAAAAGAACGTTCACCGAAGGTTTTGAGGTTTGTTTTTGGAATTTTGAGCAGTCTTTCTGTCGAAGAACGAAGGGAGCGCGATGGATGATATGTGCAGAGAGAAGAAGACAGGTATGGCGGAAGAGTGCGTCAAAGTGATGGAAAGCGAGCGTTGCGAGCTTGTACTGAATGCGGTATTTTACTGGGAGCCAGTGGAGTTCTTTCAAAAGCGGTGTGACATGATCACGCTTCGATTTTTTCAAGATGAGCCGTGCGGCGTTGTTCTGGATCTTTTGTATGCGCGCGATTTGTTCATCGGCTACTCCTGCGAACGTAGCATTGCAGTAGTCCAATCTTGACGTGATCATAGACGCAACGAGCTTTTCTATGGAACTGTTAGAGAGGAACGGACGGATAGAGGCGATTCTCCTGAGTGCGAGAAACGTAGTGCGGCAGAGGCTACTGATGTGTTGTTTCATTGACAGTGTTTGGTCAAGATGCACTCCAAGGTACGTAACGGTGGTCTGAAAAGGAATGCAACTTCCACCTATATCTGCAGACTCGCAGCCGACCGAACTCATACGCACTGATGAACCTACAAGCATCATCCCAGTCACAAGCAGAAAAAGAAACATGATCAGATTGTGAAAACGGAGACAAAATCAGAATGGAACTTGTATTCAGTAGGAACCAGAGCATATGTGTACAGTACACATACAATGCTTGACATGTGGCTCACCAGTTCCATAAAACGTCCAGGAAACACAACAATAAAACAGTCACTAGACATTTCGATACAAACCACAAACCACGTTTGAACCAAAAACATTTATGTATATTCACACACACACACACACACACACACACACAGATGCATATGCACACTGACATAAGCTTACACACGCACGAGCGTTGCGCAAACTGACACACAGTATTGGTATTTATAAGCACGGGCAGAGGCTGACAAAACGTTTACACTCTTCCCACGCTATATTTGCAGTCGGGCCTTCTATACAATATGATTGCGGTCTACACAGGGTTATTTCATTCTTTTTTTTTCCCCTATATATATATATATATATATATATATCTTGACGTGATCATATATATGTGTGTGTGTGTGTGGGGGGGGGGGGGGGGGGGATATTTTTAGTACTCCTAACGTGTAGGCAGATGGGAAGTGCTACGCCGAGCCGGGCTGTGAGGTGCGGACAGGGCATGGGCATGGACCTTCTGCAGTTTCTTCCGTGTGGAGTTAGCCATCAGCAAGTTTGATGATCCGAGCTACGATGCTACGAGCATCAGCAAGTTTTCTGATTTGTTTGTCGTTGTAAGGAAGACTGAAGCAAATACAGCTGAGTGTGTTGCTAGGTGAAGAAATAAATCTAAATTCGCAATTTCTTTTCAATACAGGCTAGTTGTTAAAAAAAAAATTAATAATAATAATCTCGGCGAGCCCAGAGCTCTGCGGAGAGCCTCCGATGAACAGAAAACTCGGGATTCCCCTGACGGACTAAAAGAGAAAGGCTGTGTAACATCTATAGACAAACTGAGACAATATAATGTGCCAGTAGAGTGTGTCTCGCACTCATAGGCACACCTCTTTTGTCACTTAAGTATGCGTCGTGTGATCTGTAACAGTTCCGAAACCCATCAAGCATGCAGAAAAGTTAAAATATGTAATTTCAAGTGAAGCCCAGCATACTTCTGGCGCTAAGGGCGCATCGTGGGAATACTGGGATTTGGCCGAGAGCATTTGAAGGGTTCCTGCGTTCTCCCTATAAAGGTGCACGAGCTATGTGCATTGCTTGTGAGCCGGTTTGGCCTAGCGGCAAGGCGTTAGACTGCTAAGCGGAAGGACCTCGGTTCGATACTGCTTCGGCTCTTCTTCAGAAAGGTCGTGGTTTGTGGACACTGTCTTGTGACTTTGTCCATCACTTCCTACTGAAACATTAAAATGGCTCTCATCGCTGCCCATCTTAATGCAGGAATCATTCTGATGGTGACAGTGTAGCGATAGGTATATAATCTCCCTCTTCCCCAACCTCCATACCCCCTTCCTAATAAGCCTTATGGTTTCTGTGGACGTTAAGCACCATGTTTTACTTACTTTGCATTGCTTCTTGGCTATATCACATCAGCCTTATCGTTCTTCTGAGTTTTCCTTCAGCTGAACGATCTTGGTCTGCTCATGTGAAATAATGCAATTTTTTCGCCGTCGTAGCAGATTACACTTCCAAGAAAACAAGACAGCTCGGAGTATTTTGAACAAATTTAAAATCGTTTGAAACGAGACGGAACTCTTTTTTTTTTACCCGCGGTGGATGCGTCTCATGTTTACGTGCGTGCTTGGGCGCTAGGTTGCTTCCAGTCTTATCAGTACCCAAACTCAAAGCACTGGTTTACGACATCCTTCCTTTGGAGGAAGGTGCCGGAAAGCGGTGCTCGGAGTGTGATCAGTACCCAAACCTTTCGGAGGGCGCTCGGACCGCGTCGGTGGACAACTGCGGGGAGATAAAGAGTGCTCCTTCAGTGGCCGCGTCGGTGGACAACTGCGGGGAGATAAAGAGTGCTCCTTCAGTGGCGTAACCAATTCTGGCAGAGTTTGGAGGAAGGTGCCGGAAAGCGATGCTCGGAGTGTGTGACACACCATGCCTTGCTGTGCGTTGCACTGACACATCATGTGTTGCTGTACATGGCACCGACACATCATGCATTGCTGAGCGTGGCACCGCCACATCATGCATTGCTGTGCGTGGCACCGACACATCATGCATTGCTGTACATGGCACTCACACACCATGTATTGCTGTATATGGCACTCATACACCATGTATTGCTGTACATGACATTAGCACCACAGCTTGCATTTTGCTCTCCCTAACCGGAGTCCAGCAACGCTGGCTCAACGCTGGCTGTACGCTGCTCAGCCCAAACAAACTGCCCTGCAATGACTTGACGCAACTGTATGTCGCCTGGGAGACTGGCTCCGCTTTTGGAGTGTGTAGTCTACACTCATACATGACATCAAACTCCAAGCACTGGTTTACGACATCCTTTTTGGAGGAAGGTGCCGGAAAGCGGTGCTCGGAGTGTGACCAGTGAACACTACCATGTTACGTAAGCCATATTTGCCTTTTGTCGTCTGTTATCTTTTTGCTGGTGCTACGCTACCTCTGTGCCTTAATGTACTGTTTTCCATAATTATATTTACTATTATTGCATTATCTTTCCACTTTCTCTCTCTCTCCTTTTTATTTACCGCCTCACAAATGTACTCGACAGTGTTGCCATACCACTCTGCTGTCGATATTGCTTGCCTTCGTGCATTGGCTGCTCTGCAAAAAATGCGATCACCGTTACAAACAATATCAACAGCTTTAGATCGATCGAAACCGCCATACCTGACATCACCATGTAGCTAGCATAAACTTTGACTGTCTCCAAATTCTCATTAGTCAGGAGAAAAGCCGTTGTTTTACAGCGTGTGTGTGTGTGGATCGTGAGAATTGTGCAAACACTATCAAGCCGCACAGGGGTGGTTTGCTGTTGTTTTTTCTCTCACTAAAGCTTCAGCGGGACTCAAGAGTTAACAGACCTGCGCAAGCTGACAAGACGCAGAGAACCAGCCTAACTTCGCATTTGATAAATACTGTAGCAAACCCGTCATGGGGAACTGCAAAAAGTGTGCCAACAGATGGCTCCTGCACGTGAGTATTGCCGGGCTGTGGGTGACGAAGGACGAGGACGTCGGCAGGGGCAGGCACATGTGAGGGGAGGCGGAGGGCCACCAGATGGAGGATCAACAAAGCAAGAAAATGGATCAAGTGATTAGATCAGACTTGCGTCAGACCTGCTGACTTGCTCGGGACCCCCCCCCCCCCCCCCCCCCCTCTTCTTGTTTTCCTTGGCCACTGTCTTCTGTTTGACATTTAGTCCCGCCTTGGATCTGCACCTGCTGGTTTTTGTCCCTTTTACGGTGCTGTTTCGTTATCAAAATTTAAGTCGTTTGGAGGTGCTGTTTCTAGGGGGTAATAAAGCATGGGGGGGGGGTGGGGGGGGGTGGGGGGGGGCAGAGAGAGCAAGGTCAGACATTGACTTGGTTACCAAAATAGACACATTACATCGGTGAAATTTGAAACACCTACACCGCATTTTGATTACGTCGGTGAAATTTGAAACACATACACCGCATTTTGATTACGTCGGTGAAATTTGAAACACCTACACCGCATTTTGACTGTCAGGAGAAGCGGGGTGGGCGAGGAGTGGATCAGCAGCAGTAGGCTTGCTACCAGCAACCTGTCCACACTTGCAGAGTTGCGAAGAGTGAATGTCCGATAGTCAGCAGGCACTGATGTCCAATAGTCAAGGGCAGCTTTCCAGTCCCAGTCCGCTGGGCTGTTTGGGGGAAAACACGGTAATGCTTTATGGTACTGTTTCGTCATCAAACTAAAACTCTTTTGTGGTGCTAAACACACAAAAGGTTAAAAAGAACGATATTTATTATGACAAAACAGCATGCAAATTTTCGAGGTAATCCCCCTTTTCAAGCTACAAAACAACACTTAAACAACAGGTAAACATCCTCAGAGCCCAGGAGCTGTGTGAATATCGAGGTGGCCGTCCTGGGCTCCCGTCCCTAACAGTCTGTACGGTCTCTGTGCCGTGAAATAACACTGAACAGTTAAACGGTGAATAATGGGATGTTGTTTTGTAGCTTAAAAAGGGGGATTATCCCGAAAATTCGCATGTTGTGTTTTGTCATAATAAATAGCATTCTTTTTAACCTTTTATGTGTTTGGGTCTTGTTTTACTTTTAGAACGCTAGCAGTCCTTGTTTCGGATTTTTGTCCCTTTTACGGTGCTGTTTCGTTATCAAAATCTAAGTCTTTGAGGTGCTGTTTCTATGTCAAAATAAAGCTATAGTGCCGTTTCGTTATCAAAATAAAACGCTTTATGGTGCCGTTCGTTATCAAAACAGAGCTACATGCTGGAAATGGTAACTATGCAGTCATAACTATTCCGGCTTCACCTAAACTATAAACACTAATCTTTTCTTCATTTAGCAACATGACATGATACATCTGTAGGGGAGTGGTGTGGGGAATTGAGGGAAGCAGGTTGGAAGCATGGATGAAGAGCCACAAGTCAGAGGTTGCTATAACTTTTATTTGTACACCAACCAACCAGGAAACAGTGTCTGTGTTGGAAAAGACACAAGCAAACAAAACATTTAGAATATGAAAGCAACGTAAAGACTAAACAACAGCAATTATCTAATAAATACAGTACCCATGTAGTTTGCTTGTGGGTTACTATAATACATGATGGTCACGGTAACAGTGACAAAATGATCAAGCACATAAGTTGTGTGCATGACTTGCACTTAAAACCCGTATCTCACAGTGTCGCGGTGAGTACAAGAGACGGCCAGTATATTAACTGATGAACTCCCTGTATATAATAGTATACAATAAAGTAACAGTGAAAAACTACGGATTACCAAGCTCATTCTTAACTAAACAGGAAGAGTGAGATAGTTGTTACAGCACTGTTCCACCTAAGCACACAACGAGACGGACAGTGACACGGGTGGCACTTGGGACCACGCCGTGAGCGGGAGGAAGTCAGTCATAAACTGACCGGCTCCAGCCTCGTTACTCAAAGCGTTACAACATGTTACTGTTACTGACTAGCAGAGCGTATCTGTGAACAATGTCAAGCGTCTTACTGACGCGGGTAGCGCATCAAGAATCTAAGTTGTTGATCTGGCTTGCGCCTGTCTGCTCGGTTAGTGAACAGAGCTAACTGCCACCACTGACGCGCATCGCCGGGTACACGCACAAAGACCCGGAAAGGGTTTACAAGCTAGCAGAGTGAAAGTCTGCGCGCCCAAGACTCGGCCATACAAAAGCCGGATCAAAACAGAAATAACATGTCTCACAGTTTATACAATCACCCTATGCACTAAACCATATTCAACTAGTAAATGAACTTCGAGTAAAATGAACATTCGACAACTGTGAAGTCAACATCTTCAAAGTGTTAGCCATGATATACCACCGATTTCATGTAGAAAACAGATGGTAGAAACAAATAAGTTGTGCCGCGCAGAGATCTGCACGGCCACACTGACAGAGGACCCATACTTTAGAGGGATAACTCTGCATCGGCAAAACATCACTCAAACTGAACATCCAACAATGGCAACATAACATACTAGCTACATGTATCATTTTGGAAACACCGGTCATCCTGTGGCATAAAGGCTTAACATTTGAACGCACAAACAACGTACACTGACGCCGAAATTACCCACGTGTTCAAGAACCAAAATCAAGGCACGTTGTGAACACGGTAATATAAACATACATTATTTACATCAATAAGAAACAATAGAATAACAAGCCATAGAAAAATAACTACTTACAGGCTCTCCCCCATGAACACCGGCCACAGCAGCAAACAAACAACCTGCCTCTGCAGGGACACTGGGGGAAAAGGAACGCTGCGGTGGTGGTGGTGAAGTGTTGCTTAATGTCCTCAGATGTCAGTTGACATATTAGGGACAAGTTGTGACCAATGCCGAAGCACGGTTCAATAATTGTTTACGTCCACGGAAACCAGAAGGCTCGTTAGGACGGACAGCCCAGGACGGCCACCTCGACTCTCACACAGCTCCTGAACTATGGGACGCTGCGGTAGGTAGGTAGGTAGGTAGTGTTGCTTAATGTCCTCAGATGTCAGTTGACATATTAGGGACAAGCTGAGACCAATGCCGAAGCATGGTTCAATATAGCTTTACGTCCACGGAAACCAGAAGGCTCGTTAGGACGGACAGCCCAGGACGGCCACCTCGACTCTCACACGGCTCCTGAACTATGCGGACGCTGCGGGCCCATCGCACAGGTTTTAACACCTTAGATAATTGGGGCCATAAAACACCTACCCAATCAAAAAGGATAAAGGACAGAAAAGAAAAGTTAAAGGGTCATGCCCGAAACATGTATACAATACACTCGGTTACACATCTGAGAAAGAAAATAGAAGAAAAAGGTAATTAATGAAAACTGCATTCTTCTCTTCTGATCAGTTAGCATTCACAGGGCATAATTATTATTTTTATCACGGACATTATGCCACGCATAAACAAAGTTGATCGCAGGGTTTAAAAGACGCCCAGAGGGTGCGTATACATTATAATTTATTGTTTATATATTCAGGGCCTCTGCCGGGGTCGTGGTGACAGTTACCGCAATGTGGACTGAGGCTCGGCAAAACGGCTCGAGCGCCATCAAACCACATATGTGTTTAATATTTCACCACTTCCCTGATGTTAATGCCTGATAAATGACGAGATGTGATGACATTTTTTTGTGTGTGAATGATTGTAAACATTTTGTGGGCATTCTTGATTTACTGAATCACAGAACATGGCTCCCCGCGTTGCGAAAACAGTTTGACGGCGAAGCTGTCGTCACACGGCCGTGAACCGCCAGCATGGTGGGTTTGCCCAGGGCCCTGCATCGCGCTTTCTAAGACAATGGGCACCTGGCAACCTTTGTCCGCCAACAAAGGGCAGCCACGGGCAACACAATCAGTGTGTGATCGTCACCGACATCGCTTGTACACGCCGAGCGTGTTAGCTCAGCCATGACGTCAGCATGCTCTTTTGTTGTCCAGACGTTTTATTTTGAAGATCGCCCGAGTGGGCGGCCCAAGGCCCGTAGCGAGCACCGCCCTGATTTGTACAGAGTTACCGTGGGTCTGTCGGTTTCTCACATCGCTTGGGTCCGTTTGAAGAACGCCCAAGGAGACTATTGCAAGTGCTTAAACCAAGGTCAATGTGGTTTGGGTTGCCGATTTTACAAAAGGGTTGCCAAACTGACGGGGCACTTCAGGGCATGTTCTGTCTTTAAACTGACTACATAGCTGACCTCATCTGAAAGATCATTATTTTCACTGCAGTAGTTTGCAAACTGAAGGAGTCTGCCGTACAGCCCGAGGCCTTAAAGACCTTTCAAAACAAAATACTGCCTACCCTCAAGACCCAACTGGTTTTTGTATTGTATAGAGGTTTTTATCCCACGTTCAGTTGTAACAAATAACCCCCCGAGGAAGGCAGTCTGCCGAAAATTTAGGAATTTTATGCCATCTTGTTGTTTTACTTTGATACAGAGAACTCAGTAACAGGTGGTAACACTTTGGCCGATTTATTTATTTACAATTACTTTAGCATTGTGCTAATGAGCATGTCTTCCGTGTAAGCAGACGCCAGCTACAGTTTTTATGAAGGAAATAACCTTTTCACTCTTTCGGGTAGGTGTTAAGTAACATACTAACACCTATGAATAAGCGTGCAGCTGTACGACAGTCAACGACACTCGCTAGTCGTTCCTGTAAGCAGACTGATAACTTTCAAAAAGATGGTTGCCAGAGTTATTTAATTGAATCAAAAAGACCTTTTCGATTGTCTGTGATAAACGGCAGATTTGACACAGGTATACATTTATCGGATCGTTTCGGCGAATCAGACAATAAATACACTGGTCTACGTTTTTCAGGTCGTTGCAGCGAACCAAAGACGATCAATACAATTTGAAGATTATATTCATGATTTTTTTAGTCAGTCAAGTCCAGGCTTCTCCAGATTTTGCTGCAACAGCCTGCTTCAGCTGCTTGACAGCAAGTGATCAAAAAACATGGTCATCAAGACACTGCTTTCTAATGGAAGTTAGGGGTGGAGGGGTGTGGTGGGGGTGGGGGGATG
>JABMCL010003710.1:125000-130658 GCA_018857735.1 Alviniconcha marisindica | reverse complement strand
CAGCAGTAGTAAAACCAGCAGCAGAAGTAGTCGTAGTAGTAGCTGCAGCATCAGTAGTAGAAGTAATAGTCGTAGCAGTAGCAACGGCAGCAGTAGTAGCTACTAATACTGTCTACTACATACTTGTAGCTGCAGCGGTAGCAACAGCAGAAATAGTGGTAGCTGCAGCAGCAGCAGCAGCAGCAGCAGCAGTAGCAGCAGCAGCAGCAGCAGCAGCAGTAGTAGTAGTAGTAGTAGTAGTAGTAGTAGTAGTAGTAGTAGTAGCTGAGGCAGTAGCAATAGCAAGAGCGGCAGCAGCAGTATTATCTACTAATACTGACTACTACATAGTTGTAGCTGCAGCAGTAGCAACAGCAAAAACAGAAGTTGTGGTAGTAGCTGCAGCAGTAGCAACAGCAAAAACAGAAGTTGTGGTAGTAGCTGCAGCAGTAGTAAAGCAACAGCAGAAGTAGTAGTAGTATCTGCAGCAGTAGTAACAGCAATATGAGAAGCAGTTGTAGTAAAAGCTGCAGACTGGTAATAGCAGAGCAGCAATAGCCGCTACTAATACCGCGTAGTTGTAGCACCAGCAGAAGCAGCAGTAGTAGTAGTAGTAGTAGTAGCTGTAGCAGTAGTAGTAGCAACAGCAGCAATAATAATAGCAAACAGCTCTGTGTGTGTGGGGGGGGGGGGGGGGGGGGGGGGGGCACGTATCGTTGGTAGAGGCGTTGACGTCCTCATCATCTTCCTCAGGGACAGGTAACTTGGGTAACCCGAATCAAAGCAGTCTTATACAAAACTGGTTTCGAGCAGGTGTGGCTGTTTGCCTGTGGACAAAAGGGTCCTTTCTTTAAGGAGCTCAGGGAAAGATTCTACAGTTCCTTTTGTCGTGGTTGGGTAAACCATATAAATCCAGCACACGATTTTCTCATTATAGACAGTTTAAACACTGTTTTGAAGGAGAACACTATGTAAATGTGATCTGGACAAATATATATATCATAATGCAACTGCCCAATTTAGAATGATCGTTTCCAGGATAAAACACGTAAACATCGGTGTTCAAAATTACTGGAAGAGGCCCTAACAGCATTATGAGTCAGGCTTTTTTCATCCGTCTCAGCGGAGCGTGCTGCAACGAGGTGTGTAATGAAGCCGCCACCGTGACACCTTCCTGCAACGACGTCATGGAAGATCTGAGCATCTGCGGTAACATCCTGGTCAACCCGTCCCTGACCAGTTGCCTGCCGGCCCCCCTCATGGACACCTTCATCGCCTGCCTGCAATACGTTTGTCAGCACAGCGTCGACGCCTGCAACCAGCTCCAAACCCTCGCCAATGGGAGTTGTCCCGAGCTGGCGACAAACTTGACCCTGAACTGTTGAGCCAGCGCTTCTTTCTCCGTCGCTGCATGGCCGGGATTGATTGAGTGCCTCCCTCCGCTGAAGCACGCCTTGAACTGTTGTTGAGCGTCTCCTGGGAACTGTTGTTCCTCCCTCACAGACTAGAATTTGGTGCCTCCACGTCATTGCAGGTCCGCGGCGCAGTAATTCTGGGCATGGTTTCTGTCGTCCTTCTCCTCCTCATTGCTCGAGCAGTATTCCTCCTCTTTTTAGCCCCTCGAGAAACGTTTTCCCTCTTCTCTTTCAATCATGCACCCTCCTCCTCCTCCTCTCTCTCTCTCTCTCTCTCTCTCTCTCTCTCTCTCTCTCTCTCTCTCTCTCTCTCTCTCTCTCCAGCATTTCCCCTCCTATCCTCCCCATTCCCTGAGCTACATCCCCCATCCTCCCTGCGTTTCTCCAATTGTCCACATCCCAATGAACTACATCGCACTTCCTCCCTGTCCCAACTTTCCTCTCCTTTCCATCCCTGAACTCTATCCTCCATCCTCCCTGTCGTTGTCCCAGCATTCCTCCTCCTCTCCTCCCTATCCCCTCAGCTACACCCCTCATCCTCCCTGTCCCAGAATTCCTCCAATCCCCCATCCTCCCTGTCGTTGTCCCAGCATTCCTCCTCCTCTCTTCCCCATCCCCTCAGCTACACCCCTCATCCTCCCTGTCCCAGAATTCCTCCAATCCCCCATCCTCCCTGTCGCTGTCCCAACAGCATTCCTCTTCCTCTCCTCCCCATCCCCTGCGCTACATCCCCCATCCTCATTGTCCCTGTCCCAACATTCCTCCTCCTCTCCTACCCATCCCCAAAACTGCGCGTCCCAACCATTTGTGAGCAGGCCCTAGAATGAGAATACGGATAATTCACATCAGATAAAAAGTGTTTATCAGTACTAACTCTTAATGTGCAAATCGACTCGATTGTTAAAAAAATTTAAAAATATAAACTACAACAAAAAGTGCACAGAACTTGATGTCAGATATAAAAATATAAAACAAGCAAAGTTCAATTGATTTGTGTTCTGTTCCAGTTCTTCCCCAGCGCGCGAATGTGTGTGTGTGTGTGTGTGTGTGTGTGATGCGTGCGTTCATTCGTTCGGGCGGGCGTGCGTGCTTGCGTGTGTGTGTGTTTGTGCGCGAGCGAGCGCGCGTGCGTGCGTGCGTGCGTGTTTGCGTGTGTGTGTGTGTGCGTGTGCGTGTTCTGAAATACCAGAAGAACGGCTACCAAAATTGGAGTTAGAGTTAGAGTTAGATGCCTTTATGTATCTGCCGACTCCAAGTGTCCAGAAAGATGTGAACTTGCCACGTGTTTGTTTCCCTCTGTCTGGACTTCTCTTTTGAGCCCGACACCTAGCTGGCACTCTCTACTTATACCTGCTGGGTACACTAGTACTGCAACAACGGAGACTCAAAAGCCAAATCCTCCAAACGTGTATCTTTGACGTATTCGCCGATCGAGCGCGCGCGCGCGCTGGCTCTCTCTCTCTCTCTCTCTCTCTCTCTCTCTCTCTCTCTCTCTCTCTCTCTCTCTCCACACACACACACACCACACACACACACACACACACACACACGCGCCGCGCGCCACGCACCACGACAACACATACACATACACACACGCACGCACGCGCGCACACACACACACACACACACACACACACACACTCACGCACGCACACACATACACACACAAACACACACGCATGCACGCACACATGCTCGCACGCGCACACACACACGCGCGCGCGCCCACACGCACGCACGCATCCAAGCACACGCACACACATACACACGCACACACACACACACACACACACACACGCAAGCACACACACTATAAAAAGAAAACACGATTACCCGACAACTATTATATCCAGGACAAGATCATTCTACAGATTGTCCCTTATATTATCATTATGCTCTGTAGCATCTGAGGACGTGAAGCAAAATGGACTGAACTGAACTGTGCCCGACAACTTTCCTTTCAAATGATAAACATTCGGGGCGGGGGGGGGGGGGGCGGGAGAAGAAGAAAAAAAGGCTGGGGGAGGGGGGGGGTGGGGGGGGGGGAGAAAATAAAATAAAAGAAGTGGGAGTCAGTGGGGAAGCCACATTCCGAGCATCACTTTCCGGCACCTTCCTCCAAACTCTGCCAGATTTAGTTACGCCACTGTCGGGCACTCTTTATCTCCGCGCAGCTGTCCAGCGACGCGGTCAGCGCCCTCCGACAGGTTCGGGTACTAACATGACTTTAGAAGCAACCTAGCGCCAAAGCACGCACGTAAACACGAGACGCATCCACCACGGGTAAAAAAAAAAAAAAAATATAAAAAAAAAAGAGTTCCATCTCGACTCAAACGATTGTGGTGTTATTTGTGCTGGTGTAAACTTTGTTGGCGGCTAAATGACGCGCCTTGTTTCTCAGTCGCTTGTAACAAACTTACTGCTGTTTGAGCACCAACAAAAAACTGCTCGTTAGCTGACAGTTTTGTGGACCCGATGGCGTAACTAAATACGGCAGTGGTTGAAGGAAGGATGTCGTAAACCAGTGCTTGGAGTTTGGAGGGGAGCCAGGCTGATTGCAGTAGTACCACGGTACGAGTGACTAGCAAAAGAATACAGCGAGGGGGAAAGGAGAAGAAGAAAAAAGAGAGAAAAAACAAAACAACAATGACTTCTAGCGTTTTAAAACAAGACCCAAACACATAAAAGGTTCAAAAGAACG
This sequence comes from Alviniconcha marisindica, assembly GCA_018857735.1. NCBI lineage: Eukaryota > Metazoa > Mollusca > Gastropoda > Provannidae > Alviniconcha > Alviniconcha marisindica. The sequence goes on along the minus strand of JABMCL010003710.1, from coordinate 126,563 downwards.
CTTATTTATTAGGACACAAACACACAGTCTGCAAATTTTCGGTGTGATCCACTTTGTCAAGCTAAAAGACGACACTTAATCAACCGTCAAACGGTGAAAAACGATGAAAAATGAGATGAGAAGCGAAATAACTCATCTTTTTTGACTGAGCTGTGTTGTTTACTTGTCCAGTGCTTGAAAGAGCCAGGAAAGGTCCCATCTAGTTTTCTGATGGGGGAGGGGGGAGGGGGGGAGGGGGAGGAGGGGAGAGAGACGACTATATACCTATCGCTGGACTGTCACCACCATAGTGACTCCTGTATTAAGATGGGCATCGATGAGAGCCAATTTAATGTTTCATTAATTATAAGGAACAAAGTCACAAGACAGAGTCCGCAAACCATATTTTGAGAAGAAAAGAGAGCCGAAACGGATTTGAACCAAGGTCCCTCTGCTTACCAGTCTAACGCTTTACCGCTAGGCCAAACCGGCTCACTTGACTGGTGAGACTAGTTCAGACCAGACAGCCATGTGTCCTCTCAAGGAAAGACCTTTAATACTGCGGCTTTCTTCTGAAGCATGGCAAACAATTCTCCTTTATACCACCTAGAGGGCTCTAAGGGAATGGAATAATCGAAAGAAAAAAAATGGCTGATTAGTAGCGGCCTAGACTTGTAATAACTTTACATTTTGAAAATAATGGTAAAGACCTACTTGCTGCCAAAGCGCTTAACACTTCCAGGCCGGAGGACTTCAACTGTAGTCTCCACATTGTTACTGCTACGGCCAGAAGCCTTCAGTCGTAGTCTCCCCAAAGATCGTAAACTACGCAAAGATAGTGCGTCCCGCACAGTTACACTGTAAAACGCGTCGAGCTCTTTACGCGAAGCGCCCCAAGCGGCAGTTGTGTACAATGTATCAGAGGAGACAATTGCACCGCACGCGAATGTAAACAAACGCCGATGTTGGTGCTCGCTCCCACTGATTATTTTTGTCACTGCTCATTCTGAGATGGAGTTTTTTCGGAACTTGTGCGTGCGGTTTTACTTTTGATTTGTTTCTTTCTTTCTTTTTATTCTTTTCTTGCGGGTCCTGTGATTTCACATGATTAATTTCGTACAGTCATATGGGTTAGTGTGGTGGGCCTGTTTCAGAGCGATGAGAGATCGATGTTGATCAGAGGAAAGCAAGTCATTATGGTCTGTTTAGATCTGTGTAAACAGTTAAAGGTGTCACTTGTGTGTGTGTGTGTGTGTGTGTGTGTGTGTGTGTGTGTGTGTGTGTGTGTGTGTGTGAATGCGTGCGTGCGTGCGTGAGTGCATGCGTGAGTGTGTGTGTGTGTGTGTGTGTGTGTGTGTGTGTGTGTGTGTGTGTTGAGTGCATGTGTGTGTGTGTGTGTGTGTGTGTGTGTGTGTGTCTGTGTGTGTGTGTCTGTGTGTGTGCAGGCCCTAACAACATTATGAGTCAGTTATGTAATAAGTCAAGCTTGATGCATGGTTGTGTGAGACAGAGACAGCACATGACAGCAGTCGTGGATGCCACTTTGGTGTAATAATGTATGGGTTATGAATAGTTCACCTAATT
>JABMCL010003710.1:95000-122500 GCA_018857735.1 Alviniconcha marisindica | reverse complement strand
TCATTACAATATTCCTCTCGCTCGCTCATTCAGGCGTCTTTATGTAAAAAATAAAATCACATGTACATCCTCCACTACCCCTCTTCTTCTTGGTCACAGTATACACGATTTTCGTTTTTAAGCTTTGTCACATTTAAGCATATCAGTGCCTGAGCTGATTTTCAAATATCATGGACAAAGGAAGGAAGGCTTTCGTCTTTTTGTACATACTTCTACACGCTTTCTCTATTAATATAACATGATTTATTCGTTTAGTTTTGACCTTCACGCAGTTATGTTGTTTTATTCCGAGCAAAACGTCAACAACAGTTAAATGGATCGAACGTCAAAGGTAATAAAAACATATTATTCAATGTAATTCCAAAATTTCCTAATTCATTCGTGGTGAACCAAGAAGAAAGCCGATTTACTTGAGCTTTTTTCTTTTCTTTTTTTCTTCTCTTTTTTCTTTTTCTCTCTTTTTTTAACACGTATACACACTAGATCATTCTGGTATACTTTCAGCTCTCAGAGAGAACTGAGAACAAAATTAACTTTCAGTCTTTTGTCACATTAATGAGCAAACGACAACACCTAACAAATCACATTCGGGAAAATTCTCTTACATATTTGTACACTTCCAAAGCTGCTGTTTTGATTTGTTATCTTCCTTTTTTTACATTGGCAACCGAAATTAATTCAGTAGCCAAGACACGGAACTTAGACATTTACAAACCAGTCACATTGAAAATACGGTTTTGTGCTTTTTAGTTAATTCTAAAGAATGAGGGTTAGCCATAAATGCCAGTGTCTTTTTCTCTCTACTTTCATTTTTTTTTTTTTTTAACTAGATGTCAGATGGCACTAGGTGTCAGTCGTGATACCCGCAGCCATTGAACTCCAGATATGGTTATCTGCAGAGTGGGAGGGGATGAGGCAGATAGATGAGTTTAAAGTTAGACAGTGGGAGAGATAGGCAAATAAGGGTAAAGTTAGATAGTGAGAGAGACGAGGCAAGTAAGGGTAAAGTTAGAGAGTGTGAGAGACGAAGCAAATAAGGGTAAAGTCAGAGAGCTGGAGAAACGAGGCAAATAAGGGTAAAGTCAAATAGTGGGAGAGACGAAGCAAATAAGGGTAAAGTTAGATAGTCGGAAAGATGAAGCAAATAAGGGTAAAGTCAGAGAGCGGGAGAGACGAAGCAAATAAGGGTAAAGTCAGATAGTGGGAGAGACGAAGCAAATAAGGGTAAAGTCAGAGAGTGGGAGAGACGAGGCAAATAAGGGTAAAGTTCAGATAGTGGGAGAGACGAAGCAAATAAGGGTAAAGTTAGAGAGTGGGAGAGATGAAACAAATAAGGGTAAAGTCAGACAGTGGGAGAGATGAAGCAAATAAGGGTAAAGTCAGAGAGCGGGAGAGACGAAGCAAATAAGGGTAAAGTCAGACAGAGGGAGAGACGAAGCAAATAAGGGTAAAGTCAGAGAGCTGGAGAGACGAGGCAAATAACGGTAAAGTCAGATAGTGGGAGAGACGAAGCAAGTAAGGGTAAAGTTAGAGAGTGGGAGAGATGAAGCAAATAAGGGTAAAGTCAGAGAACGGGAGAGACGAAGCAAATAAGGGTAAAGTCAGAGAGCGGGAGAGACGAAGCAAATAAGGGTAAAGTTAGAGAGTGGGAGAGACGAGGCGAATAAGGGTAAAGTTAGAGAGTGGAAGAGAGAAGTGATGGTTGATATGACGAACAGAAAACTATAGGTGTCTCGCCAGGGCTCTAAAAATGTCTGAAAAGATTCACAAACGAATTGTTCTTCAAAGTATAAATCATTACGTTATTTAATGGTACACGGACACTTGCTGTTGATAAAATGTACTGAGGTGAAAGTGGACATGTACGCAAAAATTGAAACCACGAAACATGCAGCAAGCAAAAATCTGAGTAATGCAGTGAAACTTTTAATAATAATTATTTCAATCATTTTTTTTGGTGAAAATTAAAGCTTGACATTACAGTACTGACAATGAACCCGCAACAAAACGCGTGGTAAAAAATAAAATAAAAAAGCGAATCAACAGCGTCGGTTAGCAAACGGCTAGCTGTCACAGCTATGTTAAATCGCGAATGGAGGGGCACACTACATGATTACCATCGCATCTATACATAAACAAAAACGTACAAGAAATATTAGCGATATAGTAACAACAAGAAACGTAATAAAATGATTTAGTGGAAGCGTGCCAGTTCTTTCTTTTTTTCTTTCTTTCTTGTTGTTGTCTTCCCCAAATTTAGAAATCGCTCGGCAACCTGGAAAAAAAAGTAGTTGTATCAGCGTAGATATCCCGAGGAAGACCACTCACATTTATCTCATTAAAAAAAAAAACATAATCTCATAAGTTCATAATCTGGGCATGGAAAACAGTCATATTGGTCTTACTGTTAAATTGCTCTCCGGAGCTGGAGGCGATGTGTTCACCAGAGATGGATGTGAATGCTGGGCGCCGCTTTGCTGAACACTGTAGACCAGACAGCTCCACAGAACCAGAGAGATTGCAGACAACAGCTTCATTTTTCAGAGAACGGCAGTGCTCGCTGAAACCAAAATTGAACGGTTCTCTTCACAATGTGTTAATATGGGATTTGTTTTCCCTTCGGATGCTATTTTTGTTTGGGAGAAAGCCCGTCGTCAGGAATGAAAGGACCGATCAGAATGCAAACCGCTTGTTTGTCTCGTAATGTTACATGTGGCAACGCGGACGGCTTGTATACCGTGAAATATATAGTATTTGCTCGCTGGACTGGGCAGTCTTAATGGTCTGTCTGGACTAATCAGAACCGTTTTCGCTTGGTACATCTCCTCAGTAACAGCACTGCAACTTTTGAAAGAAAGAACAATTAAAAGAAGAAAAAAGTGAAAAGGTAACAACTATAACAAGCATACGCATCACACAGTCACAACAGACGTGACCCGACAGACCACTGAGGTTACAGACATGACCCGACAGACCACTGAGGTTACAGACGTGACCCGACAGACCACTAAGGTTACAGACGTGACTCGACAGACCACTGAGGTTACAGACGTGACTCGACAGTCCACTGAGGTTACAGACGTGACTCGACAGACCACTGAGGTTACAGACGTGACTCGACAGACCACTGAGGTTACAGACGTGACTCGACAGACCACTGAGGTTACAGACGTGACTCGACAGTCCACTGAGGTTACAGACGTGACCACACAGACCACTGAGGTTACAGACGTGACTCGACAGACCACTGAGGTTACAGACGTGACCACACAGACCACTGAGGTTAAGATGGGCAGCGATGAGAGCCATTTTAGTATTTCATTAATTGTGAGGGACACAATCACGAGACAGTGTCCACAAACCACAACTTTTGAAGACAGGGGAGAGTCGAAGAGGCGGAATCGAACCGAGGTCCTTCTGCTTACCAGCCTTACGCCTTACCGCTAGGCCAAACCGCCTCCAATGAAGCGGTTACAGTGGCTATATATTATACCTAATCGCGGTCATAGTTTATACCCCCCCCCCCCCCCCCCCAACCTCCCTCCCCGCCCACCCCCAGCGCGTAAACTGCTTTGCGCTGGCGTTAGCTTCGGCTGGGTACAAACTCGAGCTGTTTGGTACGAGATTAATGATGGCCGCCAAAAGACCGGTTTGGTACACGTGCACAATCCGATAAGGACAATGAAAAACACGCAAGGTCCGCTCCGGCCACCAACAAGAGCAGACACCTGCACAGTCCAACCGGAAGAGATCGTAAATTTCGTGACTGAATAAATCCATTGGACGTGTACGATGATCTAGGATAATTTTAGCGTTTTTGGTTTCCACGCCGTGAGCTCCTTGAGGTAACCAATAGGTTTAATGATGACTGGTTTACATCGACATTGAAATGGGAGTCTGTCTGCTCCTTTTGGTGGCCGGAGCGAAACTTGCGTGAGTTTCATTGTCCTTGTCGGATTGTGCACGTGTTCCAAACCGGTCTTTTGGCGGCCATCATGAATCTCGTATCAAACAGATGCCAACAATCTTCCAAGCACAGAACAAGCTGTAAAAACTCACCCAAAACAAAATAAGTCTTTTTCTTTCATTTTTCATCGTTTTTGACCGTTTATCTGTTGTTTAAGTGTCGTTTTGTGGCTTGATAAAGGGGATTTCCCCGAAAACTTGCATACTGTGTTTCCGTGTTAAAATAAATAAGCGTTGGTTTGAACCTTTTTGTGTTTAGATCGAGTTAGTACCCAGCGGCAAGCTAACACCAGCGCAGAGTAGTGGGGGCATACACGGATGGGGAGGGTAATAGACTTTGACCATGATTAGGACGTCGGTAGCTGCTGTAACCGCTTCATTTTGCCACAAAAATATCACCACAGCCGCCTACACAGTTTATAACCGTGTTCATCAGTTAAACACGCTGCGCATAGTTCAGGAGCTGTGTGAGAGTCGAGGTGGCCGTCTCGGGGTGTTCGTCCTAACGAGCCTTCTGGTTTCCGTGAAATATTGAACCATGCTTCGGCATTGGTCTCAGCTTGTCCCTAATATGTCAACTGACATCTGAGGAGATTAAGCAACGCTACCTACCTAAACACGCTCCAGGGCCGAAACTCCCACGTTACTCCAACAGGATTCCCAAGCCGCGCCACAGCCACTCGGCGCCGTGCCATGTCATGTCACACCGACAACACTGCTGACGAACTTTGTACTTAGTACTACAGGTCAAGGACCACGTGCAACACTGCTGTTGCCGAAACTAAAATGACCGGCACTGCTACTGATAGAGTGACGACAGCAGCCATGACAAAAGTTTGACACCTTTGGACTTTTGGCTCAGCACCAGCACACGTTTTGAACTTGAAGCGGTCCGGGCATGTCCGCTCACGTCTATAACCACTGTCGTGAGAACTCGATCACAGATGAACTGACTCCCAGTCTCAACAGCCTGTCTTCTTTCGCTGGTTTAATAATAATAGTAAGAAGAAGAAGAAGAAAGACAGAAGAAAAAAAGGGGGGGGGGGGGGGGGGAACTTCTATAGCGCTCATCGGCTACCACACAAGGTGGAAGCGCAGGGTGCTTTACAATAACTCTAGCAACACACACACACACACACACACACACACACGCACGCAAGCACGCACGCACACAGTGTCCTATAATCTCTCGTTTCAACCTCAGTACGTTTGTGTGTGTGTGTGTGTGTGTGTGTGTGTGTGTGTGTGTGTGTGTGTGTGTATGTGTGTGTGTGTGTGTGTGTGTGTTGCTAGAGTTATTGTAAAGCGCCCTGCGCTGCCACCTTGAGTGGTAGATAAGCGCTATAGAAGTCCCCTTTCTTCTTCTTCTTCTTCTTCTTCTTCTTCTTCTTCTTCTACTATTATTATTAAGACAGTGAAAGAAGACAGGCTGTTGACTGGGAGTTAGTTCATCTGTGATCGAGTTCTCACGACAGTGGTTATAGACATGAGCGGACATGCCCGGACCGCTTCAAGTTCAAAACGTGTGCTGGTGCTGAGCCAAAAAGTCCAAAGGTGTCAAGCTTCTGTCATGGCTGCTGTCGTCACTACATCCAGAGCAGTGGCATTAATTTTAGTTTCAACAGCAGTGTTGCACGTGGTCTTTGACCTCTAGAAGTAAGTACACAGTTCCTCAGCAGTGCTGTCACACCGACAGGCGTGGCGCAGTGGATACGGTGCTTGGAAATCCTATCAACATTAAAAATCACGGTCATAGTTTTTCAGTACCCCCGACCCCCCGACCTCCCCCCCCGACCCCCCCTCACCCCCCCCCCCCACCCCCCTCGCGTAAGCTGCTCTGCGCTGGCGTTAGCTTGCCGCTGGGTACAACCAATTTGGATGAAAGTGGTGAACTCTTATAAATATCTTGGAGAAAACAATTCTTCAAGGCTTAGTTTTTGCCATGCTTGTTAAGATTTGGCAAGTAGAGCAAAAACGGTGCTGCTGAGTATTATGCGTAAATTATATAGAACTGACTGCAATTCAGTTAATGTTGTTGTTTTTTGAAGATTTTTGATGCTCAAGTGCAACCAGTTGTTACCTACGGAGCAGAGACTTGGGGTCTGGAAAGTAGCTGTACGGTGATTGATAATGCACATTTGTCTGGTTTCAAACGTTATTTAGGTGTGGACAGGAGAACCCCAAATGATTTTGTGTATGGCGGAGAAGCTGGAAGGTTTCCTATTCAAATCAATGCAAGTGTTCGATGTGTAAGGTACTAGTTAAAATTGACGCGCACGGAGCGGCACAGACTGCCTTTGAGAGCATATAAAATGTTACTGAATTTAGATCAAAGGGGGAAAACTAACTGGGTAACTAATGTTCGTAAAACATTATGTGCAAACATATTTTGTTTGCGCTGTATACAGCTGACTGTAGAAGGCTGCCTTTGAGAGCGTATAAAATGTTATTAAATTTGGATCAAAGGGGGAAAACTAACTGGGTAACTAATGTTCGTGAAACAGTATGTGCAAACATATTTTGTTTGTATACAGCTGACTGTAGAAGCACTGATGAGTCATGTCCTGTAGTAAAATTTGCAGATGATACAGAACTTGTTGGAAAAATTTGTAATGATGAAGATGCAATATATCACAAGCAGATTGAAAACTTTGTGAATTGATGTGATAAAGATTACTTGTATTTGAATGTTTCCAAAACGAAAGAACTGTGCATTGATTTTAGGAAGAATCAAAGATGCCCCAAACCAGTCTACATTAAACTAAAGGAGAAGCAGTGGAGAGAGTAGATACGTATAAGTACTTAGGTGTGGTTTTTGATCGTAAATTGAACTGGAAAGAGAACATCAACTCTGTGCTGAAAAAAAGTGAACTCCAGAATGTATTGCATGAGAAAGCTGAGATCATTTGGAGTAAATTCAGATATGCTAGTAACTTTTTATAATGTTGTAATATGTAGTATTATTATGTTTGGTTCTGTCTGTTGGGGTGGGAATATTCCAAAATTAGATAGAGGGAGGTTGGAAAAGATTGTAAAAAAAGCAGGTCATGTTGTGGGAAAGCCACTGGACAGTTTTAAGACTTTACACGAAAAGAGACTGTACAGAAAACTAATGCAAATATTAAACGACCCTACACACCCAATGAGACGCTACTTTGATAGCAGATGTAGCAACAGGAGTTGAAGATTATTTTTTACTTCCGAGAACAAATACAAACCGTTATAAAGCCTCGTTTTTACCCTCGGTTCTGTCAGTTTTTAATGAAAATTATAACAGTCATTAACTGAGTGGAGGATGATAACTTTCTAACGGAGGGTTGGGGATGTGTGAACCTAATGATTTTTATTTAATTTGAGAGTTTTTACGTTTTGGTTTGACACAGAGAAAGCATTATTCCAGGTAATTTGGGGTTTGCTATTAGTGTATGCAGATTGAGAGAAAGGGGACGTGTGTCTAAGAGTGTGTATGTGCGTGTGGTTCATGACTTAGAATTATTGAGATATGTTCTTCGTTGTGTGATCGAACGACAATTTTAATTTCCCACTGGGATTAATAAAATATACTGTTATTGTTGTTGTTGTTAAACGGATTTTCTTATGTGTGGGATAATCAGGGTGCTGGATGTTTGAGTGCATTTATTAGGGAGTTCAGACAAAGACTTACTGGCATTCGATGGCAAGCTTAGGATGACCATATAAACACCAGTGACAGATTATCGTTATACAGACCATTTAAATCTGGTGTTGAACCCTACATAATGTTACATTTAAACAGATATTAAGGTATGCATTGACCAGATTTAGATTTGGGGTGTCAGATAATAAAGTGCAAAGATTTAAACTTTATAGTGTGGATGAACTGAAATGTCATTTGCGTCTTTCGGCTGTGGATAATGAAAACTCAGTCGTTTGAAGTGGTCCTTCATTCTGCTCCCAGTCAAAGAACTAAACCAGCACATGCAGAGTCAGTGTTCTGCCCCGGGAGGCTGACTGTCTGTCGCAGGTCTTACATGATGTTTAGACCTTCTGTGTGCTTGGGTGCTCTTGAGTAGGGGTTGCTGTTGGTAGTGCTGATGGTGGCGGTAATACTGGTGGTAGTAGTGGTGGTGGTGGTGGTGTGTGTATATGTGTGTTTGTGCGCGCGCGCGCGCGTGCGTGCGCGTGTGTGTTTGAGTGTGTGTGTGTGTGAATACGTGTGTGTGTGTGTGTGTGTGTGTGTGTGCGTGTGTGTGTGTGTGTGTGCGCGCGCGCGCGCGCGCGTGGTCTTACATGTTTCAGACTTTCTATACATGTGTATTTGTGCGCGCGCGCATACGTGCGCGTGTGGAGTTGGAGTAGTGCGCACTGTAAATGCAGACGTCTGGTTCTATTGTTGTTTAAAGTTTTGTCTTTCTGAGGCTCCCATGCATTGTCACCACCGAGGAAGAGAGCTTACTGACAAAGGCAGCGAATAGCTTACTGACAAAGGCAGCGAGCTTTTGGCTACTGTCAAACAAGATTGTCAAGCACATCAACATTAGAAGTATTTCCAAGGCAACGGATACGTCCGAGAGACGGCCGAGGTACACAGCACATAAATAAATGGATTTCCCGAGCGTTTAGGCAACGTGCTGAACCGAACTGATTAACACGCGGCTGGTTTTGCTATTCAAGGGAACTAACTCTGCAACAAGCGCACACCTACAAACATTACCGAGTTTCTTCCCTTGGATCACTTCAGGGGTTTTCGGTTGCCGCTTTGGCCTACAGGAATTTGCACCGGCTGTAATGACGCAGTCAAATCAGTTTCGGCTTTCTTTAACTTTTTTCTCTTTTTCTCGATTCCAGAGGGGCACCCCCTCACGTCTTTGCTCTGTACAATAAACGATAGAGCTAAATGGTTCAAATCACTACTCTGGAATCAGACATTTGACCTTGTAACAGGGGTGCGGGGGACCGGGGAGTTCGGGGGCGGGGGGGGGGGGGGGGGGGGGGGGGGGGGGGGAGACACAGAAAGAGAACTGAAAGAGTAACCACACAAACTCTGTCACACACACACACACAGAATAAACTAGTGTGTGGTTGGGTTTATTTTCAAACCTCATATACATGTCGTAAACTTGCAGCCATAATCTGTACACATCAACTTCACTTCAATAAATAATTTAATTTACACTGATTTTGGGCACAGTTAAACAAAGATTATAAATACAGTACAGAAAAGCATGCTGTGTGTGTGTGTGTGTGTGTGTGTGTGTGTGTGTGTGTGTGTGTGTGTGTGTGTGTGTGTGTGCGTGCACGTGTGCTTGCACATGTGCGCATGCATGTGTGTGTGTGTGTGTGTGTGTGTGTGAGTGAGTGAGTGAGTGAGAGAGAGAGAGAGAGAGAGAGAGAGAGAGAGAGAGAGAGACAGACAGACAGACAGACAGACAGACAGACAGAGAGAGACAGAGAGAGACAGAGAGAGACAGAGAGAGTGAGACAGAGACAGAGACAGAGAGACAGACAGAGACAAAGACAGACACAGAGAGAGAGAGAGAGAGAGAGAGAGAGAGAGAGAGAGAGAGAGAGAGAGAGAGAGGATGGGGAGGGGGGAACTGAAAGAAAAAATCAAAACAAAACTGTATACTGATCAGGAAAACGAAAGAAAAAAAGAAACTCTTCACTCAAATAATGATGTTCTCAAAGGTGGCCAGCATGCAACACTCAGCCTGAAGTTTTGCATGAGGTGCAGAAGCAGAACTTTAACACACCAAAATCAGCAACAGCTATTCTGCTGTGTCAGCTGCTAAATGCAATGACAATGAGTATATGTACAGAATATGATGTGGGCAAAAGCTTCTCCACCATTGTGAAGTACGCCTGGGACTCTGAAAACAAACCCTGAGAACAAAACTCCAGATGGACCAGTGTTCTGAAGCTCTTGTGTATAATACATAGGCTAAAAAATAAAAAATAAAATAATATAAAAAAACACAATATATTTGAACATTCCAGCACCATCAAAGTATTCCTCTAAACAACTAGATATAAAATAGCATCTAAAACAGCTCTTTTTTTAAACTAGGATAATTTTAGTGGTTATTTCACAAGATGTTAATGACAAAATGTTTTCATTAGTAGTGATAAAGTTGGTCAGGAATACGAAACTCAGTTTTGTGACTTCATCTGTTCTTTCCAAAAATTAAAATGTTAATAGTGAAACGGTTTCTTTTCACATAGAAATAAAACACAGTAAGACACTGTCAATAGTAAGAAGGAAAAAAATTAAAACTAAAAGCTAAGCCATTTTTCCTGGCTTGCTCATTGGGGCAAATAAAAAATGAAAAATTGAAAAACATGTTGCATAATATTCCTGTTAAAATGAGAATACATGCTTCCTGCTTTTCAGAAGTTAATCCTGATTCAGACAACTGCTACATTTTTTTTCCTTCAGAAATGGAACCTTTCATAGACGCGCCAAAAATGCTCAGGGATTTAGGAGGAAGGACAAACAAATTTTGTTTTGTAAGACAGAAAGAAAGGGGGGAAAATCAACATGAACTTCAAACCACCATTTACCATTTTAAATGTTTTTGCTGATCAATAAATGAGTTTTAGCTGATAAACAAATTCTTGCAAATAGTTATATTATGTTTAAAATAATTCCCATTCCAGTCACTGCATAAGCATAATTTGACTTCCAGGTGCAAGATATTTTCACCACTACACGGCATAATTGGTGCAAGATGCAAATTGAGTACTATAACTATCAAACGTCCACGGTCTCCACCATGGATTTGGTTAGATATAAAACATGTGCTTTTAAACACATTACAGAACAGGTCTGTGAACATAAAATGGATCTGAAAGATTATTTCAAGTTAAAAGAAACAATTAAAAAGCTTTCCATCAGTGACTGACACAAATCAAGTCATGTTCTATTTAAATTAAAGCAACAATCCATTTGTAAAAGATCAACAGCAAAAGGAAACAGTTGTCAACATAAATGTAACCGTTTTCACAAATCAAGCCATAAAACAAAAGTGACAAAATCTATGGGCATTCGTTGACAAGTTTGTGTTTCAAACGACACATGGATTTTGAAAAGATTCCACCGACAGGTTTGTGCTATAAAACACAAAGTACAACATTGTAGACACAAACTTCTGCACAATTTTGTGAATCATAACACAAAAAGAAACCACACAAATGAGAGAAACACCAAGTTTAAACCAACCGTATTGCTACAGACAAAGCTGTATACAAGAGTCTGTGCAAACCAGTGGTTTGATTATAATACAGAAGAACGGCAGTTTAATCTATCAATTTTGTAACAATACAAGAGGGAGATAGTTTAAACTTGTGGCTGAGCTATGATACACCTTTATTTATTTTTATTTTTTCTTCTTTTCTTTTTTGCGGTTGACTAGGCTCCACACAAGAATAATGATTAAGTCACTGCTGCCACGCTCCGAACAAAGATACAAGTAGTCAGACTTTTCCCACAAATACCTCCCCAAGTTTGACAATCCAAGCAGGGGGAGTTTTCTGTGTAGTGGTCTTCCCCTTGTGGGCGAGTCGACTGGGTCACCCATGCTGTCCACTGGGTCACCCCTGCTGTCCATCCCTCACAGCGAGTCCAAATTTAGGGTAGCTCGATCTCTTCCACCTTGAGAATCCGCTATGAGCATGCAGTCATGGCTTGACCACTTACGTCATTACCAACTCAGGTGTGAGCTGTCACTTTCAGCACCCGAAGCCTACCCATGGAACAGCTAGAGAAGAGCACTGGAAAAAAACTCTCACACTGAACGCTCTGCTTTCAAGTTTGCCAAGAGTGAACTTTGAATTTATCAACGTTTATCAACAATTTCTACATCTTGTCATCTCGGTGGAGGGCTTGTTATCAGACTGACACAAGCACAACACAGCATGTCCGTCACTCAGCAGTTTGAAGCAGGAAGAGTAACTTTCTTCACACCTGACTCACACTGACGCCTCAAACAGTCTGAAACCTCAGAAATACTCTTAAAAACACACCCCACAAACCCCAGAGGGTTTCACTCTCTCAAAATCTTCTTTACTTTGTCCAGAATCTCATGCCTAAAAGCTAGAAGAATTCTGACGTCCCACACAAGTCTGTGGTCACACAACAGAGCTGGAAAAAGATATGTCCCCTGGGGGGCACTGGTTGTCCGTCACAGCACTGCCGTGAGCGCTCTTCACTCTGTGTTCCAAGAGGTTCCTCCAGGTGGACAGGTCCTCTGGAGTTGGTGTGCGGAAAACCATCCTCTGCGTTGTGGGGATGCCGGTGCAAGGGCTTGTGGGACATGTGCGCAGCACCAGCTCTGTTGCTGTTGAATAAACAAAATAGGAAAATGAATTCTCAGTTCTGTATATGCAGTGGAACCACTCTTCCAAGATCACCCTAAAAGCAAACCCGATATGTAATGCCTGGTTAATCACGTAAGGTTGCATCATGGGGAAACATGCTCTCAAACAGCATATAAAGAGTCTTGAGTCACTGTCTGTTAGGTTGGTTAAGATTGTTTCATGCTGAATTGTCTTCAAAGAGGTACTCTATGATTCAACGAAAGATGCAGACTACACTTAATGCTACACTGTCACTACTACAATGGTTTCCACTGATGCCACAATGTGAAATCTTATCTTTCATTAGTCACAAGGGGCAGCAAAGTCACGAGGCTGTGTTCACACATCACAACTTTTGAACGGAAAGGACAGCTAAAACGGGGATTTGTCCAAACATCACCCACTCGTCAGCATGATGCCTATATATAACGCTGTCTACGCCATGTCACTTTATGACATGGAGGACAGGAGAAAAGCTTACTGAATGACAAAGACATAAATCATAAAGACAGGATAGGATGTCAGCAGGCAAAACGTTTATTCTGACCTACTCCAGGATAATAAAAAATAGAGGGGGTGATGAAAAAGAGGGAAGCCCCCACCCCACCCCACCCCACCCCAGTTCCAACAGCTTGGCCCCTACCAGTGCCTCTGTAGAGTTAGCTCATTAGTAATTTGATTCAATTCAACCACAAAGGATCACCTCCGAGCAGCCTCTCAAAAAACACTTCAGAGTAAAACAAGTCCAATGATAACTAAGAGGACCTCGAACAGCTACGGTTTCTCAGTAGCGGGGATGTCATTTTGTGCATCTGAGGTATCCACCGCAAGAACACGCAACCCGTTTTGAAAATACTGTGTTGGTGCACGCAGAGTGAAACTCCTCAGGGCAGCTTGGCTGAGAACATGAAAATCACACCTTCTTAAACAAGATCTGTATTGAAGGAACTGGATCTACATGAACAATAATTTCATCACTCAGCCACCAGAATAGTCTTGCTGCTGGGATGGGGTAATTGGTTTGCCTCTGGCAGAAACTCAACATTAAAGGAATCTGTTTAGTTATGCTGAGGCCAGAGCTATGGAAGCTGACGACCATCACAACAGCAGGGCATTGGTCTAACACTCACTGTGCTTTTTGTGTGTTTCAATTTGACAGATGTCTTGCAGAACAACAGGGTCACTCAGCACATGGAGACTGCCATCCTTGTCTGGTCGACACAACAGCAGCATGTCTGAGAACAGCACCATCTGGATCTGAAACCAATGGAGAAATAATGCTCAATATGATTTTTTAATGCATCACACAAAACTCATGCCTGAGGACAGGACCCCTTGGATCTGAAGCTAATGGAAAAATAATGCTTTGTTAATTAATCACACAAAACTTGGTGGCAATTATTAAAAGGGACCCTAACTAAAGAAAAGGTGTATGCCCTATTAATACAAATGTTTTTAAATACACACAGTAATTTGTTTGCCCAAAACTGACATCTAAAAGTCACAGAAACATGACAATGACCCAGTATGATATGCTGGATCCGATTTGGAAGCATTTTGGTAATGGCCGTGTATGGCCATTATGGCCAGTGTGCAGCCAGAATTGGGCCAGATCATAACCCTGGATCCGATTCAGTTCTTTTCTTCTAAAGAAGGCCCAAATCATATTGTGCAAAACTGACCCAGATCTGATCCAGGTAGTCAGGTCTGGGCCAAATGCATCTGGTCCAGAAGCAAGCCAGTGTGCAAGAATCATTGGGTCTGGTTCTGGTAGAACGCAACCAGCCTGCTACCAGTTACCCACTTTCAGACGTTCTTCCACAGATGGCCCAGATCACACTGTGCAAACCCAGCCTGGATCCGATTTGGTTCTATATGACTTGTCAGGTTTTGGCCAAATGGATCCAGCCTGGAAGCAAGCCCGTGTGCAAGAATCATCCAGCCCGCTTCTGGCCAACACTTCTGAGCCGATCTGAATGAGATGCTGATCAGATCTGGCATGTTTACTGGGGAATTTTGCCATGCTGTGTCCAGCATTCTTGATCAGTCATGTCATCAACAAGGCCAGCATGTGCGACAAAGGTAAAAAACATGTCGTGGGCAAACCCTTTTTGGCCCTTGGTTTCAACAAGTTTATTGATAACATAATCATAAACTCAACAAACAACAGGTACAGGAAACACAAAGGCAAAATATGTTTATGAAAGTGCTACCTAGAAATGAAAACACGGTCACATACACATTTACAAGTCAGATTATTGTCACACCAACTGGTGGAGCATGAGGTATCTGCCATTCATTCATAAAGAACCAACCAACCTGACTGCACCATAAGCTCAAACTAGAAGCAAAAAAAGTAATTCTCTTGTAAAAAGTATTGCTGGAACAACCAAATGAAGAATGCAGATGGAAATACAGGCACATTTTCTCAGTTTTATGCCAGCTTGCATCTTTGGCGTAACAGCTTTTCTTTTAACAAGAGCTGTACAGGCATCTGCAAGGGTGAGGAAAAAAATGAGCGATGGACATCCAGACTATCTAAACACAAGCAAAGCTGTACTGACCTTGGACCAGCTTTTGTTGTGAAGGTAGAAGAGCTCCCCTTGGTAGATGATGTGGCGATCTTCCTGACACAGCTGGAACACCTGAAGACAAAATCAATGATGAGTGTCATTACATTCAGTCATTCACTGCAGTACAACACACAATTCTTCACTGTTGTTGCTCACTCAGACAGGAACTCCAGTAGCTCAGAAATATTATGCCGCTGTACACTGGAGGGCATGCTTCCTTCCAATGCTAGACTGGATGTAGTTTTTCCCTGAAAAATAGTGAGTGGACATAATCATGAATCCCGAAGAATCAGCACACAAGTAAGGGAGTTAATTAGTGCTTGAAAGACAACCACAGAAACAAAGACCTGAGTCACCTACGGTAATTCTCACCTGGCATACAGGCAAATACACTCTAGATACCTCCACCAGAAGTACATCTTGAATCCTTAAAAAAAAAATCTTTCCTGTGATGGTATTATTCGAATGCAACCAGCAACATTGAGGAATTATGCATGTGGAAAAAAAGAAGAAAAAAAAAAACAAAGAAGGCGGTGGGGTGTGTGTGTGCATGTGTGTGTGGGGGGGGGGGGGGGGGGGGGGGGGGGGGAGTGTCCAAAGTGCCATGCGACATCCAGCATAATTTTTACTTTATAAATGACAACTGAACTTACCGGCACATTTTCTGAGAAGACCAGCCTGTCTTGCATTTTCATGACCTCGCGGTCCACCAGTCGCCCTGTCTGTAGTGACGCTGGTGGCTTGGGACCGTCTCTGTTCTTTCTGGCATGGCCACTCTCACTGCCGCTGTCTGCTGAGAGAGAGAGAGAGAGAGAGAAAAAAAGAATGCTGATGAAAACCATTAACTTCATTTTAAACAAATCTGAAACAAGAATGACTGCTATGTTCTAAAACAAGATCCGAACACATGAAAGGTTTAAAGGAACAGGAAATCAACGTAGCTCAATAAAACACAGTGGTTTAGCTTTTCACTTCATTTGTCATTTTTTTTGACCATTTAGCTGTTGTTTAAGTGTCGTTTTGTAGCTCGACAAAGGGGATTACCCTGAAAATTTGCTGATTTTGTCTTGTCCTAATATATATGAACCTGTTACGTGTTTGGGTCATGAACTTTCATTGTTTATTTGTATCAGTGTTGTAAAACATGTGCTGTGTGTGTGTGTGTGTGCGTGTGTGTGTGCGCGCATGCGTGCGTGCATGTGCATGTGTGTGTGCAAGCGTGAGAGCACATGTGTGTGCATGTGTGCGTGCATGTTGTGGGGGTGCATGTGTGTGTGTGCATGAGTATGTAATGCAGGTCTTGCCTGTTTAGCTTCTTGTGATTTGAATAGCTTGTTGTCATTCTTATTGTTGTTTTTCTTGTGATGTCTCACTGTCGATGGGGTTTATGATTAAATTTTGTACAGCGTACCAAGCTGTTTTTGTTATAGGTCTGACCTTTATTCATATTTTATCATTATTATCACAATTGTTTGTTTGTTGAAATATGTGCATATATATCACTTGTGGCATTACTTCAGATCTGATTCCAGTCAGAATACTCTGGAGACATGCAGCTCAGCTTGTACTCAATGTGCTTTCTAGACATGTGCAGTCAATTCAGTTGACTTTAAATTCATCCCACAAGGGGCAGTTCCATCAGCTGGGCATGATACTTATAAACAAAATTAAACAGAATAAGAACGAACAAAAGTGTGATCACACAGTTAACTGACAGCACTAGTCATTAGTTATGGCAGTAGAACAGCAACCAACCATCAGAAGGAAATTAAGAAGCTGCCACCAGAATGTGAAAAACGATATATGGTCAAATCAGTTCACTTACACACACACACACACACACACACACACACACACACACACACACACTAATTAATCAAGAAGCAATCAACACATAGTTAATAGATATGCACAGGACAATATAAATATACTTTGTGAAAAAAGAAATTTCAATGACACTGCATGCAGCACCATAGGATTCTTCTAATGTTGCTTTATGTTCACAGAGGCCATAAGCACTATTAATGACAGTTCACAGGATATCAGGCAACATGCATAAATAACATCACCCTACAAAATGTATGCTTCTAAAAGCACTAATTAACCCCCCCCCCCCCCCCCCCCCCCAACATCACCCACTGCAGTCATTATGCCCCCCCCCCCCCCCCCTCCATCTACCCCCACCTGCACATCAGATCTCATTCAAAATGCACATGCCATTGCAGAGGGCACAAAGGAAAACTTAAATCTGTGTTTTACATATAGGTTTTCTACATGGGTAAAGCAAAGCCTTGGGCTCACCTCTGGAAGAGGCTACGGAAGACGTTGCACAGCTGCCTTTTCCACTGCTAGAGGACTTGGTGTGTGAGGTGAGTGACGTCAAACTCTGAACACGCGCATTGCTCATGTTGCTGATGATGTGAACACTCTCTTGCAACACTAAAAAAAAGGAGGGGAAAAAATACTGTCATCTTAGTAAACACGCAAACAGGCAGAGTATACACAGGTTGCTCATAGAGCAAGTGATTCATAATGCAGTCATTCTGTTTCAGATTTTTGCTCATAGAGCAGTCTTGTAATACTGGAAACCATCTCACCACAGCAGCTTTATGATTGCACTACACACATCACAGCTGAATACACAAGCATGTGGACAGATTTCTTTTGCATACCCCTCTGCTCCAACAAACGTACAAAATGCAAACTTATCACCCAGTTTGAGAATAAACAGAAAACATACGGTTACAAGCAATCAAAAATTCAAAAACACAGAAATCCAAACAGCAAGTCTACATCACACAGACACACCTACAACCACACACACACACACACACACACACACACACACACAAACACACCACAGCATTCAACTGAAATAATTTTCAGAAGGTGGAGGGGACAGAGTTTGCTAGCAGTAGTAGGCTTCACATAGCATATGATGATGATGTGGGGCTTCATGTCCTCAGATGTTGGGTTGACATGTCGGATATTAGCATATATATATTATATTTATGTTGGTGATGTCTACAGAGAGTGGCGGGTGAGGCTCAGTCTCAGGCACGTCGGCAGAATATGCTTGCATGGGTACACGCACACAAAATGTATTTTAAGCAAAATGTTCCTGAAAGTTTCAAATAAATCTTTATTTTACTTCCTGAAGTTGCTAAGAGGAAGCAACAAATACATCATCTCTCAGAAACTGAAACATCAATACCCAAACAATTCTTTTCATGAGAAACTGGATTTCATCAAAGAAATCAATTTCCTTTGGTGAACTCAGAATTGCAAAATAGTCCAAAGATTTTGCTGTGCTGTCTGTGCAAAACACACTACCAGGACAGTGGACCAGAAAATATATTGGTGGGGGGGGGGGGGGGGGGGGGGAGATGCATGCAAAAGAATGAATGCGCTATATGGAGAGTAGGCCTTAAAACTGACTGTTATAGTCTACCGTATGTGAGTGACTCACCATATGTAACCTGCTTGAGAGTAGCATGATGGGGTGAGGGTGGGGGTGGGACAGTTAAAAGAAAACTGATACAACACAATGAATGTGCTATAATAATAAGGCATTAAAACTGCCCTTTATAGTCTACCATATATGGGTGACTCACCATGTGTAACCTGCTTCAGTGTAGCATGGTCAATACTGCTGCTGGGTGTGTTGACAAAGATCTCTTGAAACACCGACGACAGCTCCTTGATGTGCTGTAACAGAAAGCAATCCTCACACTTCACCTTCAGTTCTTTTCTCTTGACATCCACTTGCTGGTCCATCCTTTTTTTTTAAACAAGACATGAAATGTCTCAAATAATTGAAGTAGGGTAATGCATTCTCACAGTGCTCTGTTTGCTTGCATCAAAGACATTCTCAATATTTTTCACCATATAAATTTTAAATACCATTCTGCACTTCTGAGATAGGCAACAACATATTAAACCATAACTTTCAAAAGATGAGGGCCATCCACAGCATACTTAAAACTTGGTCCCTGATCTGCTTACCAGTTAAAGACTTTTCATCAGGACAAATCAGTTCAGAAAGAAACATGGACACACACACACACACACACACTAAAACAGAAGGAAGGAAAGGTGGCAGTTCCATCCCCTACCTGAAGGGGTCTAAAGATGAAAGCACTGATGCTGGGCTGGCCTGGTTCCAGGGGAGGTTCCTTGATGAAGCGAAGGAATTCCTCGTGTTGACGCATGTCAGACAGAACACGGTTGGCCTCACTCAAACCCGCTGCATACGCTTCGTGAGCTTGGCAGAACATATGAACCTGTAACATACCATTTTTGTTTTAATTTCAAACATGACAGGTGGTCCATTCTTTTTTTCTTCTGCTTTCTGTTTTGTTTTTTTGTTTAAGTAATTATTAGCGGCAACTACTTCATAAACTTTACACTAATGTACTGTTTCTGGGTTGGAGGGGGCAGAAGGTACTGCAAACCATCCAAGAAAAAATTATGTTTGATCAAGCAAATGCACTTTTTAAAACTCTTTCTCTTATATATATATATGAAACCTCTCAAATCAATCCACAAAACCCATCCCTACACAAACACAAATCAAAACATACACACACAAACAAACACAAATTTTGCAGACTTGGCCCCTTCAATATTACCCCTGTTAACAGAGCATATACAGCTAGGACATGCTGGTATTATTGATCATTCCATTATCAATACCATGCAAATGCAAACATGAATAATAACATGACAATGAAATCCAGGCCAAAAAAAAGAACTACTACTTTACAAGCAATGTCAAAAAACAAGGACTACTACTTTACAAACAATGTCAAAAAACAAGAACTACTACTTTACAAGTAATGTCTTGTGTAAGTCTGTTTTACACAATTTCCTGCCCTAGTTCAACCACTTGCCACAATGAACAGTAAAAGTGCAATGACCTTGGAATAGTAGATCATGGCCACAGCGGAGGCAAAATGCCTGTCTTCACTGGACTGCGAGTCATCATCAGACTCTGGATACAAGGATGGGGCATTCTCCTGCATCTGCTGGATGTGGTACTCAGAGATGTTCACAAGCTGCAACAACAACAAAAAAGCAAATATGACAATGTTTTAAAATGGTGTGTATTTTGGAAGGGAAGCATCAAGAGGGAGGGATATGTGTGTGTGTGTGTGTGTGTGTGTGTGTGTGTGTGTATGTGTATGTGTGCTGGGAAGAAAAATCAAGAAAAAGGACATAACTATGGAGAGAAGAAAAAACAAACAAACAAAATAAATGGCCTCATTTACCCAAAACAGTGGAAATGGTTAAGATCTCCTGAGTTTTCTTCAGTTCAAGATGGCAGACATCAAGGCATCATGAAAACCTTAATTATACCCTCCACCCCATCTCCTAAGGGTTTCCCCAGTGGTGCCTTGAAAACATGGATGGCACAACCAAAAAAAAACAAAAAAAACCCATGAAATAAATGATAAAAGAGTTAGCCATATCAAAACTGTTAAAACGATGAAATGATTGCCAATTCAGTTTGGTCAAGTGCTCATGGAAGCCTTAATCATGCCATCCTCCCCATCCCTTAGTCTTAGAGTTTTCCCAAATGGTGCCCCAAAAAACACAAACAAAAAAATGCCTTTTGTCTCTTCATTCTCCAAAAGTGTGCTAGGCTTTGTTCTGTTTCAAATTAAGGCATAAAACTCCCTTTGTCTGTTCATTCTCCAGAAGAGCTTGAGGCTTCATTCCATTTCAAATTAAGGTATAAAATGCCCTTTCTGCGTTCATTCTCCAAAAGAGCTCGAGGCTTCATTCTGTTTCAAATTAAGATATAAAACACCCTCAGTTCATTCTCCAAAAGACCTCTAGGCTTTATTTTGTTTCAAATTAAGGCGTAAAACTCCCCTGGTATGTTCATTCTCCAAAAGAGCTCAAATTAAGGCATAAAACTCCCTTTGTCAGTTCATTCTCCAAAACAGCTCTAGGCTTCATTCTGTTTCAATGTAAGGCGTAACACTCCCTTTGTTTCTTCATCCTCAACAAGAGCACTGGGCCTCATCCTGCTTCAGATTAACGCACAAAACAAGAAACACCAGACAAGACAAAAGAAGCCACTGACCTTCTCCACGTTCTGAAAGACAGTGTTGTGCTGCACAGCGTTAAAGATGCAGTGTCGCAGTGGCCGTGAGTAGCGCCTGATTCCCAGCTGCATGAAGTCGATGAAGTCCAGCTCCAGACTCATCAGTCGGTGGATGGCCTCCAGCTTCTTCTGGTCTGCTGAGCTTGAAGTCTGAACCGTCAGCTGCTAAAGAGGAATGTAGGAAAGAGTTACTCTCACTCTCTCTCACTCACACACACCAAAACACACACACACACACACACACACACACACACACACACACACACACACATTATGACATACACTCACTCACTCACTCTCTCTCACCCACACTCTCTCCCTCCCTCCCCCTCACACACACACACACACCTGTCTGTCTGTCGTTGTCTCTCTCACTCATACATGCTCACTCACTCACCCATCCACCCACTTTGCATGGATCTTAGTATCAGCAAATGCATGTTTACCATCTGGGAATAATTCCACAGTCATTTCCTTCATGAACTTACTTATATGGATCTTGGGGTCTGACCAAGTTGAAGGATACAATAGTGGAAGGGGGGGGGGGGGGGATGAGTGGGCAGGTACTGTTAACAAATTGTACTGAAAAAAAGAAGAAAGGAGAAAAAAACATGGAACAAAACAAAAACGCCACTTACAACATGTTTTGCATCATGGGATGGCAGAGGGGTACTGGCAGACAACTTTGCCTGGGTAAAAGGCTGGTAGACCGATGACATTTCAAAATGGGTGTCCATAGAGACCTCATTCTCCTTGTCGTTGTCAGCAAACTCGGTCCCCTCCAGGGTCACTTCTTCAGGAATGCTCTCATAGATGGGGTCCGGCCGCCTCCAAACTGAAGGTTCCAATCGCTCTGAGGATTGCAAGGGCTCTGAGGGTTCCCTGGGTTCTGGAGTGGACTGGGGACGGTTGACATGGAGAAGAAGGGTTTCTCCACTTTTTCTGTGAGAATAAGATCATGTAAGTAAGTAAACATGGTGCTTAACGTCCACAGAAACCATGAGGCTTATGTGAGACAAGGACACCGACATACAATGGGGAATGACTTTCCACAGTTAAAGTAATAAAGAGGCACTGGGCTCTTAATTACGATGGTGGTCTTCCATTATGGCTACTGATCTATTTCCAAATATCCTGCATACAAACACTCATCAACACAAAGATGAAGATGAGTTTCTCCCTTTGCCCTTTGGGAACTTTCTTGTACTAGTGAATGAAAATGTTAATGCCTTACAAAATGTTAAGTATTGCAGCAACATTACCATCTTAAAATTTTAAACAAATAAAAATTTCCTGAGGAGATGTGTTTGTTTCAAAAATTCTTAGTCTGGTGTTACTCAAAACATGATTGCATGTTTATTCACCTGAAGGCCTGGCCTGGCCTGATAGACATTAAAAACAGTTATCTGTGTACCTGTTACCTATCTGTGCACCTATCTATAGTTATCTGTGTACCTGTTACCTACTGTGTACCTATCTATAGTTATCTGTGTACCTGTTACCTATTTGTGCACCTATCTACAGATATATGTGTACCTGATACCTATCTGTGCACCTATCTACAGTCATCTATCTGTGTAACCGTTACCTATCTGTGTACATATATAATAGTTATTTGTGTAGCTGTTACCTTTCTGTGTACCTATCTACAGCTATCTACCTGGAAACCTGTTACCTATCTGCGTACCTATCTACGAGACACTTACTTGACTAATTTTGCCACACTGTTGACTGTTGACCGTGAGACGTTCTGATTGTTGACTTTGATGATGAAATCACCTGCCTTCAATCCTGCCTCCTCTGCAGGAGAAGCTGTTGATGCAATGAAAGTAAACAATAATCACATCTTTACTGATGCAAAACAATACATAACACCACATATTCCACCTTTCTGTAGCAAGTTAAATCAGTTCTCACTGTTAAGTAATGGGTGTTAAAGTATTGGTACTGATAGGTAGCCAATTTTCATTCAAACGCCATTTATCTGCCTATTGCTTGAGAAGATGAAAAAAAGGGGGGTTTACCCTATCTGCTTTTGCACATGTTTTGTGTTGGCCTACTGAAATCAACTTTCTTTTTACCTTTGTGCGTTTGGATCTTAATATTAAAGCTTTCAAAGATAAATTGCAAGCACCCATTTTAATGCTTCTCAGGATCTTAAAGATGCCAAGTATGGAATGATATAGGAACCAACATTAAATTGTTTTCAATGGGGATCTTGCTGCAGCCAAATTTTCTAGCACAAATGAAAGCAACATATGGAGGGAAAATCACAACAAAAACAAAACTATAAAAAAAAGTGTGTACCATCCAAAGTAAATGAACAGTAGAACAAAAACAGAGAAGAAATGACAGTTGTTAAAAGAGAAAATATGAAAATGGAAGCTTACCGAAGTCAACTCTGCCCACTTTGACTGGAAACTCGTCCACCACAGTGAAGCCAAATCCATTCTTCCCTCGCTCCAACCGTATCTAGAACATAAGTGATTTTGTTTCTGTAAACACATACAAATTCTGTAGGCCACACAACTTCACACTCTTAAAAAAAATGTAGTTAAAACAATGACCCCCCACCCTCCTCCCCCACATAGAAATGAGGGGGAAGAAAAAGAAAAGAATAAAAGAGAACTGTGACACCATTTTTTTAATGACTCCCAAGAACACAGAAATTAAGTTTTTATGTGGCTGTGATTATCTGTGACTTAGGGGTGGCTTGTTTTAGTATGCATGGTTCATAAGTCAGATGGGCAGGTTACTCACACTCACCTGTGTGAACTGTAAAATGTTATGTGATGGTGTGTGTGTGTGTGTGTGTGTGTGTGTGTGTGTTGTGTGTGTGTGTGTGTGTGTGGTGTGTGGTAGCTTACATTGCATGAATGAGATTGTTACATTGTTGAATTTAACTTTAATTATTTATAACTTTCATACATGTCTAATTGTAATGTTTTGTCTTAAGTATTTGCTAATGCACTGTACGAATGGAACGTCACCAAGACAAATTGCTGTGTAAAATTTAAATGTCATTGGTGAATAAATAGCCTTCAGCTTGTATCTTTGTAAATGGAAATGAGCCCAGCTGCTGTGAGAGGCAGCAGTAGTCACCACTCCTGACATCTCTGTCAGCTACTAACACCTCCTCCCCTACACACACCCACTACCCCCTCCCCATCCGTCAACAAATACTTCACAGTAGTGACAAGACTACTCAACAAAATTATAATTCGCAAAACAGAAGAAAAAAGATTAAGTACAGGGGCTGGTTGGCTGAATATGCAGCAGCTGAAGCAAGTTTCTTTCTTGTTGTACCTTGGATGATGATGATGAAATTCATTAATTAAAGCACTTCTGGGTATACTGATTATTACTTTGCGAAAACCCAACCCAACAGGAAGTTTGATAATAAATTAATTACTTGCTTTGACCCCCCCCCACCCCCCCCACCCCCCATTTAAAAAATAAATAAAGCTGAATGATTTTGTTAGAACTGTACACAGACATATTAAATCTTACGTTGTCATCGTGTTGTTATGACTAGGTCCAGGTACATATATTTTGGTCATAACACAATGATTATACTGTCAGATCAACAGGACTGACAACAAAACCAGAACAAAAAAGGGAGAGAGAAAGCAGAATTACACTGAAAACTACTCACTGTCACAGCATCTAATCCCAGCACATCTCTGTTGATCTGGGGAATGTTGTGCGCTGAAAGAAACCAAAGTTAAAAATAATTCATCAGTCATGAAGAGATTGTATTATATCAGTTTTTACTCTTATTCACAAAAGAGGAAAAAGGGGGTAGGGTGGGGGGTGGGGTGGGGGTGGGGGTGAGCTGAAAGAAGACACAGAGGAATGGTATTAGCAAGAAGGAAAAGGGAACACATGTACATAGGGGGTGGTGTCTGTGAAAAATGGATGGGTGAGGAGATGCTTGGAGGGAGGAGGGGGGTGGGGTTGAAGATCTATATATTTTATTTAAAATAAAATCCAAAGTGTACTTTGAGCTGTAAAAACTCTTTTGAAATTAGCCATCCGTCTCACACACACACACACACTCTCTCTCTCTCTCTCTCTCTCTCTCGCTCTCTCTCTCTTGTAATGTGGATAAAGACTGACCAAAAATAAACAAACAAAACCAGAACAAGGAAGTTAGTGCTCAAAAGCAAAATATCACACAAACACAACAACAAAGACCCAAGTTACTTATGGTAACTCTCACCTAGCATGTGAGTAATTACAAGGTACATTAACTCCACCAAAGGTACATCCTCCAAAAACAAACAAACAAACAAAAACACATTCTGTTAGTGGATTGACCATTTTTTGTGACCTGGACAAATAAAATAATCAGAAATTCACACACACACACACACTATCCACTCCAATAACAACAAATTATAAAGCACCAGTAAATACCTTTGCGACAACAGCAAAACGGAATGTCAAGCTCAAGTTGTTCTATTTTGTGGTATCCACTTTTCTCAGAACATTTGGGATCAAACTGTTTTTTGAATTGTGTCAAATATCCTCTAATTACTTTGAAAGCCATTTTCCTTTTGTTCGACAAAAGTTTGAAAGACAGATAAATTCCAAATCCAATAAAACATGTCCTTTTTCACTCAATATAAATGATTTTGCTCAATACACATATTGTAGAATATTATTATTGGCAAAAGCAGCCACAGTCTTTTTTCCTCTTGTGTCCTTTTAAGTTTTTCTGCTGTGCACAGCAAGAATGAAAGAAAAGGCACAAGGCAGAAAGTGTGGAAGAAAGAGAAAAACAAACATAAACACTGAGGGTCTCCCTAGCTAAGCCACATCCTGTTCTGCTGACTGAGCTTACAGCCTAGTCTTCTATGGTTTGGGGTTTTCCTGTCTTGTGTGAACACTTGTCAACAGAGACAGATATAACATGGAAAAGCAGAGTGGAGGTGGGGGGTGGGGGGTGGTGGAGTCTAAACAGTGTTCAGTGTGTCATCTCACATCTGCATCAATGCTGAAATATGTTCAAGAGTCCATACTGAGTGGATTTTTTACTTTTTCACTTGCTGTTGGGATCCTTTCCCTTTGTCTTCTGTTATTGTGTGTGTGTGTGTGTGTGTGTGTGTGTGTGCGTGTGTGTGTGTGTGTGTGTGTGTATGCGCCTGTGTGCCATGCTGGTGTATGTGCTATGTGTGTGCCTACATGTGCACATGTGTGTTGTTGTTTTTCTTCTGTTATTTGGAAGTCTTTCCCTCTTTCTTCTTTTTTGAGGGTCTGGAGGGTGTGGAGATTATTACTAGAGAAATATGGAAGGGGCCATGGGAGAGAGAGGCAGACAGGGATAGAAAATGACAGCAATGGTCATAATATTGACCAATGATTCTCAACAGAGGAAGATAAACAACAAAAGAGTGAAAGAGTAAAGAGGTCTGACAAACATCATTATTACTGATGGTTATTCTAACACAGATTGATGTATTGTCCCAGAGACAAATGGCAAACTGAAAGACATTCAAATGAAACAAGAAGAACATGGTACAAATAGTGCCACAATCAGAACGAGTTGCAAATAGTTATGTAAGAGTAGACACACATGTGTGTATGATAACCCACCTCGGACTTTGAGGGACCCTTTGGAACGAGAGGCAACTTCCAAGTGCTTCTTCTTGCCCACATCTTCGGTTAGAAGGTAGTACCAACCATTCACCTCCTGCCCAAAGAATAGTACATGTATATGAGATTGTGACAAACGATGGTAATACAGTGCACAACTATTAAATTGATAATAAACTGGCATGTACATCCTCACTGTGTTTGACAGTTGCTTTGTTGGATTGTTTGTTTTCAAAAAAAGATACAAAAGAATAAGGAGTGTAAGCACCATATTAAACGTAAAAATGATTTTCACCTTGCAAAATCTTTGAAATTCAATGAGGTCCTGTCTCGTAGAGATAAGCCATTTCATCTCTCTGTCTCTCTCTCAAGTTCTCCGTCTGTCTCTCTCTCTCTCTTTCCCCTCTCTCTTTCTCTCTGTCTGTCTATCTCTCTCCCTCTCTGCCCCCCCCCCCCTTGTTATTGCACCCCCATCCCCTTCCCCTCTCTTGTAGCGATGAGCCATTTCATCTCTCACACACTCTCTCTCCCCTCCTCCTTAAATCTTTATCTTTGTGTAATCAAGTATTATCTTTTCTCTCTCTCTCTCTCTCTCTCTCTCTCTCTCTCTCTCTCTCTCTCTCTCTCGTCCCCCCCTCTCTCTCTTAAATCTTTATCCTTGTGTAATAAAGTATTATCTTCTCTCTCTGAAATCAGTTATCGTCCCCCCACCCCCCCCCCCCTCGTAGAGATAGGACATATAGGTCACCCCCCTCTCTGGTTGTCATTTACTGTATTTCCCATCCATACCCCATCTCAATCTCACTCAGTCGTTTGAGATCAGGTATTTCATCCCTGTCTCTCTTGCCGAGATCAGTTATGGCATCACCCCCCCCCCCCCCCAACCTGCTGTCCACCGTCTGCCGTGACGTCAGAGC
>JABMCL010003710.1:20000-90000 GCA_018857735.1 Alviniconcha marisindica | reverse complement strand
CCGATATGCATCAAAATTCCGTGGTCGTACCACCCAAAAAAGAACAACACCAACCCCCTCGTCTGTGACTCTCTCAGATATATTTCCTTGTCCCCCACTGACTCAGTGCCAGTGCGAGGGAACAGGTCGGCCAGCGAGACCAGCACACCGAAAGGTAGCACTACTCAGCGACGGCAAGCCAGTTATCAGAACGAACAACACTTCCACGGGCGTGTATTTATTCCGCACTCATAACCAATATTTGCACCTCTCAAGTCTCCCAGATAATTGCCGTACTATCCGCGCGTTATCACCGTACATCAATTGAATACGAGTTCTGAAGCAGTTACGACCGGCGTAGACGTGTGCTGTGCTAGTACTGGTCAAAGAAAGTGGGAGAGAGAGGCAAATAATGTGGGAGTCAGTACCCAGCAACGCAGGCACACTAGCAAAGCAGCATGAAAAATCCTGGGTAAGAGACCCATTAGCAGAACGGGGTTTGCCCGAATGAGCGACATCTCCATGTGAATGCTCTCAACACCATGCCTCACTCCATGTACGTGTGTATTTTACTTGGCATGTAGGTAGGTAGGTGTTGCTTAATGTCCTCAGATGTCAGTTGACATATTAGGGACAAGCTGAGACCAATGCCGAAGCATGGTTCAATATAGCTTTACGTCCACGGAAACCAGAAGGCTCGTCGGGACGGACAGCCCAGGACGGCCACCTCGACTCTCACACAGATCCTGAAGATGATGATGTGGGGCTTCATGTCCTCGGATGTCGGGTTGACATATTAGGGACAAACTGTAATAAACTCTTAAAAACAGCTCCTGAACTTGGCATGTGACTATATATATATAACGACTCCGTTTCAGACTTTATCCTGTCTTGTCCCTAACATGCCATATGAGAACAAATAGTTCCACAAAACAACGACAGTGATACCCACTAGCCTTGTTGCTAGCGACAAATCGAACGAGCGGTAACTGACTTATGCTGTTCTTTCAGTCTGTCTTTCAGTCTGTCTGGAATTCCCTGCTTGTGCTCCTCTTGGGTGAGAGAGAGACAGAGAGACAGACTCTCTCTCTCACGCGCACACACTGTGCAGTGAGTAAATAATAATAATTTAAAGTATTTGTAAAGCGCAAAATCTTGTCCATGGAGATTTTTCCCAAGCGCACGCACCCCCCCCCCCCCCCCCCCCACACACACACACACCGGGCACACGAGCATTCTGACTATACAACTCTTTCTTTACACAGCTTAGAGACTTGAGATGGATGAAGACTGTACACAGTCTGTACGACAGCTTGAGTGTGTGAGATATCAGAAATTATTTGAAAGTGTGAGTGTCTGATGGCCTAACTTTGCAAAAGGGGAGAGAGTTCCAGACACACGTGCAGCATAAGAAAAAGACCCTTGACCAAGCACAGAGGGAAGACAAAGAATGGAAGTATCAGAAGAAGGACGTAGCTGGCTGGATGGTTTCGTCAGAAAGAACCCACAGGCTGGGATCTCGTAATCGTATTTAGCACCCCAGGTGTTCTGCCGGGTGCGAAGCTGGCCACAGAAACGCCATTGACTTGGACAGAGATGTGTCTTGAGTTTACGCACCACAGAAAAGTCCGATTTGAGAAGACCTGTGTAAGTTTTGCACGACCGACTGCATAGGTATACATGTTCGTTTAGGAATTTGAGATAGTTATTTAGTCAGTACTTGGATTTCAACACCCAACAGAGCTCTGATGCTCCTTGTCCCTAATATGTTAGTCCGACATCAAGCCCCACATCATCATCTCACATCTGGCCATTTGTTACCTCTGGACGGATACCACATTCACATAAAATTTACAGTTACTCTCTATTGCAGGCCCAAACGCAAGACATCAGAACGTTAATTTTGTCAATAAATGTAAGTAAAAAGTTCGCTTATAAGTTCAGTGTTGCTTTACGTCTACAGAAACTATAAGGCATATTAGGGACAGGGGGCCCAGGACGTCCACCTCGACTTTCACACAGTTCTTGAGCTCTGAGGTTTCAGTGGTGCTTTACGTTCACAGAAATCATACGGCATATTAGGGACAGGGAGCCCAGGACGCCCATCTCGACTTTCACACATCACAGCTCCTGCTTATAGTTTCTAGTCACAACACAGTTAATAGCAAACACAGCTCAGCCAAAACAGTCGTACTATCTGAGATGCACCCTTATTCGTGGTGCTTTACGTCCACAGAAACCATGTGGCTTATTAGGGACGGGGGAAAGAATGGGATAGGGAATGAGGGATCCCAGGCCCACCTCCCTGTTCGCACAGCTCCCTAACACAGTGGTTAAACTTATCGTAAATAAACATGGTGCTTAACTTCCACAGAAACAATAGGGCTTATTGGGGACGGCAACTGTGGTTATGCCTGGCAATCGCTTTTTGGGACACTAACACCCTCAACAAGTTCTACCACAATAACCCCACTCTCCAACAACAGTTTGACACCAACAAGAGGTATGAAGCCTCGTGCCATCGCCGAAGACAGGCAAACCGTATTTCCGGGGCACCAACAAGGAGTTTGGCACCAACAAAAGAGATAACTGTCCACCGTGCAATCGAAGACAGGCAAGGCTCAAATCCCGGGTATACAAATGCCTGGTACTGGGGATCTGTTTCGTGCCACATGATGTAACCTCATCATAAAAGAGTGGGGCACTGATCTAACTGACACGAAAATTGTTTTATCACCGAGTTTTTTTTTCAAGAGCTTATTGTTCTTATAATCTTACGCAAAACTTGTGCGGTCAGCTACGCTAATAATGCAGAGAGGGAGAGAAAGGGGGAGGGGAGAAGGGGTGGGAGGGAGGGGGAGAGGGAGGGAGAGAGAGAGAGAGAGAGAGAGAGAGAGAGAGAGAGAGAGAGAGAGAGAGAATTTTATTTTACATGAATAGCAGTTTAGGTTCAGTACTAAGCTATTGATGAATTGGGGCGGGGGCAGGGGCGGGGGATGCGACGCGTCTTATAGGTATAATTATGAAGCATGAAGGAATGAGTGAAAAAAATGTACATGAAGCATAAAAATATCCACATAAAACTTGCGTGTTCACAGCGCCAGATGCATGTATGCATAGAGTGCAAGCATCACCACTCAGTTATACATGCATTTTATTTATAAGCATACAACCAGCAGATAAAAAAGTAAAATGTATGATAAATTCATTTAAGCTAAAGACAGTAGAATATCTGATAAATTCATATAAGCTACTATTACTAATAGTAAGCACTCGCACACATACACACACACACAGGGGGGGGGGGGGGGGGGGGGGCGGTATTTAGAGGTTTAGACACGAATGCATGTGACCTCTACATACCCTTGCGAATGTCGGAGAGCCTAGCATAATAATGATGACGGCGACGATGATGATAATTTTAAATCAAAGCCAAAACGGGATGAGAAATAATATTACGATGACGATAAATATGGATGAGACATGATGACAGACGAAAAAGAAATTACAAAATCAGCATATTAACAAAGTATTCAAATGAAAGTATCGCAAACACACACACACACCCTCTATCTGTCTGTCTCTCTCTGTACACGACTGAAAAGTACGATTACGGAGACAGAGAAAACGAGACACTGAGAGCGACATCACGTAATGGGTACACTGACAGACAGACGCAGTTTATACATACAAAACACAAGCACTGACTGACCTTATTACGAAGGATGCCCTTGACTCCAAACGACATACAGCCCAAGAACTCGCTGCACCTGGAATTCACGAGACACTCGTTAATCCTCGAGTCACCATGAACAAGACACGTCGTCACCCCGTCCCCGTTGGTGATAGAACACAGCCTCCCACCGTGCAGCGACTGTGCGGACGGAACCGTCTGTACAGCACCTCCGCGTAACGTCCTGTCAAAGCGGACGTTGCCACCCAGAATAGTTTCGTCCGGAATGGTCTCGTCCATGGAATCGAAGGCGTTGCCGTGGCTACTGACGTCCTGTTCAACCACGGTGTTATCGTCGACCTCGTCGTCGTCGTTATCACAGAAAAGAGGTTTGTGGTGCAGCTCGAAGCTCGTGAGACCTTCGTCGTCGTCGTTGTCGGCGCCAATGTAGTTTTCTTTATCACAGAAAGTACTATCATCACTGCAGCTGTTTTCACTGACGGGTTCGTTTGCAAGAAAGTCAACGGGACCCTTTTTCCTCGCCCTCCGTGGCTCTTGAGAGCAGTTCTTTCTTCCGCCTCCGGAAGAAAGAAGCGGGGTTAGATGACTCAGATGGTCAGCTTCAAGTCTTCGACCTGTTCCAAAACGTCGACATCCAGAGACTGGAGGCTTTGTTGGCGTCAAATGACCGAGTCCAGCAGGCTGACATGTTCCAGCTCTCCTTTCGCTCCACGCAAAACTCTGTGAATCAACTCTGGTCACATCAAGGCGAGAATTTTCATCCAAAGTCATGCTCCCTACGTCGACACTACGTACGTAAGAATAATCCGACGAGTTCACCAACGTCAGATCATTTCCGCCCTCAAAACTGTGCGACACAAATCGCAAGGAACCATCCAACGCCGTCAGGTTTTCAGCATCTGCACTTCTGTTGCCCTTCCCTTTGGACGACGGTGCATTCTTGCCGCATTTTGAACAAGAACACTGCCACTGAGCATTGAGGGCCTGCAGCTCCTTGATCCTGTCATTCTGAGAGGAAGAGCCCAGCTTGGGCAGATGCTGATGCAACTTCCCGATCAACTTCACCAGCTTGGGTTTCCGGACGGCGCAGGTCGTGGGGCTCGTCACGGTGGTATTGGTGGAAACCTCGCCCAGAACCACCTTCCTCTTCCGCGGGGACATTTCTGTTGGGGCTGAAGAGCTGCTCCTGGCTCTGGGTCCATTTAGAAAGGAGGATGCGGTTCTGGGGCGGTTTGTGTAAGCCGCCAGGTCTGGGCTGGGAGAGCTCTATGATGATGCTCTCGGCGGAGTTGCACATTCACCACTGACTGAGCAGGGTCGTGTCAAGAGAACACTGCCATTGCCGTTTGCTGGACAGAACCAATGCCGAAGTTTACAACCTGCCTTTTACTGCAAACTGGTGCTGAAATTCACAATGACGGCCTTTTACTATAAACTGGTGCCGAAGTTCACAACCTGCCTTTTACTGCAAACTGGTGCTGAAGTTCACAATGACTGCCTTTAACATAGACATTTGAATGCTGAATTTGACAACTGCCTACTATAAATAAACTGATGCTAAAGTTGACAAGTTCCTTGTACTGGGCATTGTCCAAACTGATGCTGACGTTCACAACTGCCTTATTATGCTACACAAACACATCATAGTTTGACACTTGCAAGCACCAACACAGAAGCTGACCATTTCCGCACTAACACACGTAGGAAAATAATCCAGTGTTTCCAGAACACATGTAAGCGCAGCGCACGTACAGAAATACACGTCCAACCGAAAGCGAAGAAGGAACAAGGAAGAGCCCTCTACGGAGGAAAGCAGGGTAAAATTTCGTCCCACAACTGTAGCCTCTTTCTTCAACTCGAGTCTCTTGCGGCACAGCAGCAGCCGCAGCACCCGGACAGTCAGTTTGCAACAACACTTCACCCGGAATAAAGGCCCTCTGTCTCTCTCGCTGGCTCCCACGCCACTGACTGCCAACCTGTGGCTGTGAACGCGGTGTAATTGCGACGAAGAATGGGGATTAGAAAGGAATAAAAGCCCCTCCCCCGAACCCATCGATAACGTCTCCTTTCCCCGCTCAACCCGACGCGTTGTGAAGGATGGCGAGTACAACAGGTGGTACTGACGCGCAGAAGTGGCAGCAGACAGGCGGCTCTGATTGGACGCGGGCGCTTCAGGCGCCGCCTACCTTTTAACAAGTGCACGCGCCGTCCTCGCTCGCTCACTCACTCACAATCTACAGCCTGCAGGGCGAAGTTCCCCCCCCCACCCCCCCCCCTCCTTCTCTTGTGTCCAAACTTGCCGACCAAACTGACCAACCCAATAAATCAGGGGTAGGAATGAGCAAGGCTGTGAAAACGAAACTGGACCGAGGTAGGCGGGCGAGCAGTTTAACGGGTGGGTGGTCAGTTTACAGGCGGATCACACCTTTCTACCAGAGCCCAGTTTCTAACAAGCGAGGGACCTCTTTGACTAGCAATTTGTCCTGGACGTGAGATAAGTGCCGCTAATTGTGGAAGATTAAGGTATTACCGGGTGAAACCTCTCAGTGAAAAAGACGGGAAGGATCAAAGACAGGAGCGGTAGAGAGTTCCGTGACTGCTTACTGAGGAAATCCCGAGAAAAACAAAACAAACTATTCACATCCTTTAAAATCGCTTCAGCGAATCCATCACATTTTGGTTCTCCAAAAAGACAGCAAACCAAAATGGATTCCGCCCCCCCCCCCCCCCCCCCCCCCCCCACTCTGTTTCTTTGTATCATAATGATCTTGCGGCTTTGCATGAAGTGATGTGACATGGTGCGTGGTTGTATGGTGTACACAGAACGCACCGAAATGGCAGCAGTTTCATGTGGCACCAGCCTTGCAACAACCAAAATGCGCTGTAAGTACACCACTTCGGTGAATATTCAAAAAGTGCCACAGAAAGCTACAGTCACTGACTCAGAACCACATGCAAAGCGCAGTGAATCTGCTCCAGAGCGGAGGACAGATCTATAATATCTAACAGCGATCACCAATCAATCAATGTCCCACTCTCTCTCTCTGCCTCCTCCTCCTTCAAACATCGAAATGGCGAACTGAATCGTCATCGACGTAAAAGGCAAGAAGGCCGAAGTTCGAGTTCAATGTCGCTTTAGTCTACAGAGACCGTGCGGACTATTCGCGACGGGGAGCCCAGGGCGGCCACCTCGACTTTCACACAGCTCCTGAACTGTGGAGGTCAAAGCACCACAGACCCAAGCTGCAGTCACTTCAAAGTCTTTTGTGTCAAAGGAATTCAAAATCCACGTTAAAAAACACACGCTGTTTCACACTGCACAGTTCCAATGCGCAGTGTACTGCTACACTATCACGGCAGTTTTAGCGAGTGGCAGCCGATGGTAGGACCATTGCCATAATTGCACGATTTACTTCGGTGTTGCTCTACGTCCACATAGATCGTCAGGACTAGTGGGACGGCCACCCCGACTTTCACACAGCTCCTGAGTTCTGAGGTTGCACGATTCACCCGGTAACCTCCCTCTCACAGAACTGATGCTGTGCCGGCGACGATAACAGAGCAGATTACGACCGGCCGCTGATAGCTCGGACCTGTTTTTTTTTATTCGCAGTTGGAGTCCACTGTTAATCCTTGCCAGCAATACAAACACCTTCTCTCTCCTTAATGATAATTGTACGATTTACCAGGTAACATCCTCTGATGCTAAGAAATGACTGCAGACCAAACAGCTAGTGGCCGCTGTGAGCTCAGACCTGTTTTTGTGTTCTCTGTTGGCGTCCGCGGTTAAACCCTGCCTGCAAAACGACTACTTTTTCTCGTAATGATAATTGCACGGTTTACCAGGTAACATCCTCTGATGGTTCGAAATGATGGTTCGAAATGACTGCAGAGCAAACAGGTACTAGCCGCGGTGAACTCAGATCTGTTTCGTTTATTCTCTGTCGACGTACACTGTTAATCCTTGCTAGCAATACGAACACCTCTCTTCTTAATGATAATTGCCTGATTTACCAAGTAACATCCTCTGATGGTTTGAAATGACTGTAGAGCAAACTGCTACCAGCCGCTGTGAGCTCGGACCTGTTTTGTTTACTCGCTGTTGGCGCCAGTCCACTGTTAATCCTTGCCTGCAAGGCAAATCCTTTCTCTCTTCCTAAGGACTGTAAATTACACACTTTAATCACTGTGGGTGATTATTCGCCTCTTCCACTGAAGGACCCGCGCAGTTTACTTCATCAAATATAACACCTTCCGTAGAGCGCAAGGCTCCTGTGTTGAAATCGTCGGTCCGGTTAGTTAGGTATACACAGATTGCACGACCCTAATGCCTTGCAGCGCCTGCCTGAGAAAAAGTCTTGTTTCGTGGACCGTACTAGGCAGTGTGACTGTGTTTGATAAACAATTTTGTTTCACAAAAGCAAAGCGCGCGCGCACACACACACACACACACACAACACACACACACACACACGTGCGTACGTGCGCACACACACACTACACACACACACACACACACACACACACACACACACACACACACAACACACACTATACACACACACATACACACACACACACACACACACACGCACGCACCACGCACGCACGCACGCACGCACGCACGCACGCACGCACGCACGCACGCACGCACGCACACACACACACACACACACACACACACACACACACACACACACACACACCATCGTCAGGGTTCATCGCTTGAAAAAGAGGTCGTCTGATGGACCGTACATTTCACATCGTCGCCAACGTCGTCGCCACCAAAGACAGAATTATCACAGTATGCCGAGGACCTGTTTTCGCCGACGACGTCATTTGTAAGCCAACAGTAACACCAAAAGAAGGTTTTCTGCCCTGTCCTTCAAACTAAACATTTTCCCAACGAAGTCTTTGTTCAAACCAAAGTCCTCCCTTCAGGACGAAGAACAACTGCTTTCCCAGCCCGTATTGGAACAAGACAGTGAATTGTCAAACGATGAACATCAACCTTTTCCACCTATGCGCTGTCTGACCAACCTTACCTACAACACAAACACCTTCCCTCTCGTTGATTACCGTACAAATAGGTGATAATTCCTCTCTTGGCGTCGAAGACGGGTGGTTTGTTTGCTCAAACATAGCACCTTCCCCGATTGTAGACATTAAGCTGCCGCCGTGGTGTAGAGATCGTTGTAGTCAAGACAGTTTCACTCGGCTCTGATGCAGTGAAAGTACGGCATGGGTAACGTTGGGCTTCGTGGCCTACCTGACAGCGTGGATGTTGTTTTCGGGTATAATTATATTATACAACCAATGTCGACTGTAATTGTTCAGCGATTCTAAAACTGTTTGTCATGAACACTCAGACACACCCACACCCACACAAGCGATTGTTCAATGCTTGTATACCTGTCTAACGCGCGCGCGCGCGCACGCGCGCGCACACACACACACACACACACACACACACACACACACACAACACACACACACACACACACACACACACACACACACGCACGCACGCACCAGAGGCAGACAGACTGAGAGAGACAGAATGAAAGACACAGAGACAAAGACTGGCTGACTCACCCTGAACGAAGATCTTTGTGCCATATGGAAACCAGGAGACGTTTACTTTCATCGCTCTTCTGAAGCTCTCTGGAATAAGAACATGTCATATCCATTGTTCTGTTGGCGTAACTCGAACGTGCACTTAACTATGTGTCAGTGACATTTGTAACCCTAGACATTTTTCACAGCATTGTCAGACGAAGAGCTACTGTAGCACGTGCGCGATGGCCCGGGTCGCCTGGTTACGTAACCACGACAGCGGTCGCTCGCGCGCGGTTACAGTTGAGATGATCCTGCAGTCCATCTCTTGTCCACTTCAAAGGACAGCGACTTCGCAGCTCTCAATCTGATAACTCATCATCAGATGCCTTAAAGCGCTTGATGCAGAAATCATCTTTCTACATAATGTACAGAACATTTCCCTGGAAGCCTTTTAATTAAAAACAAAACAAAACAAAAAAACAAGAATGACCGCTAGCGTTCTAAAACAAGATCCAAACACATAAAAGAGACAAATGAACGCTGCCTTATTTATTATGACATACACACAATCCGCAAATTTTCGGCGTAATCCCCTTCGTCAAGCGACAAAACGGCACTTAAACAACAGTTAAACGGTTAAAAACGATGAAAAATGAGATTAAAAAGGAACTTATCTTCTATTTGGTTGAGTTGCTGTTCTCTTGTCCAGTGCTTTGAAGAATGTTGGCATGACAATGACGTTCTTCATTCTTTAACATTCTCCAAGCACTCGAAAAGAGAACAACAACCGAACCAAACAGAAGATAAGTTCCTTTTTAATCTCATTTTTCATCGTTTTTAACCGTTTAACTGTTGTTTAAGTGTCGTTTTGTCGCTTGAGAAGGGGGATTACCCCGAAAATGTGCAGATTGTGTGTCTATTGGCAAAATGAGTCCTGGGATATGTGTAAGCATGAAGCACACCATACATAATGCAACTGCGCTTGTTGGTGTTCTTGGCAGCGCGCGATGATTTCTGTTCTTCTGTGCCAAAGATTCGGCAGTAAACTAGTCGTCATGTTTCGCCAAAAGGAAAAGAAATAGGTCTTGTTGCATCACCCCCCCCCCCCCCCCCCCCCCCTTTTGACACAATTTACAATGTGCTATCGTATATTATGCTCTTTGGAATTACTATAAAATATTTATAAAAAAACAACAAAAACGCTCTAAAAAGTAGAAGACAAACTTCAACAGATGTTAAAATCTAATCAGCTCCTTTTGTTCGTGACTTCTATGGAGCTCTGTAATATTACTATGGTGAGATAAAAAAAAAAAAAAAAAAATGTTTTGTCTTGTTTAAAAATAGCACCAAGAAATACTGACAGTTCAGAAATCTCACGACTGACAGGGGCGGGTGGTGGGGGCGTCGGGGGGGGGGGGGGGGGGGGGGGGGGGGGGGGGGGGGGGAAGGGGGGTTGGGGGGAGGAGGAGGAGGGACCAAGAGCTAACGCTACGTTGACACCATCAGCATGAATCTGTATTAAGATGGTCAGCGACGTCAGCCCTGTCAAACTCCGTGGATAACAAGGTCATTAGACATAGTACCAGACTGTGTCCATAAACCGCAGGACAATGCCCTCCTCACCCTCACCCTCACCCTTGTGTCTGTTCAGTGCCAGCCGAACGACGAACACAAACAACGCCTCCGCTATTCTCTGCATGACACTTTTACAGCCACAGCTCCCAACGACAACCACCAAACCATACGCCTACTCGTCGCAAAGTGCATCGCGAGGAGAGAAGGAAGGTTACGGTGGGCGTACCCAGAGTGGTGGTACTCTACCCGTTGACATTGTGCTTGTGGTGCTGGCGTACCACCCGAAATGGCGGGGAACAAGGTGACGGAGTCTGGCGACAAGGGTAATGTCTGTGTTTCCGTAAACTAATGCCCGTGTTTTCTGCATTTTTCTCTCGTTGAACGGCCTAGCCGTTAATGCACGTTAGAAAAGCGATGCGGAAGAAAACACTCGACACCCGTAATGGTTATGCCAACGAACCGATTCGAGTACGCAGAGAACAAATACATTTCACTTCCTAAGCTTGCAGCTCTGTGTTTGGGCCTATGATTAGATGTGTGGTAAAAGGCTAACAACATAATAGCCACGTGGAACTTAAACACGGGTACTTCGCTGAACTGTTGGGGAGTGTGCCGGCTTGGCCCAGCGGTAAGGCGTTAGGTGGCTGGTAAGCGGATGACGTCTGTTCGATTCCCCGCACTGGCTCTCCTTTCTTTTCAAAAGTTGTGGTTTGTTGACAATGTTTAATGTGACTTTGCCCCTCATAAGTAATAAAAAATTCAAATGGCTAAGCGAAGAGGTAAAAGAAAAAATATATACAGGTAGTGCAAAATCCGAAACATGCGTTGTGATTTGAGGACACGCCCCAACTGAACTAGTTGCCAGCCCCCCACCCCTTCCCAACTCCCCTTTTTTTTAAAGAAAAATAATGTATCGAGATACATTGTATGGGATGCTATTCATGCACCCTCTCTCTCTCTCTCTCTCTCTCTCACACACACATACTAACACTAACAGTAACACATGATTCACCAATACAATACTCTTCCGTGTCCTAAACCTGCTCAGTGGCATTGCACCTTGCAGGCAGTCAAACTTGAATAGCTAAACTACCTCACTCTCACTACGAACAGTTCAAAAACAACCAAATGCTGAATCAATTAAAAGTCGAAGTAGGTATATTATGGTTGCTTTACGTCCACAGAGACCGTACGGATTATTAGGGACGGGAGCCCAGGACGTCCATCTCGACTTTCACACAGCTAAGAGCTCTGTGGGTTCACCGTCTACCGCTGTACCCGTTTGTCTTCTTCCTCTTCTTCAGTGTTGCTTCACGTCCACAGAAACCATCAGGCTTATTAGGGACGGGGAGCCCAGGACGGCCACCTCGACTTTCACACAGCTCCTGAGCTCTGTACCCGTTTGACTTTTACCTCAAACTAGGTATGCCTTTCACTTCGAACGACGCGCAAAGCGACTCCTATGAGTCCGAGCCAGTCAGTCAAATCCATGCAGTCGTGTCTCGCAACGCCGTGTTGGTTGGTCCTGAGGCCAATTAAGCCATTGGCTTTGCACGAGCGCACAGGCACTACAGCAATTGAAACGGCTGAGGAAGGCACGACTGGTGAATAGCTAAGCCCTCGCCCAACCCAACCGCATGTTACGACAGCCACGCTGGCAGTAGCGTTAGTCAGATACCATCGGTGCTCAATTAATTACCACTGAAGGAAGGGTGACTGCTTGGCGAACGCTGACAACGACTACCACCAAACAGTGGCCCGTCGACGGACACCGCCGGCGCGCTCTGATGTTGGACAGCGTTGGACAGGGCGGTGGTGGGTTTTGAAGCTCTCACGTACACGTGTGTGAACATTAACTGTCGAGTTTTGGACTGGGTGTCAGGGGGTTTCTCTCCGAGTACTCTGGTCTACCTCCCCACCGTTCTCCCGCTGTTTTGTTTGTTTGAGATGCGGTGACCTTTTTCATAAGTACACTCTACCCAGCGTCGCAATAGCGAATGCACGTGCGTGCGCGCTCGCGCGCGTGTGTGTATGTGTGTGTGTTTGTGTGCGCGTGCGTGTGTATGTGTGTTTGAGAGAGAGACAGACAGACAGACAGACACACTGAGAGGGTGTACGTGATCATAGAATGAAAAATTAGAACACACACCGCGCGCACACGCACACACACACACACACACACACACACACACACACACACACACACACACAACACACACACACACAACACCAAACGAAAGGCACTACAACCACATCAACCGATCAACAACCAAGAGCGTTAGTGCTACTTACAAGGAGAACTTCTCGTCAAACACGGGGTTGTTTGTGTTGACAACGGGTTTCGACTTCAGACGCATCTTTCGCCCTCCCTCCTCTGGTATCAACGACAACTGGAACAGTGCGGTAACGTCGTCATCAACAACATCGT
Source organism: Alviniconcha marisindica (assembly GCA_018857735.1). Lineage (NCBI taxonomy): Eukaryota > Metazoa > Mollusca > Gastropoda > Provannidae > Alviniconcha > Alviniconcha marisindica. Next base: position 76,765 of record JABMCL010003710.1, on the reverse strand, counting down.
TTTCATCGTCATCCTCGTCATCGGTATTTAAGATACCTTCCCTAGCTGGGCGAACTACAACATGGAAGTAACCATACATCATCAAGTTGATCAACATGATCATCACTTTTGTCGTTGCTATCATAATCATCATATTTGCCATCATCATAATCGTATCTCACACACACACACACACACACACACACACACACACACACACACACACACACACACACTCACTCACTCACTCTCACTCTCACTCTCTCTCTCTCTCTCTCTCTCTCTCTCTCTTAGTCAATCACTCAGAAATATCACTCTGAAATGTTTAGCAGCTACAACACAGACTGGATAATGTCTGCTGATGATTCATCCACAACATAGTGTGTAGTCAGACACGACCATGAACTGTTTGGAACAGTTTGCAGAATGTATCAATCGGTATAAATGCCTTGCTAATTGTTTCGTTATGCGTGTGCGTGTGTGCGCGTGCTGTGTGTGTGTGTGTGTCGTGCGTGCGTGCGTGCGTGCGTGCGTGCGTGCGTGGTGGTGGTGGTGGTGCGTGCGTGGTTGGTGTGGTGTGCGTTAGTGCGTGCGTGCGTGCGTGCGTGCGTGCGTGGTGTGTGTGTGCGTCGTGCGTGCGTGCGTGCGTGTGCGTGCTGCGTGCGTGTGTGGTGTGTGTGCGTGCGATGGTGCGTGTGCTGTGGTCGTATGTGCGTGGCGTGCGTGCGTGCGTGCGTGCGTGCGTGTGTGTGTGTGCGTGTGTGTGTTCGCCTTACCTTGATGTAAGAGTCACACACTGGCTTCCACGTGCAGGTGAAATAGCGACCCTCGATCACTGTTGAAAAGATTGGAGAGCTATAAAGAGAACAGCTGGTATAACTTCTCACAAGCTTTCACACTTCAGGTTTGAAGTGACGACACTGACAGAAAGGCAGGGAGAGGGTAAGGAAAGATAAACACACAAAAAAGGGGCGAGAAATAATGGGATATATGAAATGACATCAAAAAAAAAAAAAAAGAGCGGACTGGACATGGCAAGATTGGACACAACAAGAACAGCCAGACAAAAGCGCCCTGTCAAATAATGGGAAAGTAAATGACACAAATAAAACAACACGAAAGAATGTGTGCGTGCGTGCGTGCGTGCGTGCGTGCGTGTGTGTGTTTTACATAGTTATGCTTGAACCCTTGTTGTCTGCATTATGTGTTAGCTTTGTTAAATTGCTGATAGCATTTTCCATCTCGATGTACATTATGTGTGTTATATTATGCTCGTTCAGCGCTTTGAGCCGCAGGGTAGACGCTTCGCATATTTTCATTATTACTATTATTAACAGCAGGACGGGAAACTAGGCAACGCAACACCAAGGGAGTCAAAAGATAAAAGCAACAAAAAAAGAAGCAAAGAACGGAGAACATTTAAACAGACTGAATGGACTGGAGATTAACAATATAGCACAAACTGCAGTCTGAGCTGTCTACTCACCGTACACAGTGACGAGACCACAGTTGAGGTAAGCAGACACCTTAAGTTGCCCTGAAACACAGCATCACTACATTGTCACATCAGTGTCAAACTCCGTCAAACACACTTGCGCTTTTATCATTATACGAACAAATACATTTCCTTAAAGAGAAAGGGGGAGAGAGAAAGGAGGAAAAAAAAGGGGGGGGGGGGGTGAAGAAGAAAGAAACGACAAGCAGAATGTGTTTCAGTATGATCAACCAACAAGCTACTAGTCATTATATATGATCTACGCAAACAACACACCAGCCAATCAAATAAAGAATCAACACACCAGGAAGTTAATTAGCGTTCGAGATACATAACACGAGTACAACAACAAAGACCTGAGTCGCCTACGGTAACTCTCACCTGGCATGCGCGCAAATACAAGGTACATAAACTCCACCGTTTAAACTCCATGCTCTGTATTAGAGGAGTACCTCTGGTGGAGTTTATGTACCTTGTTGCACGCATTCCAGGTGAGCGTCACCGTAGGCGACTCAGGTCTTTGTTGTTGTACTTGTGTTACGTATTTCGAGCGCTAGTTAGTTAGTTGGTGCTTTGAGCCAGTCAACCACAAACGGTTATATCAGGGCTATTTCGAGCGCTAATTAACTCCCTTGTGTGTTGATTCTGCACGAGCGCTCTGGGACTAGTTGTGTTTCAAATTGGTTTCAATCAAATAAGTCAGCCAATCAGTAGTGTGTGTCCCAGTAATTAGATACATCTCCCGCTTCGCTCATTTTGTTCTTCAAGCTCAAACCTATTCTACTTTCACAAAACCCACACAAAAGTTGACGCAAGGGAAACTATGCGAGCCACCTGCCCGATTTTCTGGACCGAAACAAGTGTTTAAACGATGACGCCCAACGCTTCCAAGCAGAATAATTATTCCGCCCACTCCGGTTCCAACTTCACAACATCAGCATCGGATTGCCTGCGCGCCTGAAAAGCAAGCGTTTCAGTCCGCTTAGTGTCAACACTGGACTCCAGCCCTCTAGCGACAGGACAATGCCATCATAACAATAACTTGCATACCGTAATCTTCGGACGGTAAGAGTGAAGTTCTCATTAGCTAGGCGCTGCTGTTAGCTCGGACAGATGGCGCAGCTGGATTAACGGTGAGAGTGGTTGTTAATTCGTACTGGATTTTTATTCCTTTGTCTAGTAGGTTCTCGGTGTTAGTCACTAAGCATGTTCCAAGCTTGGCTTTTGAGGTCTGTTTCCAAACTTCCCTGCTGGAGTGAGATAACAATTTGAATTTAAGGTGACTAATCTTAGCCTGCCGAGCCCTGCTGTCGAGTATGTGAGAGCACGAGTCGAGTCCAGAGAAACTGCAACAAGAGTAGTCAATGACCGTAGAGTTTGTGTGTAGCTGTACGGTCTTTGGTGTAGTGTTGTGTCTCTTCTCCGTCCCAAACGATGCATTGCCATTGGTGCTATGAAAGCTCTCAAGCAGAAATACTACCGGGTGTTCGGTGAAGGAAGGTCACTATTTTAATGTACTTCCCCCCCCCCCCCCCCTCTCTCTCGCCCTGATATAACCATAATGGTGACTGGGCGTAAACACAAGTTACCTCTCTCTCTCTCTCTCTCTCTCTCTCTCTCCTCTCTCTCTCTCTCTCTCTCTCTCTACACACAAAGATCATCTTCTAGAACGCCCCCCACTACCATCAAAACAATAACACCAACAAACCAAACGGAAAAAACACGCCAAACGAAACAGCGGACGGGAATTGAGGGAGGGGGGGGGGGGGGGGGCGCAGAACAACAGAACCACGACGCCTTTCCTCGACACAGTAGTTTAAAATGTCCAGGACTCTTGATCACAAACTATAATCACACACCAGACAGACAGAAGAACGACAATTGCCAAATAACTTCGCTTCACCGCGTCACTTGACAATCGACAGACAACGCTTAGGGAAGGGAGGGGGGAGGGGGGGGTGGGGGGGGAGAGAGAAAAAAAATTGGGTGGGTGGGTGGGGGTGAAGCAGGGGAACAAGTGGGATCTTCGGCGGATTAATGCGGCGCATAACACCCCAGGGGGTGTGATGATGATAAGCGATTGTTGGCACTTAACGCCGTGGACGAGGGAGTGATGGGGAGGATTGTCTGAGCTGTGATGTTTTCAGTTTACAAACAGTGACGCAAAAAGTCGCGATAAGATGCGTGTGTTTGCTGAGGAAACATCATTAGCCCTAGCTGTGTATGTTCAGCAGGCTACACAGTGCACAAGACCGGTGTGCCAGCCACCACGTAGGTCTGGAAAACCTGACCCAACGGACAAGTTATCGTCGGTTAACGCTGACACTGCTGATAAAAAATTCCAAATGAAGGTGTACGGTACGGAGGGAAGCTTATTGTTTGTTAAATTATATTCTGTTTGTTGTTGCGAACTGACCGTGGTCAGATTTTTATCACTGTTTACGATATAGTAGCAACTTATTAGATCTATTACTATGATTATCAATGTTGTTAATCTTACCTGCGTGTTCATATTCTCGTCTTACTTACTGTTTGGTGCTTGTTTTACTCTGGTCATATAGCCAAGAACTAGTCTTAATGGTATTGCCCATTCAACCGAGCTGAATGATTCAATGTAAATCAGTTCCCTGTACTTCTACCCCCCCCCCCCCCCCCCCCCACACACACACAGATACACACACCATCACCAACAATGAAAATAACAAATTTAACTCGCAACATACGCCAATAAAAACACTTCTGTACCTTTTCAACCTCGTCGCTGAAAATGATCAACAAGGGTAATATCACCTGTTTTTACAACGCAATGCCCGAAACCGACTGACCTCGTTTTCAAAATGGTCGCCACAGAAAGCATTATAAATACAATTTCAAATCTCTCACGCCACCCAGCACAACGGTTTTCTTCATTTTAAAGGGAGCTTATTATTATACCTCGACGGCGCCTTGTCGGTGGCGTCCCTTCGATTCTCTCGTCTCTCTCTACCTGTTCCGATTTTTTTCAAGGGCAGGTGCGTTTCCCTGAACAGCCCGAGCACTGGAGCGAAACAATGCCCCAACGGGTTTCTTTTATTCACCTTTTTTATAGACCACAAGGAAAAGAAAAGTAAGGGTACTACGACCCGAGACTAGGGCAGGGTAGGGTAGGGGCGGGTGGTTCGAACGTGCTGAGGCCATTTTTTATGCCGCGCGTGCGAGAATGACGGGGGGTGCGGGTGGGGTGAGGATGGGGTGAGGGTAGGGTCCTAACTGATCTCGGGGACGAGAAGGGGTGGAGGGAAATGGGTGGAAAGGAGAGAGAGAGAGAGGGTGGGGTGGGGGCGGTTTTGGGGGGGGGGAGGGACGGGAATGGAGGTCTAACTGATCTCAGGGACGTGGAGACGGGGGTGGGAGAGAGGCGATAGGAGGGAACGAGAGAGAAAAAAGACAGGGGGAGTGTGTGTGTGTGTGTGTGTGTGTGTGTGTGTGTGTGTGTGTGTGTGTGTGTGTGTGAGAGAGACAGGAGAGAGAGAGAGAGGGGGGGGGGGGGGGGGGGGAGAGAGAGAGAGAGAGAGAGAGAGAGAGAGAGAGAGAGAGAGAGAGAGAGCACTCTGAACTAAAACTTCTCGCTAACAGTAACATTATAGAAACAAGGTTTTCAATCCAGATTTGAACCTGCGGCAGGAGATGCAACCGTTTTATTTTCCCCTCTGTGCGGTGGGAGGAACAGGTGAAGGGGTGGGGACGCTGAGGTCGTTCAGGGTGCAGGTGTGGCAAGCAAAACACCTGCTGTAAGGTACCGCCAGGGCAGGCAGACTGTTCTTGTCGCCCCACTAACGACAGTTGTAAGGCCATACTGTTGAGGCAGCTGTAGTACTAGCTAGTAGTAGTAGTAGTAGTAGTAGTAGTAGTAGTAGTAGCTGCAGCAGCAGTAGTAGTAGTCTTAGTAGCAGCTGCAGTAGTAGTAGTAGTAGCCAGCAATAGCAGCACGTTTAATAGATGTAGTAGTATTCATAGCTGCACTTGTAGTGCAATCTACTGTAGCTGTGGCAGACAGATACATTCGTATATGTAACTTTTAAAGCGGTAGGTATGTAAATATGCTACATTGTACTAAAGTAGACATTGGTGCAGTAATAGTAGTTGGATGAATAGGAGGAGTAACACAGTGCTAGTGGAAGCACTGAGAAGAAATAAGCAGCAGCAGCAGCAGTAGTAGTAGTAGTAGTTGTTGTTGCTGTTGTAACATAAGCAGCAACATCAGTAAATACTAACACAGCAATGCAGCTTTTGTGGACCTTGTGTTTGTAAGCGCTTGATAGTTGAGTGATCGGTCTATTATCACCTATGTAAATAGACTTTAAATACTGGGTAACGTTTACGTTGATCACGGAGGCAGCGGCTGGATCACAGATGTGTTTGTGTCTATGTGCTATATTGATTCACAGAATCCACCGCTTTCAACACTATTTCGTCAGAGAGCCTTGTAAGACGTACTGTGACAAGAAGAAAGTGCACACAACACGAATTTGGTGTCTCAACAAAGTCCACCGCGAAGGTCACATTAATCAGAGGGAAAATGCAACATGATTACGTATTACTAGCTTTAAGAGAAACTCTGTCGCTGTTCATGACACATTTTACACTTTTTGTCCTCGGAGAGCTTTGGAAAAATATGCAGTTGAATGAAAGGGGGAGAGAAAGTCCGAAATTTAGGCAGGCAGAAGTCTTGTCAGCAGGCAAAGCATGAAAAGCTACGTCTGGAGCTACTCCAGTCTGACAGCGTGAATCTACTGTACATCCTAGCCCTGGCCATTGATCTTGGCTCCCGTCAGGGTAATTCTAATTCAAGTAAGATGAGTTCCCCATGCCACCAAATGGTCGATTTTTTAGTAGATGGAAAGTTTCCTATCTCGTAATGTGTATGCTACACCTTACATCTCTCTCTCTCTCTCTCTCTCTCTCTCTCTCTCTCTCTCTCTCTCTCTCTCTCTCTCTCTCTCTCGTAAAAAAGGTGAGAAAAAAGAAAAGAACAAGACACACTCAACAACTACTCTCAAATCTGCTCTGGGGTGTTATTCCGTCTCTACACTGATTGCACTACATCCCGTATTGACAAACAACTCGCTGTGGATATGGGCTAGGTTATTATTACAAAGTTTTCAACTCAGTCTTCATGACCGGATTTGTATTTCTGTTTCGAACAACACATTTCGTCACCGTATTTCTCCCACGCTTTTAAGACGCTCGGGGGAAAGGAAAAAAAAACTTTTGTTCCGCCGATTGTACTGGGAAGAAAAAGGCGGTTGACAGGTATTCCTTCACAGGTGCGAGCCTTCAAATACCCTGTTCCTCACGCCAAGTCCCCCACTCCACAATCGGCCAGACGGATATTCCATCCCCTCCACGGTGTCAGGGGATCCGCGCGCGACACCTGGCGCGTGTCGTTACCATGCTGGCTCCCGATTGGTCGGTTTTGAGCCGCGACGTGTGACCCTCGCGTGCTTGATTGTGATCTGTCTCCAGAGGGCGAGTAGGGTATCGGGGGACAGGTGGCTTGCGGAGCCTGTCGGCGAGTATAAAATTTCTCATCATTAAACTGTAGGGAACCGAGCTTCTCGTAAACTGATATAGGTTAGAAATAACAATTAAAGCTGAAATCCTTTCAACCCGAAACGTTCTCTTAACGTTCCGGCCTCTACAACAGGTGAGAGCGGGAGTCTACGAAGAGGATTGGAGAGTTTGGATAAATAAAAGCCACAAATATTGGGTATTTGGTCATTACATTCCGATCATTACCAAAGGACCGAGACGCAATTGGGGTGGGCGAGGGGGGACGGGGGGGGGGGGGGGGGGGGGGGGGGGGGGTTGTTGGATTTATCGTCCCGTCAAACGCAAAGGTTAACCTCAGGACGAACTAACATCATTTCTGATCACACACATTACATCCAGTTCAGGGTGAACCACTCTCTCTCTCTCTCTCGTCTCTCTCTCTCTCTCTCTCTCTCTCTCCCCACACACACCACACACAATAACACACACACACCAGGCTGGAACGTACACGTTACGCCACCACAGCACGCACGCACGCACGCTCACGCCACGCACGCACGCACGCACGCACGCACGCACGCACACACACACACACACACTCACTCACTCACTCACTCACATGCGGTAAAAGTATACTTTGAAATTGATAATTACATTTTCAGTTTTTGCCGTCTAACTGTTGGTTATCTGTTGTTGTTTTTCGCTTGAAAAAGGGAAGTACCCCGAAAATTTGCACGTTTTGTATTGTCATATTAAATTGGCGTACCCTTTAACCGTTTAGGTGTTTGGGTTTTATTTCGAAATTGACAAAATGTTCGCCTGTATAATATTCAAACATTCAAACAGCATTTTCATACCGGACTGGTATGTCACACCCACTATACACTAACTCAATCAGCTGCGTGTCCACCGGGTACTCACCACCATATCGTTTTTTGAGTTTTAAAAATACACTATGTGTTATTGCGTACTGTGATGTGGTTGATGTTCAGCCACGTTTTAATTTCTCTGATGAGATAATAAAGTAATCTTGAATCTTGAATAGTAACTCTAAACTGGCCCCTCCCTAATCAAGAGGACACACGCCGCTCCTCGTGAACGTCGCTCTCGGCAGTCATTACACTTCATCGGCTCTCCTTTCTCTTAAAAAGAAAAGAAAAGAAAACAAACAAACAACAACATAATGTGGACACCGTCTTGTAACATTGCCCCTCTCAGTTAATGAAACACGAAAACGGTTCTCATCGTTGCCCATCTTAATGTAGAAATTATTCTGCTGATGACAGTGCAGCGTTATGTACAGTCCCCCTCTTCCCCTACCTCCTGGGATTTCAGTCCCCGCCAATATCTGTTCGGAGACAACTCGGCGTTATACACGTTAAACAAAACAAGCACTATATTTCTGTAGTACAGTAGTATCTCTGCTTTAGGCTGCCCATCTCAATACAGAAATCATTTCGGTAGTGACAGTGTAGTGTTGGTGAAGTGTTGCTTAATGTCCTCAGATGTCAGTTGACATATTAGGGACAAGCTGAAACCAATGCCGAAGCATGGTTCAGTATAGCTTTACGTCCACGGAAACCAGAAGGCTCGTTAGGACGGACAACCCTGGACGTCCACCTCGACTCTCACACAGCTCCTGAACTATGCAGTGTAGTGTTAGGCATAGTTTCCTTCTTCTCCCACCTACTGGGATCTCGGTCTCCGACAGTACCTCTTCGGAGACCTCTCGCCGTTACGCAAGCTTAACAAAACCACATACTATATTGCCGTAGTACAGTAATACCTCTGCTTTGTGAGCCGGTTTGGCCTAGCGGTAAGGCGTTAGGCTGGTAAGTGGAAGGACCTCGGTTCGATACCGCTTCGGCTCTCCTTTCTCTTCAAAAAGGTTGTGGTTTGTGGACACTGTCTTGTGACTTTTCCATCACTTCCTACTGAAACATTAAAATGGCTCTCATCGCTGCCCATCTTAATGCAGGAATCATTCTAGTGGTGACAGTATAGCGATAGGTATATATCTCCCTCCCCCCCCCCCCACCCCAATCCCAACCCGCTTCCCCCCTTCTCCCCGTCCCTAATAAGCCTTACGGTTTATGGACGTTAAGCACCATGTTTACTTACCTTTCTCTGCTTTCGGTCATACGGCTGCCCATCTTAATGCATAAATAATTTTGGTGGTGGCAGTGTGGTGTTAGGTATATCCCTCTTCCCACACCTCTCGCCAGCAACCCGACGTTAAATGAGTTTAACAAACCAAACACTATATTGCTGCAGTACAGTCACATCTCTGCTTTCGGTCATGCAGCTGCCCATCTTAATGCAGGAACAATTCTGGTGGTGACAGTGTGGTGTTAGGTATAATTATATTCCTCTGCTCCCACCTCCTGGGATCTTGGTCCCAGCCAGTCCTTCTTCGGAGACAAAGTCTGCGTTAAACAAGTTTAAAGGGCCTATAAAGGCAGTTTCGGGCCACAAAATCGCTCCAAAATCGTTTCAAAACAACATATAGGTCCGTACTAACGTTCGAAGAGAAGAAACAGTCTATTACTCACTTGTTTAAACTTTTTCAGGCCTCGACTAGGTTGTAATGCGTTTATTTTGGCAAAAAGGTCGGAAAATACGGTCAACTGAACGTTTCAAAACCAGCGCCATTTTGAATGTGAGATTCCGCGAGAGCTATTTTAAGCTAAAGGTCAACGGTCGGGCAGTGACGTCACAAACAGACAAGCAACCAAACGTGGAAGTCGGGTCTGTTGAGTGTCCACAGGGCAACCGACTTTGAAAAATGTCCAGTTCAAATAATATAAAGAGGATTTCAAATCAACATATAGGGATGAAACTCCTTTTCAGTGGTTGGGCCTTTGTTTATTTCCCCCTTGTTATTTCATCTTTGTCGAGCCTTGTTAGGTGCGTGGCGTTTCGGTCTTTTTCGTTGTGTTTACTCTAGCTTTCACTACAGGCTAGACCTCATCATATTGGGTGTTTTATTTTATTTTCCCAGTTTAGCCTTGTTTGTTTCATCATAATGTAACGATGAAAAAGGTTTGTTTGTTCTAGTTCAATAGACTAGCGATACACTGTACCGCTGTAGTACACCAATATATCTGCTTTCGGTCACGCGGCTGGTGCGAGACGCGCGGGACCCAGGGGAGACAATGGCTCTCAGGGGAAATAAATCCAAAGTCCCGAACGTCAACAAGGACCGGCTGTCGAGTCGTCAAAAATGATGCAACTCGCATCTGTCCTAGGATACGCAAGCGCAAGCTAACGAAGATAGGATCCCATCCCGGGTAGCCAGCCTGTTTCGTTCGTGAGAGTGTTTCTACTTCCCCGTTGCTAAGCCTCGGTCTGACGTTCGTCACGCGCCTGTTGACAACTGCCGTGGACAGTCGCTCGTGTGGAAGATTTCTGCTTAACACAACTACCATCACCGCGATTATGTAATACAGGGGTCCATTTTTACCTCTGCTACATCAGTGTTTTCATGTGAAAAAGAGACATGTGTTGCATGTTGACCTTGTGTGTGGGTGCGTGAGCGCGGTCGGGTGGGTGGGGGTGTGGGTGTGTGTGCGTGTGTTCACTGACTCCGCGTGTGTGTGTGTGTGTGTGTGTGTGTGTGTGTGTGTGTGTGTGTGTGTGTGTGTGTGTGTGTGTGTGTGTGTGTGTGACTTTTCCGGACAATGCTTCAATATACGATCGAGAGATAACACAATTTGTTTTTAGACGAATCGTCAATAACATATTATCTTGTGTTATGCTAATCTGCCACGTCTTCTGATCGACCAGCAAGAAACACACATCTTTATGGTCTCCTTAGCTCAAACTCGTTATGACCACAGAAGACAAGAATGGTGTGATTTGTCACACCAAAACTGCGTCACAGATTCTGCATGTACTTGTTAAACGATTAAAGGTGTTAAGAGGTAAATATATTGAGCCCATAACGACAGCGTTAACCGGCACCTAGACTTCGATAAAACGCAAGAAATGTAAACTTTCACGTTGACAGAGGCATAAAATGGTCGTGCATGCACCAGATAGCAAGGCCGTAATTGAAACAAGTCCAAACAAGTTGAGATAAACAGACATGAAAAGTAAATCAAGCCTCTGAAGGAGCGAACAAAATAATCAGTTAATGGCCCTCATAACGGCATTAATTAAATTAAATTCTAGATAGACCACGAAAAACTTGGTCATGCACCAAATCGAGGTTGTGTGCACTCGGCAGATAGCTCTCGGAACTAATCACTCATCAACGCGTTATTCCCACAAAGTACTAGTAGCCTTTCAAAGACTGCCAAAACAACGACTTTACCTGTGAAGTTTCAGATTGCTCTGTTTGAAGATGTTGAAATGAAGACATTACTGACACAATCAACACACAAGGGAGTTAATTAGCGTTCGAATACGTAACACAGGTACAACAACAAAGACCTGAGTCGCCGATGGTAGCTCACCTCGCACGCGTGTAAATACAAGGCACATAAACTCCACCAGAGGTATATCCTTTACTGTTGAACAACCACGGCATGCAATGACTGTATGCACTCGTATACCGGTCTACATGTACATGCTTAGTATCTGACCACATTTTTTCCTCTCCATAGTATTTCTGCTACAATTGTAAAGCGTCAATATCTGCATCTGCATCCACCATGGATGTTGATGTAGAAAAAAGTATTTGATCACAGTCTGAAGTTTTCATGTGAAGTTGCCGACATTGAAATGACATTGCAATGTGTGTGTGTGTGTGGGGGGGGGGGGGGGGGGGAGCGCGTGCGCGTGAGAGAGAGGAGGGGGGGGCAGACCGAGAGAGACAGAGAGAGAGAGACAGAGACACAGAGAGACAAAGACAGAGAAAGACAGACAAAAAGACAGACAGAGAGCGTGTACGTATGCGTGCTGTATAAATGCGTGCGTGCAGTAAAGAAATAAAGCTCCTTTCTTCTCCCTAGCCAGACCACCAGACCATGCAAGAAAATAATTAAACCGACAACACCTGAACAAATCGGCATACAGACATTCTTTAAAAACCTGATTTATTATAGCGGACGCAGAATGTATCAGAATAACCCATGTTAAGCTGGTCATTTCATTAATTTCCTCATTGCAAGTGCGATACGGAATAAAGACCGTGGACAAAGCCTCCATACCTCAGCTAGTACATTCGTTTCTTTCACCTCAACCAGCGTGCACTCCGTGGATCCACAAAAGGCTGCGGAAATGGAAACGTCGACTTAATAGTATGGGCCTGGAGGAAAGATCAGACAGGGATATGAATGATGATCAGTTCGCCACAAATAATTCCACTGTCCGGTTTTCTCCCTCATTAGCGTGTGCTGATCCGGCAAGATAGCCAGCCAACCGCAGCGAGTGCATGCGATGCGAAAGAGGCTTAATGTCCTCAGATGTCGGGCTGACATTAGTGTGACAATGCGAGTGCATGCAGATCTCGTCCCTTAAATACCCGACCTTGGTGATGGATGGAAGATAATGAAGGAGCCGGGTGAGCTTTGACTGAGAAGCAGCATTGTTCTGGGATTCACCATAAATTCACTACAAAGCTAATCTGACACGGGCGCCAATCACTGGGATTTAAACCTTTTCACTTCTCCTTCCAAACTTCTTCCCAAAGAGACAGATCTGATGGATGCTGAAGACGGCTGGTGCTGCACCGGGCCGAAAAACCCTGTTCCGTCTTCATTAATACTCTGCAAGAGTTATAATGATAATCTAACCAGACGGTCGACAATAGCGACAGCAGACCTTTTAACCTGATGAACGACAATCATTCACACAGAGGAAAACCATTATTCAAACTTTACCATAGAAGTTATTATAGAAACGTTTGGTAGATGGTGGATTTAAATCCAGTGGGTGGAATTTTGTCCCCAGCGTCTGCTTTTATTAAACGAAACCGATTTGTTTTAAAACTGAAGCCTTCAGATTAAATGCCTTCAAAATTTCACTGACTAACGTAGAAAGAATGCAGACAGTGCCAGTTTGCCAAAATATCGTACTGCCATGTGAGTGTGTGATTTACCGTGTGCGTGTGTGTGTATGTTTGTATGTGTGTATGTTTGTATGTGTGAGTGCGTGTGTGCGTGCGTGCGCATACACGTGTGTGTGTGTGTGTGTGTGTGTGTGTGTGTGTGTGTGTGTGTGTGTGTGTGTGTGTGTGGTGGTGTGTGTGTGTGTGTGTGTGTGTGTGTGTGTGTGTGTGTGTGTGTGTGTGTGTGTGTGTGTGTGTGTGTGTGTGTGTGTGTGTGTGTGTGTGTGTGTGTGTGTGTGTGCATCAAGCTTGAAAAAGTAAGCAGATCGATGCTCGGCAAAATGGCACGGAGAAAAAGTTGGCAACCAGCAACGCGACAAACTGGCCCATAGTCCTGAAGGGGTGGGGGTAGGTACTACAAACAACAGACTATAGAACACAAGATACCGACATCATTGGAGAACAGCCATCGCCGTCCTATACGGTCAGTCATATCGGCAAAGGATGACACCGAAACACGGGAGGCAAACACTAGCATATGGCAACGCGGTCGACGTGACACGACCCCAACACAAGGAGCTTTCGTGCACGTGAAACGTCCCCTTAACTGCCGCACGTGTCTGCTGTTAAGTAACAATTGGATACTTAGGGCGCTAGGGCGTCTCAGTCCCAAGCACTATACAACAGTAGCAGATGGCGCCCAAACAGGTGTGGGTATAAGTACTATAACTTCAGTTACAAAGTATGTATATTATGTTTGGTTCAAACTGAAGCAGAAAGCAAAGGCGGACTGGGCACTGAGCATTCGAGTACTCAAATGACGACTTGCATACGTCATTCTGTTGTGGTTTCAGGTAAGTTTGTTACTCAGCAGTTGTTGATTGTTGAGCATTTCTGGTTATTCCTTTTACCCTCTAGAAATCAGTACAATTGCAAACGAAGATATAAATATTACCTATTCAAATTTCACCAAGATAATCTTGTTAGAAGCTGAACACTCCATCCCCAGAATTAAAGATTACTTACCAATTGGATTTTAGCGTCCTGTCAACCGCACAGTTAGTAACTGGATTCTGGTGTGCTGTCAACCGCACAGTTAGTAACTGGATTCTGGTGTACTGTCAACTGCACAGGGCCACCTTAGGATGGTGGTTTTAGGGTAAACGCTTCTGTTACTGATTTCAAAAAAATGGAATAAAACGTGCGCAAAGGAGCAGACGAAAGTCTGAACAGATTAGTAATACGGGCAAGCGTTACATAGAAATATATGTAATTAGATAAATGTATTTGCCTTTATAAGTTTAATGACACCTTGCTGTCTTATGAATATATGTATCTGACCAGCATGAATGAATGGAAATCAAAGTAAAGCCTCCATGAATTTTCGGAGCAAAACATCGGCACTGCCTTCCATAGACACGTTCTGATTCTAACACAACCCTGACACCCTAAAAAAGAAGAAGAAAGAAGACGCTCTCCTTCAGCGGTCTGAGCATTTGGTCAATAGAATCGCGCACTACCGAAACAGACATCATCAACAACACTGCCTCTGAAGCATTTACCGACCCTAACGTTAGTTACAACTACTTTCCGGCACTGTCCAACCCGAATATTAGCACCGCCTTCACACATTATACTTTCTGATTAAACACTGAGATCGTCTCCATGTCCGTAACTCGTCAGAGCGTAAAATTATCTCCGGACAATAGCAGCTTTACCTCAGTCGTCAGTAACAAACGAGCCGTAATTTGAACGGAAACCACCTCTGCACCAACAACGACACTCCAAACTATGACTGTTCCGGGCAGACACCATTAAATTTTACGTCCCAGGGAAATCATCGAAAGACATTCTCGCCTAAATCTCGACAATTGCTCGCTGAGGATGCCTAACAATTGTGCCCCTTCGCCAACAAATTATGGAAAGCAAATTTTCTTTGCCTGCCCCGACAACTGCTTGTGTTCGAGCACAGTTGCTGCTAATCATCTGAGCTGTTCCTTAAAGGGACGCTTGTGAAGTCAAAGGCATACTCCCACAAAGCGACTACCGGTCTGTAGGCGAGGAAGGGGAGGCCGGAAGGCGACGCATGCATTGTGGATCCAAGCTAAAGGGGCGTGGTTTTAAGTAAGGGAAAGCAATCTTCTACATTCTCTGCGACCCGGAAGTGTGATTGTTCTCTTGGTTCTTTGTACGCTTTCGTCGACCCTATTGTTTTGTATTGTGCACTTCGGGCACATGTAAGTAAGTAATCACGGTGCTTTACGTCCACAGAAACAATAGGGCTTATTAGGGACGGGAGCTGAGTACATGTCAGGTGTACGCGTTTTATACTCTCTTACACTGCATTACAGAAAGAGGGTGTGAATCCTGGTTTGGTGGGAGCGAACAGGCGAGTTCAACGAGTGTTTGTACATGAATTTTAAAATCTGTGAGTACGAGTTTTAGTTCGAGCACTGATTTAAAAAGTATAAACACAGATTTTATTTTTTATAATTAAATTAAAAATTTCAATTCCACAAGCCAAGACAACGGCACACACACACACACACACACACACACACACACACACACACACCACACACACACACACACACACACAAGAACGTACGCAGACACACAAGCACGTACGCACCCATTCACACATGTATACGCATATGCACGCGCGCTGCATCGAGTTTTTTCTTCAGCATTTCGTTTTCATGTAACTGTTAAACAAAGAGCACAGATGTACATAGCACCAAGTGATCAAACCACAAACTAGATTCGACGTGAAGTAATCGTGTCATAGAACTATTCCGCCTCGCATAACGAGTCAGTTTATTGCGTAGGCGCTGTTCATGTTGAATGCTCAACTGCATGGCAGGCCCTAACAGCAGCTAAACAAATCATCTGACTGACACGTGCTGGCAGCGGTCAGTTTCCAGTATCAATGTCAGGTCCGTTCGGTCCACACGCACTCATCGCCTGCAAGCAACACAGATCTACAGATCTGAACACTAATCGCTTTCCTGTCGCTCTTGTTAAATCGAGAAGGACTCGTTGTCACCCGACCTGCTTATCTGAACCAATTTATCAGTTCCGATGCTCCCGATGGTGTGGAAGGTGAGATAACTGGCACCCGAAGGATCTTTCCAACTGAATATCTTCCTCTGGATTTGGTAGTTTCGGAACCCGAAGCAAAATGGCCAATTACCTACTACTCCAGGACAAACAACCAGTGGTCTCTTACACTTACAACAAACAAACAGTGGTTACCAAAATCGACTGATTATTTCATACAGAGAAGAGATAAACGTGTCAGCTAAACTGTCCCCAAAGAACAGTGTCATGAGCTCGATGATTAAACTGCTCCAGTTCAGCTCGATTGCAACTACTAATTAGCAGACGTCCTCCTCTTCTTCTCCCGAATGCAAATTGAGACGGAGATGATCTATTAATCTATCCACGTAATACATCCACACGAGCGAAGCGATGAAGATAAGAAAGAGCCGAGTCTACTCCGCGTGCCGGTGTGGCCAAGCGGTAAGGCGTTAGGTTAGGCTGGTAAGCAGGACATAGGTTCGATTCCGCTTCGGCTCTCCTCTCTCTTTAAAAGTTAAGTCTTTTCACAGACGCGATACTAGACTGGTCTTACGAATATCCAGATAATACTATAACATTTTTTTTCATGTCAAATAAATTGCACCAAAATAACAACAAATTCAAAAGAAACGACAATCTTAAACCATACTTGAACAAACATTTGTTTGCGGCTACAAAAACAAGCACATACGCATACTTTTTCTTTCTTTTCTTCTTCTTGTGTGTGTGTGTGTGTTTGTGTGTGTGTGTGTGTGTGTGTGTGTGTGTGTGTGTGTGTGTGTGTGTGTGTGTGTGTGTGTGTGTGTGTGTGTGTGTGTGTGTGTGTGTGTGTGTGGTGCGCGCGCGCATCTGACGTTGTTTTGTGATAACTTATGGACATATCTTGATCATCGTAATTTCAGTCTAATATCACTTATTTGAAAAGGCTTGAAATAAAAACGACGAAGAAGAACATGTAAGCGAGGCGATGGAGACAAGAAAGAGCTGAGTGCGGCCCTAGCACGAGATTCCATGGCCGGCCATATTCGTGTGGATGGACTGTTTGTTTAGGACAACGCAGTAATCCCCAGGTGATCTGGTTTGACACCTCAATGGACTCCTTGGGGACGGCAGGCGTTCGCGTTACCAGGCAATGCACACAGGTTCCCGTCAAAACACCTGACCTCAAGGGAAGAAACACAAACAACTGCTTGCAGGACTTCAAAACAAAGTCGATAGAAACAAGGCCGAGTACAGAAACAGAACTCGGTACTAGACAGCAAAACGGACGGTTAGTATAAGTGACGCTGAGCAACAGTACTTTTCAAGCGAAATTTGGTTGAATCCAAACAACCCATCCTCTACAAAGCTCTCTTCTGGAGGGATGTTGACCAGTATGTCATGGTCCAACGATGGCACAGAAGAAGAAGTAGTATGCGGGCATCATTGAACATCTAATTTCACGCATTGTTACTTTGGTAAATTTAGATTAATACTAAAAAGTGGATTCTGATTAAAAGGTTCGAGTTTTTGGGATAGTAACGGGAACGTTAAAAATAAATAAACTTTGGTTTTAATCTGGAACCAACAAGCAGGGGAGTTAATTAGTACTCGAAAGACGTCACACAAACGCAAAAGCAAAGACCCGAGTCGCCTCATTAAATCTGGCCTGCACAGGGCCTCTGGGATTCGTTCTGTTTCGGATTATTTAATTTCGAACGTCAGGATAATTATCACATTAAGGCTCAATGCAACAGCCGTATCAACTAAGAAGGTAACGGGTGCTGCAGTGGAACAGCCAAATCGACGCCGCCGAAGGAAACAACAGTTCCATACAACAACCAAATCAAAAATGTCAAAGAAGCGAAATGCAACATTTAAATGCAACCAAGGAAGATACCTGGGACAAAGGTGCCCCTCCCCCCCCCCCCCCCAACACACACACACTCACAAAAATCAATGTGCACGTGCACATACACACACACACACACACAAATCATGTGCATGTGCACACACACACACGCGCGCGCACACACACACAAAAAAATCATGTGTAGGTGCACATACATATATGAGCCTGTGCCAAAAGGTGCTCGGCGAGGACATCCATTTTTTGGTCGTAAATGCTTCTTCAGGTTTAAGTTTTCTCTGAACAAACCTAACTTTATCTGAAAGAGTATGCATCAAAGAGATAATAAAGATAAACTTGACTCCCAAAGTCATTTTTGAGTTAGTAAAATATGAAAATTACACCAAGTCCGGGCCGAAAATCGGCAAAGGAAGGGTGGACATTTCGGGTGCACCGCTTCAGTTGTCGTTTTGTTTGCATCTTTCTTCTTTAGGCAATTTTCCCTTTGCTGCCTGACAGGACATAGTCAAAGCTTTTTAATGCTTGAGAAAACGGCTCATAACTTTTTGTAAAATCTGAATAATTGAAATAAACATATGTTTATTTCGATCGAAACGCATTGGGTCCGGTTCCGATGCTGACGAAAACGTTCGTCTGCTACTATTCACTGCGGACTTGTGGGTGGTGAAACAAAGAAGCTGTAGCTAAAATCAGTGTTTAGTCGAAAGCAGTGATAATAAAAGCGTTGGATTCCGTTCGTAATAAACAATTTCAAGTTTAAAAATTTCAAGTTTTATTTTGTCAGTCCGTTACGATCGAAGAATTGCCGATTCTGGGGATAAACGTCGATTTTGTGACCGCGGTCTTTTGCACAAAGCGCGGCCATGTTTACCCACAGTGCTTTGCGCCTACTTTCTCTTCAAACATGGTGCCAACAAGGAACGGTGAGTGAATTTTCGATTTGGGTCATGTACCTTTTTACAGTTTCGATCGAAATGTGATGTTGCGTCCGACAGATTAAATAGTTACTTTTCATTGATACAACGTTATTTTTGCATTTTCTTCGTAATTGTAAGCGAAGTGACCATTATTAAACAGGTTTCGGTCGGCAGTGTGCAAATTCAAAGTGATGTCTTCGTTCGATAGCCCGCTGTTTCTCGGATGACACAGCGGGCCTTAGGTCAGTGTTTCGATCGCGAGTGACCGAATTTTGCACAGTAATGTCCACGTTTCGATCAACGAACTAGTTTTTTCTTAGTGTTTCGACTGAAAGAGAAAAACTTATACGTTCAAGTGTTTACTTCGTAATGGCGAAAATACCCGTGTTTACGACGGCACACGTTTCGGAGTTGATTTGCCGCTGTCGGACAGCGGTTTTTTCATTTGTTCAGTCGATCGGAACAGCATGATGCCATGACACAAATTCTTACTGCTCAATACACTTCTGCAACTCTACAGGTTTATTATTGCCGTCTGTGATGTGAACTAAGAGTTTAAAAAAGGCATAGCCGTAAATTATCTATTTATACCAATTTATACAAATTGTACAAACACACAACAACAACAAAAGAAGAAGAAAGAAAAAGAAAAGAAGATTACCATGACATTAACATTGTGATTAGGGAGATGTGTTTTTTTAAATTATTTTATCTTCCAGGCCTTCCCATTTCCCTGGGATGAATAAAGCATATTGTTATTGTTGTTTTGATTCTATTTCTAGCAGGACAGATGCATTCTAAAGTGTGTGCTGAACTAGTGAAAGCCAGAATAGAATTTCTTAACTTGATGTAGTTTTATATGGCATTGCAGTACAAATACAATACAGTGCAGCATATAAAGTAGAATTATTGTGACAATTCACTATAAATATGCAACATGAAGACAAAAAATTCATACAACACAAAATACAATACACTGTGGCACAATGTAGGGTGGGGGTGGAAGTTATTAAGGATGAAAAGACCAAATGAACAGAAATTTAAAAAAGGAGTGGGTAACCTGGTATTTGTGTTATTATGTTTCAACTACAGCACTATATATATATTAGTAATATTACCTAATGTCTGATATAGATATATATGTATATATATATATATATTCGGGGGAAACTCAAAACACACACACGTGCGCGTGCAGACACACACAATATCTTATATGCATGTAGGTCTCCAGAGTTGCATACCTATAAATAAGGAGACATATCCTCAAAACAGTTGTTATATTGCCTTATTTTGTACACATGCATGTTTCTTTTCAGGCTAAAGAGGTCGATGCTCCAAAAGGGCAAGAGCAAGTGTTTTTCATGACACAGCAGGGACAACATTAGTGGAGCATGAAGCCAGATTCGTCCTGGGAAGCACTGCAGTACTTAGGAACAGCAGAGAAATAAAGATATGTCTCAATGCTGAAGTGCCAACTCACTGAAAACAAATCTTTTAAATTTATTAGGATGGGAAGAATTAGTGTTAACATGGAAAATTCTCTATGCTTTGTCATCAGTTTCCAGATTTTGCATTACTGTTTCTGGTTACTTACAATGTGTTACAGTTGTTATTCCAGGCAGTGAGACTTGAATGCCAAATCAATGTCTTTCGTAATTGAATTTTACCTGCTGTTAACAACAGGGTATAGGGTGAATGTACATTTGTAATTCACATGGTTTTCTGTTTTGTCAATGAAAGAATAATAATGACAACTTGGCTGTACTTTTTCTAAGTCACATACTGACTGTCCAGTGTTACATATTCCATTGTGTCGTCTGATATGCGAGGCATCCGACAGTGCATTACTTTAAATAAAGGTTTCGGCCTTGTTCAGTATTTACAGCAATGTGTCAGATGTAGGAAACTAAGTGATTTTATTAGCTGTGCATATGTTTTACAGGAAAGGAAGTGTTGTGTCCACCATAGAGTTGTTACATCCAACAGATAAAATGCTGAAAAAGGGCCTTTGACAAAATTACAACTATACAAGCAACTTGTTTAGTGCTGCAGTCATTAAAACCACTACTAAATCAGCTGGTAACATTTTGTTGCAGTGTAGGGAAATCAGCACTGTTATTTTATAAGCTGTGTATTGTGAGCATGGGAAATGTTATGTCCATCCAATAATCGTTACATCCGACAGATAAAATGTAAAAAAATGTCGTTGATGACCTTATTTCATGCTGCAGTCATGGAAACAACTATGCTTCATAAATTCTAATAAACACATCCTATTTTTGATTCAGTGTTGTGTTTCATTTTCATTTTATTAAAAAAATTAAAGTGGCAGTCTGTCGGATGTAACACAGGACATCATGTTATGATTTTGAATATGAAATAAAAAGTGAATTGAGTCAATTTAAGTTTTACTGTCTTGTTATAAACGATGGATGTTTATTTTCCCCACAGATTGATAGCAATCATTAAATTCAAGGATTAAATCAAAACAAACATTGTGTCCTGTTTGCATCGACAGATTCAGGTGTCGTCTTTAAATGTCTTTTTCTCAGACTTGCTTCATCAAGTTATCTTTTTAGACCTGAAATGTATATAAAAAAGACTTATCTTTTAAATGGTGTTACTTGCTAAATGACTTTTCTGCTTTTATTTTTCACCCTAATGTCCACCTTCTAAGCAGCACCTTTTGGCACATGCTCATATATACACACACACACACTCTCTCTCTCTCTCTCTCTCTCTCTCTCTCTCTCTCTCTCTCTCCACACACACACACACACACACACACACACACACACACACACACACACGCACACGCACATACACACACGCACGCACGCACGCACACACGCAACACACACACACACACAAACACCCACACACACACACACCACACACACACACACACACACGCCGCGCACGCGCGCGCGCGCACAAACACACGCACGCACATACACACACCGCAGCACGCACGCACGCCACACACGCACGCACGCACGCACGCACACACACACACACACACACACAACACACACCACACACACAAAACACACACACACACACACGCGCGCGCACGCACACAAACAAACGTCAACACAAATGACTACTGTCAGCCAACCAACCAATCAAACAGAAAACAAGCACACGACGAACAAACGGAAACGGAAACCATACCTGGAGTTTCCAGAACCTTCCGCTTCTTGGACGCCTCGGCTAGCGCAGCATCAGCAGGGTAGGCCTCTTCTGGTCGCAGCGATGCGCGTGGGTTGCCACGACTGTCCACGCTCTGCTGGCTCCCAGTCCCGACCTCCCTCCCGTGGCTCTCCGAGCTTCGCTGGCTCCCAACCGACCTGCCTTGGCTCTCTGAGCTTCGCTGGCTCCCAACCGACCTGCCTTGGCTCTCTGAGCTTCGCTGGCTCCCAACCGACCTGCCTTGGCTCTCTGCGCTTCGTTGACTCCCAACCGACCTGCCTTGGCTCTCTACGCTTCGCTGACTCCCTACCGACCTGCCTTGGCTCTCCACACTCCGCTGACTCCCAGCAGATCTGCCGTGGCTGTCCGAGCTTCCAGGGCTGCCGGAGCGGATCCGCTGAGCATCCGCGTGGAGGTCGCTGTGCTTGAAGACACCCAGCTGCCCTGCGTTGCCATGGAAAAGCAGGTCAGCGTGGCTGCCCGAGCTGCCGAAGAGTCCGGCGGTGCCCGCCTGGTGGTGGGTGTGGTACCCGTTGTTCGCTACGGCGGGGTGGGCAACGGGCCCTGGTCCGTCGTGACCGTGCACCACGCTGTCTTGGTTGCCCGAGTTGGTCAGCACGCACAAGCTGCCCCTGCTGTTCTTCGCGCCTCCAGGGTGGTTCGTGTACCCCGGGTGTCCGGACTTGCCCGCAGCAAAATCCTGCTGCTGGTTCTGATGAGGTGCGCTCTGGTGGCTGCCGGAATACCCGACTCTTCCGGCTGGCTCTTGGTGGCCGTGGTGACGCACACTTCCATGACTCGCAGATCGCCCCAGCTTCCCTTCCGTTCCTTGACTACCGAGTCTAGGCAATGTCCTTCGACTCGCTGATCGGACGAACGTCTGTTCACTTCTCTGACGCACCAGATTGCTTTGGCCTTTCGAACTGCCACCAGCATGATGCTGGCTTCCTTCAAAGACCTGTCCCCTCTGGCTGGCTGGGTGGACGGATTGTTGCGAGCTGGTCAAGCGCCGAGGATCGTCTATGCTTCCGTAGTACCACAGCCGACCCTGTGTGGAGTCTCTGTGCTGAGGTTCCTTTGCCCAAGCGTCAACGCCTCCGTAATGTCCATGCCCGATTTGACCAGTGTCTCGGGCCTGACACGGAAAGCCCGCTAGAACGTCCACACTTCCATAGCCTACCAGCCCACCTTGGTCCCTGTGGTGACGGGTCTTGCCTTGGAGGTCGTCGATGCTGCCGTAATCTACAAGCCTTCCAGGACCGTCCACGCTCCCATAATCAACTAATCTACCCTGGCTGGGACCTGCAAGCTGTTGCGCTTGGATGAAACGGTGGTCCAGGTTCTGGGGGCGTAAGAGACTCCCCTCGCTTCCGGAGGCAGTGAAATGACGACGGTGACTACCCTGAGGAACCAGCGGAGCAGCAGCAACAGCAGCAGGAGCGTCGTCGTAGGGCGCCTGCTGTGCGTCCAGGTAACTGCTGCCGGAGCTGCACACACGTCGGTGGCGCCCGTGACTTCCGAACTGTGCAAGGCTTCCGTAGCTCTGGAGACTCAGCCGGTGGTGGTCGAGCTCTTCAGGGCAGAGCAAGTTCCCTGCGCTGTTGAAACGAAGACGTCGCTGAAGGTTTGGGGGTCCTGCCAAGCTCTCGCTAAAAGGAACAAGTCCAAGTGGCTCGCTGCAGAGCTGAGGGGTGGGATTGTCAGCACGTTCGGAAGGGAACGATTCCTGATCTCTCTCCTTCTTCAGAACACTTGGGTTCATTGAGCGATGAGGTGGATCGGTTCTCCTGCGAGCGCCGTTGGTGTTGGTCTGATCAGCAAAGGTGACCGACCGTTCTGAACAACTAGGGCCGGGGTGTCGTGACGTCTCTTCCTCGAAGTGGACACCGTTCACGTTAGTACGGTCAGAAAAGGTGACGGAGTTGCCCGACGTGGGACTGAAGTCGTAATGCCCGGACGCTTCGGACGCGGCTCCGTTGACGAAAATGTCATCGACGTCACTGTGGTCGTCAAGATCATCCGACTTCTCCGGCGTGTTGTTGGGGATTGGATGCTGTGGCGTTCCGGGCGAATCGTGGCCGTCAACGTCTTCCTGCTCCTCTTCCGCTCCGAACGCCAGGGACTTTTCCGGCGTGACCAAGGGGGACTGAACCGGAGACGCCTCGGGACTACAACAGGGGGCATCCTCCTCGCGTGCCTCATCAGTCGACGCTTCTGAGTTTTCCTGTGTGTAGCCGGAAAGCTGCGAGTTTTCTGATGCAAAGTTGGTGGAAGGTTCACAGTTCTCCCGCGTGTTGGTGGCCGGTGTCACGGACGTTTCCGGGGAGTTCTGGTCGGGTGTGGGTTTGGCCGGGGTGATGCTGTCGGCACTCCCGCAACGACGAGGTGCACCGGGGGCATCTTGCCGGTTGGTCTGGTCGGCGAAGGTGACCGTTTTGTCGGGAGTGTCGTGAAGCCGGAGTCGCTTGCAGGGACTGATGAGGCGGTCGCCGCCGCTGATGTTGTTCTCCGCGTCGCTGTCAGTCTGTGGCGGTTGTTGCTGCTGCATCGGGTCGCGCCGCTTGAGGCTGCTTTCCATCCTAAACCTGACAGACAGAAGAAAGATGGAAGGTTGTTTATACACTGTCAATACTTTCATAATACACGGAGATGAATTATTTCATTCCCGAAGTTATTTAACCCTTTCAGCGCAAGCATGGATTAACGTAAATGAGCGAAGGAATCAATCAATAATGGAATCAGTGACAATGATATCTTCAGCCACCGCAAGTTCATTTATCATTCAAAAGATGGATCATACAAGAGAACATTTAATCGAACATAATGTGAACAAGTATGTTGCGCTACTCATCTCCCCCCACATTCAATATTGTAAGAAAACATGGTCTTTAACGTCCACAGAAACCATAAGACTTATTAGGGACGGGGAGAAGGGAGGGTGGGGGGTGGGTGGGTCGGGGGGTATGGAGGTGGGGGAGGAGAGAAATTATATACATATTGCTACACTGTCACCACAGAATGACTCCTGCATTAAGATGGGCAGCGAGGAGAGCCATTTTAATGTTTCATTAATTGTGAGGGACAACGTCACATGAATGTCCACAGACCACAATTTTTGAAAAGAAAGGAGAGCCGAAGCGGATTCGAACCGAGGTCCTGCTTACCAGCCTAACGCCTTACCGCTAGGCCACACCGGCTCACAGCAAAATTGTAACACCATGTAGTGTTAGACGTAGTCTCTTTCTTCCTCCACAATTTGCGTGTAAATACAAGGTACATAAACTCCACCAGAGGTACAATTCTGCTTTTGTTTCAAGCAAAGCAAAGCACACCTTCTGTAGAAACAGGAGAACCCAAACGGGGAATCGAACCGACATCGTTCGCTTACCAGCCTAACGGCTTACCGCTACTAGCTTAGGCCTAACCAGCTCATCGTCTTGTGACTTTGGCCCTCACATTTAGTGAAATATGATGTAAAATATCATGTACATATTTAGCAATTACCTTTTACCCCAATGTGTCCTTTTGGTGTTGTTTTACGACTGTCGTGAATGCGTCAGGAGTGTCCTTGGCAGCACAAAACATTCCTAGTGCAACTATGTTGACACTTGGCAATAAAGTCGTATTGTATTAAAATGGCTCCCATCGCTGCCCACCTTAATGCAGAAGTCATTTTAGAGGTGACACTGTAGCGTTAGGTATACTTGCCCCTCCCTCCACATCTTGGGATCTTAGTCCCTGCCAGCATCTCTCTGGAGACAACTCGGCGTTAAATAAGTCAAACAGTAAGTGAAGTAAGTAAACATGGTGCTTAACGTCCACAGAAACCATAAGGCTTATTAGGGACGGCGAGAAGGGGGGGGGGGGGGGGAGGGGGGGGGAGAGGGAGATTATATACCTATCGCTACACTGTCACCACCAGAATGACTTCTGCATTAAGGTGGACAGCGATGAGAGCCATTTTAATGTTTCATAATTGTGACGGACAAAGTCACAAGACGATGTCCACAGACAACAACTTTTGAAGAGAAAAGAAAGCCGAAGCGGATTCGAACCGGAGTCCCTCTGCTTACCAGCCTAACGCCTTACCGCTAGGCCACACCGGCTCATGAGTCTAACAGTCGAACGCAAGATTTTATAAAACCTCTTGTTTAACGACTGTCGTTAACGTCACTTGTCCACAGCGGGGTCTTTGCGCGACGGTCTTTTCTAAGCACTGCTGCATGGAGAACATAAAATTTCAAGCACTGGTTTGCGACATCCTACTGCCATAATCAGTTACGCCATAGGTCTCCGAATGGGCTTTCGTTGTTGGAGCTCAAATGGAAGTTAGTGTGTAACCACACAGGCAACTCAAATTATGTCAGGCCGCGTTTCTTTTAAAATCGATCACAATGCTTACATCGGCAGAAACAAAAACAAAATCTTGACGGCAGAATTAGCCTTTTTTTTCTTTTTTTTTCTTTCTTCTTTTTTTCTTTTTACCCGGGGCCCGATGTTAACTTTGTTCCAGTGTCGCTTTACGTCCATATAAACCATCAGGCTTATTAGAGACGGGGAGCCCGGGACGGCCACCTCGACTTTCACGCAGATCCTGAGCTCTGCCGATGGTTATGATGATATGGGCCTTAATGTCCTCGGAATTCCTCATAGTTCAGGAGCTGTGTGAGAGTCGAGGTGGCCGTCCTGGGCTGTCCGTCCTAACGAGCCTTCTGGTTTCCGTGGACGTAAAGATTTATTGAACCACGCTTCGGCATTGGTCACAACTTGTCCCTAATATGTCAACTGACATCTGAGGACATTAAGCATTGCTTCATCATCATCATCCATCATCATCATCGGAATTCCGGCTGACATATTAGGGGCAACGATGTTTATGTGCGTGCTCCGACGTTACGTTGCTTCCATAGTTTTACTTCTGAAATGTTCAGCAAATTTTGCCACGGGTCAAACTGACAGCGTGAGACCGAGAGGCGATTTGGGTGGACAGGACGCATGGAGATAAGAAATGCCCCTTCAGTGGCGTAACCAATGACGGCAGAATTTGGAGGAAGATGCCGGAACGCGAGACGTAGAGTGTAGGAGAACGTCACACTCAGAAACTCAGAACAAAGCATGGGCCACTTGAGTGAGAGAACATTGTCCTACAATCTCCTGTTCTGGCAGTATGGGCCACTTGAGTGAGAGAACATTGTCCTACAATCTCCTGTTCTGGCAGTATGAGCCACTTGAGTGAGAGAACATTGTCCTACACTCTCCTGTTCTGGCAGTATGAGCCACTTGAGTGAGAGAACATTGTCCTACACTCTCCTGTTCTGGCAGTATGAGCCACTTGAGTGAGAGAACATTGTCCTACACTCTCCTGTTCTGGCAGTATAATTGTTTGAGAGCTCAGGTGCTGTGTGAACAAAAGGAGATGGAGCTGGGCTCTCATACACTGCCCCCACCCTCCCTCCCCAATAAACCGAAGTTTCGGTGGAATTAAATCATCACCGAAGAAGTATCGCGGAATCGAGCAGAGGCCTAATCAGGCTTATCAGCCTAACTGTCCCACCAGACGTCCAACATATAGTTCAGGAGCTGTGTGAGAGTCGAGGTGGCCGTCCTGGGCTGTCCGTCCTAACGAGCCTTCTGGTTTCCGTGGACGTAAAGCTATGTTGAACCATGCTTCGGCATTGGTCTCAGCTTGTCCCTAATATGTCAACTGACATCTGAGGACATTAAGCATCACTTCATCGTCACCAGACGTCCAGCTGAAGGACCGTTCGCAACGGTTGCAGTGACACTGGAGAGTGCAAACTCGAAGCACTGGTTTACGACATCCCTCTTCCAACCACTGCCATAACTGGTTACAGGATAGGTCTCCGATATCTGTGAGCTGACGGTTGGTGCTCAAATGCCAGTAGGTTTGTAACAGACCACTCAAATTGATAATGTGTGGCTTAATGTCCTCAGATGTCCGGCTGACATATCAGAGACAAACAAATTATATCAGGCGTTTCCTTTTTAATTATATATATATATAATCCTTTTATAACCATCCACATTGCTTGTAAACGCCACCACAAATAAAACCAAAACTGTTTGAATTGAGACGGAACACAGTTCAGAGCTGAGGAGCTGTGTGAAAGTCGAGGTAGCTGTCCTGGGCTCCCCGTCCCTAATAAATCTTACGGTTTCTGTTGATGTAAAGCAAAGCACGATCTCGTTTCTTTTTCTACCCGGGGCGGACGCGCCTCGTGTTTACGTGCATGCTTGGGCGCTTTGTTGTTTTCACAGTCTCGTTAGTACCCAAACCTTTCAGAGGGCGCTGAGAGCGTCGGCGGTCAGATACGTGGAGACAAAAAGAGCCCCTTCAGCACATGGCGTAACAGGCATAGTTTGTTGGAATGTGCTGGAAAGCGAGGCTTGGAGTGTTTAAGTTTAGTGTTGCTTTACGACCACAGAGATCATCAGCACTATTACGGACGGGGAGCCCAGGACGCCCACCTCGATTTTCACACAGCTCCTGAGCTATGACATGGAGTGTGTTGAGACTGTTGTACTTGTCACGCAGCGAAAACGACGAACACTCCGGGCGGGGGTCAGACCATAAAGGTAACGTCCGGTCGTCTTCCGTCGAGTGGGAGCCCAAGAACTGTGTGAACAGGGACGCGGAGCTGGGTTCCCACGTAATGAGTTGGACAGTCTTTTGCTTCAGCTGTTCTCAATAGCCTGTTCTGTGGACACTGTCTCTGTGACTGCGTTCCCAGCAACTGCTGAAAGTGCAAGTTTTGCAAGGTACACAAGTTGCTTTGCGCTGGCAAGAAATCTCATGCGCTTGGCCCATAACCACTATCAGTGTTACATTCACAGTATCAAACCAATCCTTACTGTTTACCTTTTTGGAACACAAACGGAAACCCACTACCGTTAAGACCAAATAGTAGCTCTCCTCTACCTGTTCAAAAACGAGCCACAGGCTTTTCGAAACTTACCAAGTCAACTCAAGATATTTCTCTTTTCAGAATATTTCAGTTAAACCACATTGTCCTTCACTCCCATCAGTCTGTACAGTGTGTGTGTGTGTGTGTGTGTGTGTGTGTGTGTGTTGTGGTGTGTGTGTGTGTGTGTGTGTGTGTGTGTGTGTGTGTGTGTGCATCTTTTGCATAATTATGCTTGAACACTTGTCGATATATACTTCTTTTTTTCTTCTTCTTTTTGGGGGTAACATTTTCCATCTCGATATACATTATGTGTAGTATGCTTGTTCAGCGCTTTGAGCCGCAGGGTAGGCGCTTTACAAATTTCCATTATTATCATTACCACAACTTCTGTTTTGACCGTTTGCCTTCTCTCTCAGACCGGAGTAGACAAGATGGGTTTGTTGTTGACAACACGTCGGGATTCTAATCCAAACAAAACGAGTTTGGAAACGTAGACAA
Source organism: Alviniconcha marisindica (assembly GCA_018857735.1). Classification (NCBI taxonomy): domain Eukaryota; kingdom Metazoa; phylum Mollusca; class Gastropoda; family Provannidae; genus Alviniconcha; species Alviniconcha marisindica. The sequence goes on along the minus strand of JABMCL010003710.1, from coordinate 47,301 downwards.
AGTTATACATTCGGCCCAGACTGTGTGGTATTTCAGAGGTGCGTTTGAACAGCTCAACGAAATGCTTGTCACGGGGCAAATCCTCCTTGTCGGAGAAAGGTTTCTCTTAATCAAAGGCTTTGTATTCATTGCGTCGGGTCCTGGCAATCTGCGGAGAGTCCATTAACTTTCATGACAAATATTTTAACATCTCACGCAAGACAACAGTGCCACGTCGACAACAGATGGGGTAGGATTTTCTCTCTCTCTCTCTCTCTTAATTTCTGACTCTGTTCAAGATCTTACAGATCTAACAGTAATGCCTCAACAGTTGATTACTTGCTTGTTCCCCCCCCCCCCTCCCCCCCGCCCCCTACATTTCGACCTAAAATTATTTTTATTTTATTTTACATTTTACATCAGTTCCGGACACAAGTCACTAAATTACAAGTTTGTCTAATACATTATTACAACGTCAAAACCCAACTATCCATCTACCTACCAAAGCACAATAGCACACGTTCTGGTTCGCCAGAAACCAATTTCCATTCTATTCCTTGGTACCTATATATATTGCGTAGACAACCATCAAGGGAACCCTTCTTAAATCGCTCGTGACTATGAGCTGAGTGATATATTTATTCCGCGGTGCTACGCGAAAAACTGCGTTAACTATAACAGCTAAAAAGTAGAGAGATGATCTGGAAATAAATGAATGTGAATGCTTTGGGAAGGTCGAAATTAGGAAGCTGACAAATTTCTGGCAGTGGGCGCAGCATGCGTAGTTATATTCTGACCTACTCCACTTTTCAAAGGGAGAACAGTTGTCAGCTTCGGGTTCTCAATAGAACGGGGACCTTCATTTCTGCGTCCGCAGTACCCTACTGTGGGTCCATCCACAGTTCCCCGCTGCAAGGAAGATCATGGGAGTAAACCACCAGTTTGGGTTATCAATAAAACACGCAACCCTCTGCGTGGTCTTAATTACCGCCCCGGTCCCAATTATCTTTATCAACGACAGACTGGACGAGTTAGTTCTCTGTGCTGTCTTCAGAGCTGTGCTAGTGTAGTCTCTGGCGCTCTTCTCTACCTTGCTGCCTAGGCCTGAACTGCGAATCACTGCAACCACAATAAATACGTGTTCTTGGTGTTGTATTAATGCCGCAAGCATATATATAAATCGTCTTCGGGAAAGAAGTCATTTCGAGACTCGAACATTTTGTGAATACCACCTGCAGAACGTGATGGCATGAAATAATCTGATACTCCTTAAGTCCCTTTGTCACAGAACGATGGTATGACTTTTTTTTCGCAGATTTCGATACCCCCCCCCCCCCCCTCCCCGCCCACACACACAAAGTACGATTTCTGACTACTGGTTGAATATGGAAATCCCCTAAAACACCGTTCGAGAAAAGCTGTCAGCTAGGGCACATGTTTACAATTAGGGCACACCCATCACACTGGGGCATAAATTGTGGTCGCAGTTCATGACATGTCAGGTGCGCTTAAAACGTTATGCTACGATGTATGAAGAGTGAACATGTGTGTGTGTGTGTGTGTGTGTGTGTGTGTGTGTGTGTGTGTGTGTGTGTGTGTGTGTGTGTGTGTGTGTGTGTGCATCGCTGTATGTCACTCTGTGTGTGTGCGTGCGTGCGTGCGCGCGTGCGCGTGTGTGTGTTTTACTGACTAACAAAGCACCATTTCACACGCGATACTCAAACAAATCCTGACTGATTGGCAGGACACTGTGGCGTACCCCACTTGTTCCCAAACGTCTCAGGTACGTCCGCATCCCATTACCACCCCACCCGCATCCCCTCTTTGCCTCCCGAATATCTCCCAAACCCTTTAACGATGTTCGCAGTTCATCCACCACAGCGGAAAGAACCGACGATCCCCAAGGTGTTGTTGCGCTGAGGAGGCATACCAGCCCAGGTGTGCTGGACGCAAGCATCGGAAGGGAACACAGTCCTTTCTTCCGCTCAGTCCGTGGCAGAGATAAGTGTGCCCAGTGTCTTTGGTCCGTGGGGAGAAAACAACGCCAGCTTCCGCTAATCAAACCGCAACCAGGCTCCGGGAGCTCTGAGGTCTCGGGAGGGTTGGTCTAAACTGCACCGCATGGGTCCCCCACTGCCCTACGGCCGGCCGTTGAAACAACTCGGCTGCTCACTCGTATAACGAGTTTACCTTCGTACGTCATAAATTCGGGTCCCCGCGGTTCTTCTCGATACGGCTGGGACGAGCTCGAACGACAAGGCTTACAAAATCAACTGACAGGTGTTTTCCTGGAGGCGTTACAGGAAGTTTGAAATTAAACGGAAGCTGATAGTGTGTGAGGTGTCGCTGGCAATGAGAGATGGTGTGGAAAGCAAACAGTACACTCCATCAAAGCATAAAGTGTCTATCTCAAGTCATTCTGACGCTGCAGTCAACCCTACAAACTACCAACAAAGTCTCCTAGTTCATCTCTATGCTGGGCGTTTTTCCGGCCATTTCTGCTTCAACGCTTCACGAGTCTGACTCGCCATTCAATAAGCACACGGCACTGCGTCCGAGGAAGGGGTAAAAATGAAGTTGAATAAACCAGAGAGGCAGAAATTGGGCCAAAATCCCTGCCAGTACGCGAAGCCTACAAGCCTACATTTGATCAAATATACTACCGCAGAGTGTAGTGTATAAAATCCAAACACATAAAGGGTTAAAAGAAACGCTAATTTAATATGGCAATACAAAACAAGTGGGGATTTTCGGGGTAAGCCCCATTTTCAAGCGACGAAAACAAATAAACTTATTCGGTTTTAGTTGTGGTGTGTTCAGTGTGTCGGGTGTTTCTCGATACGGCTGTATTAACACTGCTAACACTCGCGGCACTGAACACACTACAACTGAAACCGGATAAATACATTTTCATTTTTCACCGTTTAACTGTTAACTGTTGTTTTGTCGCTCGAAAAAGCGGCTTACCCCGAAAAATCGCAATGTTTTCTCTTGCCATATTAAATTACCATTTCTTTTAACCTTCTATGTGTTTTTTTTTTTTTAGAACACTAGCAGTCATAGATGTTTCAGATTTGTTGTGGTGTACAGACCTATATTTGATCAAAGATATTACCGCAAAAGTGTAGGCTCTCTAGTTTGATCTAAACCAGACTCAGAAGAAGAATTCCTAGACAGCTCTGGATTTTCATCAGAATTAACTTAATTAATTTCTACTTTCGTGGTACACCATCGTCAGATGACACTGATGCTTGAAACGCTCACGTCCCATGAAATAAATTAATGACGATAGAATATTTGGTAGCGAGACATAGGCCTACATCGCACGCGTTTGTCGCTTAATTGTACGCTAAAATCCAATTACTAACTCGCCTAATTATGTAGCAACAAGAAATGCCGAAAAACAATCGGGGAAACCCGAAAGGATATTTTCAGATGCTTGCAGTGATCATAAAAATTATGAGAGGGGGGTGGGACCGGAAGACAGACAGACAGACAGAGACAAAGAGATAGAGAGATCATGTTTTAATGTAGCAGAATTTTAAGGCATAAATTGTTCAGTACTGTTCAGCCTTGAAGACAGTGAATTCAATGCAAAAGCAACCAATCACAGTCAACGTCTTTGACAGGCGAGCGAAAACCTTTCTCGTAAACTAAACAAAACCCAATCTCACCACGGCAGCAGACGAAGAGATGAGCACAATCACGTGACGTCATTAGGAGCTGCCACGAGCTGCTGATGATGTTAACGAGTCCAACGATGACGCAAATCTCCACTCCCCACCGTTTCCCCATCCACCACCACCCACGACCAAATACTGCGTTCCTGTGCTGGGAGATGTTGCGCACACGTCCCGAGTTGTATTTCACTCACTGCCACACAGCCAAACCACTCGGATGACTCCACGGGGAACGAAAGTGATTCTCCAGCTCCGTCGCCGGTGGTTCTAAACGTCTTCTTTCTCATCCCTCGACCCCTCCCCGTCTCTAGTCTTTCGGGAACGGATGCAGATGTTTTGAAATCATTTTTCTCCCGCTGTGACTGGACTGGCGTAGGCAACTCTGTGTCTATGGTGCCGGTTTCCGTGCCCCCCCCCCCCCCCCCCCCCTTTTGCCCCCCTAGTGAGGTGACACGCGCATTCACAGTGTCGTATCAGTTCCTCACGATGTCCACTGATCGAAAAACCGACCTCCCCGCTTCCTGCTCTAGACGCCAGACTCACAAACCTTAAAGTAAGTCCATGTCATCCCCGTTCCATCGACCAGCCATTGTCTATTAGTATCTATGGCATGGTCAGCTGCTCAGTCGAAGCGTGTGAACAATGAGCGAAGTAATGAGGCAAGCTGCAGCCAGGAGCAGATAATGACACTGTCGCATTGTCTGGTCGGTGACCTCCCCTCCTCCTCGGCCTCTTCACCGGGGGTGTTGCAGACCCACAGGGGGTTGGCGAGCAAGCGTTGGCATTTCTATGGCCGCAATCACCTTGGCGATGTAAGCTAACGGCTGTCTACAGGCGTACTACCAGTACTTTACACCGAGTCAAGGTTCCCATGGCACGCTCCTCACCAACGTTAATGTTTTACAAAAGACAAAACCGTGACCGTTTTATGGACAGGGAGATTAAGCCGAAGATCCTGGGAGCTGTGTGAAAATCGAGGTGGCCGTCCTGGGCTCCCCGTCCCTTATAGTCTTGATGGTCTCAGTGGACGTAAAGCAACATTAGAAGAAGCCAGAGCCATGCCTGAGGACCTTGAAAGCGTCCTCGATGGGCCATTAGATGAAGAGCAAACCCAATAGACCTGTACTTGAGTCACTGAGAATGTAAACGAGGAAGAGTCCCAATATTGAATAAAATATCCATTCAAAATTTGTAGTGCACGGTATGGTGACCATTATATGAACAACAACAAAAACATCTTTAGTATACCTGTGTGTGGAGTTGTTTTTGTTTGTTTGCGTTTTTGTTGTTGTTTTTATTTGTGTGTGTGTGTGTGTGTGTGTGTGTGTGTGTGTGTGTGTGTGTGTGTGTGTGTGTGTGTGTGTGTGTGTGTGTGTGTGTTTCCCCGTTTACTTAGTCGTGTATACCTGGCAGACTTATTTGTTTATCTGCCCGCCAATCGATTCCTGCTTAACGAGTTTCGTTTTCACTGATTCATGCACATATAAAGTTCACTTCTTTCATTTCTTTGGTTATTGAGTCATATTAACGCATTCATTATTTGTTAAATTTCGCTGACATTATAACAGTCTACTATCTACTGTTTTCACGCATTTTCACGTGTTTTATTCAAACCAAACCATAAAATTTAATAACTTTTTTTAATATGAACAACACACATGTTCTAATCAAAGACCCCCACCCCCACCTACCCAAGAGAGAGAGAGAGAGAGAGAGAGAGAGAGAGAGAGAGAGAGAGAGAGACAGACAGACAGACAGACAGACAGACAGACACAGACAGACAGACAGACAGACAGACAGACAGAGACACAGAGACAGACAGACAGAGATACAGAGAACTCAGAACAGAGACAGAGAAACTCAGGAGAGAGTAGGGGTGGGGGGAGACAGACAGACAAACAGACAAACAGACAGACAGACAGACAGAGAAGGGGGAAACAACTGCGACATCGAAAATCGGCGCTTGGCGTGTGAAGAAAACCTTCAGCACACTACCATGACCACCGCATTAAGATTCCACAGATAGCACCAATTAGAGGGGAATCGGGTACGGCATATCATCGGCAGAACACAGCTCTCAATCACAAGGGTAGACATCACAGGAAGATCGTAAATGGAGGATGGATAAGTAGGTTCAAGTGCCTTCTCACAGGCGTTGCTAGTCCCTATGAGAATTCACAGTGGTAGCTGAGCATGACGGGCATTCACAGGTGCGGCGTGACGTCCTGGTCGACGTCAGAGAGGCCCGGACTTTATCGCAGCAAAGATACCAGAGCAGCGAAGTCGTGTGTCTGATCGGAGTTGTACGACGCAGACAGTGTCGATGTCAATCTGTGACTGAGTCTCCGGTAGCTGGAGCGTTTGAAGCACGATAAAGTGTTAGCGTAGTGTTCACACTGATTTATTTCTTTTAAATTTTTATTTGATTGCTTTTATCAGGATTGTTGTATGCAATGTTTCACAAAAGCAATGGCCAGCGCTCGCCCGCACCCCCCACCCCCACCCCCCTCAACTGAACTCTCGAAAACTTTATTTTACAAGGATTGTAGTTTAGGTTCAGTCAAAAACCTGTCTAACAATTAGTCCTTGCTAAGCTACTGATAGAGAGAGAGAGAGAGAGAGAGAGAGAGAGAGAGAGAGAGAGAGAGAGAGAGAGAGAGAGAGAGAGAGAGAGATGGCCCTGAGGGAGATCAGATTCTTTATTTACGAGCCGATGGTAATAAACATGTAGGCTTTTTTCTCTTTTTTTCTTCTTTTTTATCCCAGCCCTAATATAACTGTGTGGTTGACTGGGCTGAAAGCACCAACCAACTAAGCCCTCGTCCGAACGATGGACCATTGTGCATATTAGCGTTGCTAACAGAGAGGGGGGGGCACAGAGAGACAGAGACAGACAGAAAGACAGAGGGACAGAGAGAGAAGAGAGGGAGGCAGACACAGAGACAGAGACAGAGAGGGAAGATTCTTTACTTGCCAACCGATGGTAATAACATTCAGCCCTGGTCCGGACGATGGACAACTGCGCAGATTATTATTATTTGGGAGAGAGAGAGAGGGGGGGGGGGCAGAGAGACAGACGGGGGGGGGGGGGGGGAGAGAGAGAGAGATGGGGGGGTCGGCAGAGAGACAGAGAGAGAAAGACAGAGACCTCAAAAACTGTAATACTCAAAGATAGTAGCAAAAAGAGAGAGAGGGGGTGCGGGTGGGGGGCTGGGAGGAGGGGGGGGGGCTGAGGAAGGAGGTCAATTCTCTGTTTGCAGAGCGACACAGGCTGGCTGTGCCATCAAAGACCGTAGGTGTCAGCATACATCGTCCATGCCAAAAGACCTGTCCAACACACAACGTGCCCCCGCTGATCTCCCCCTAGGACCTTTCGCCCGAGGCAGTCATCTGCCCTTGCCCAACAGCACAATGAAACGCACAGGCAGCTGTTGCCTCCCTTGGACGCTAGTTCCAATCAGGCCACCAGAGGGTGCCATTAACACCAATTAGCCAATCAGGCGTGGCCTAGTTCGACTAGATTCGTTCAGCAAGATTTGACTATGTTGGAATTGTGAACGCTGATGAGAGGTATAAACCGATGAGTAGTTTGACCATACTGGCGGCGATTTTATTGGTCCTGGCGGGTTAGAATTTACAACCAAACCCAAGCCCCACTCGGTGAGTAAAGGGAAATCACACACTGCTATTAATTGCCCAGTTTAAAAATCGGCAACGCAAAAAGAAAAGAAATACATGTATGTACCCGAAGAAATAGCACAGTAGTTATTTTATGCACAATACTTGATGAAAAACCACAAAGAAACTGGTCTGCAATAAAATCAGTTCAAACTGAGTGATTGGTTTGCCTGCGATAGAGTCCAACCGCACGATTGACACTGTTTTCGAGAAAACCTTCTTCTTTTTTAACTTAAAAAACCCTACACCGCTGACAAAAGTAAGCAGCAGTTTCACGTTGAACCCGCTTACTTTACTTTCCGTCCAATCATTCTTTCTTCAAAACCTCAGCGTAAAAAGCAACATACAAGCAGATTAATCTGTTGCCATTTCAATCGCAGCCGACAGACAACAGCCACAAAAATACCAATAAAAAAAAAAAAATAAAAAATACTGCTGTACCATCGAACGTCCCAATCTGTACTGAACCACAGACTTTAGTGCGACACTGATCTCTGAGCATATAGCGCACGCACACACACACACACACACACACACACACACACACACACACACACACACACACACACACACACACACACACGCACAAGCGCATGCCCGTTCTCACGCTTGGGTAAGGGAGGGGGGTACACGGTCTACATATGCCTCCAATACCAGTATCTCTTCAATCGGAGTGATCCACAAACGCGCAATTGCAAAGAGCATACAAAGCGCGCATCACCTGTCCATTTCAAACCCGCACTGACACATGCGGCTAGCCATAGCACCAGGACCGACCTTTGATTGGTTGTTTCGGTCACATGACGTACCTTCTATACACTGCTCTTCCGTAGCACACATTTTGCATGTTTAGGGAAAGGCTAGTGTTTGGGCTAGGGTTATGATTTTATGACTGGATTAGCCCTAGCCCTACATGATCTACATTCCCCCTTGCATCCTAAAGCCCGCGGACACTCCGGTGTGTTAACGGAGTGATCCGCGGATCTAGATCTGCGTTCGCTTCCTGGTTGGCCAACCCGTCCCTAATAGTCCCTACGGTCTCTGTGGACGTAAAGCAACACTGAACAAAAGGTTGGCCAGTGTCGTCACCGCATCTTTTACGTAAAATTTTCATTGTATCTTTATTTTGTTAGCAAAATATTTTGGCTTAAACCAAACCACAACACTTGAAGAAAGAGGAGAGCCGAAGCGGAATCGAATCGAGGTCCTTCTGCTTACCAGCCAACGCCTTACCGCTTGGCTAAACCAGCTCACTACAAGGTTAAATACAACTTAAAACCAAAACCTCTTCACTGACGTGAACCTGGCAGGTGTTCCAAATTCATCTCGACCTCCTCGAGTGCCCTTACAGTCGAGAAGATCAGTATGAAAGACCGCAGCGATAAGGTCAGGGGTCTCTTTTCTAAAGTGAAAAAGACAGACGATCCGCGAGTTCATTGGATGTGTGTGGTTGTGACAGGAGGAACGATAAATCAGTCGGGCTCAAGTGGGGATTTATTCATCCAGCATGAGATACGGCCACATGGACAAAAGCCCATAGCACTGGTTATACAGTAGGTTTGAAATTGCGGCTGGGAACAGCTCCCCCCCCCCCCCCCCCCCCCCCCTTTCCTTTTTTCTTCCTTCTTTCCTTTTTCTTCTTCTTTTCTCCTCAAACTCTCTTAAATATTTCTTCTCAATCCAAATCGCTTTGGAGAAGAGAAGGAACTCGCGCAGATTGTTGCATGTGACTTGTTTGTGCGTGTGATCGTGCGCGCGCGCGTGTGTGTGTGTATGAGAGAGAGAGAGAGAGTGAGACAGACAGACAGACAGACAGACAGACAGACAGAGACAGAAACAAAAACAGACAGACAGACAGACAGACAAACAGACAGAGACAGAGACAGAGAGTGAGAGACGGAGTGAGATTTATTCCATTCCCTGTAATTACAGGGCTGGGAGAAATATGAAAACAGTATCCTGTCTGAATTTTTCAAGAACGGTTATCAGTATTTGTGTTCAACTCTTTCGCATGCGGAGTTATAACCAACATCTTGCAACTTCAGTATTATAATATAATTATCCTCAATCCTCTGAGGGCCCGTGGCACAGCAACACCGTCGTGAAAAGCACGTTCATCGCGTCGTTTTGAAAGGACGCGAAACATAATAAACAAACTCCAAGCACTGGTACACGACATCCTTCCTCCAAAAAGGAAGGTGCTGGAAAGCGATGCGCGGGGCGTGCACAGTAATGCTATTATCAAGAATAAAGCGACTGCAATGGCAGTAGATCGAACTCCTTTCTACACACATTAAATATGAATGATGTGTACAGAATGCACAGCTTCTAACCCATTCTCTCCTTGCCCAGAGGGAAAAAAACGACAACATAATCCCAGAGAGGGCACACACCGTGAACAGGGACCTATATATATATATATAATGTACATAATATAGGTCCATGCCGTGAAGTTGAGCACAGAAACAGTTGTACACAAACGTAGCACTGGTCAGCACGCGGCCTGATAGCCCTGCCCCCTGTGCGGCCGTAGCGGGGTAGCGGACCTGAAGGTTCCCTCCACGTCCTCAGAGGCACCCGTTAATGAGGGGTCGTGCCTTTGATGCCAGCTGGGACGTAAACTGACCGTAACTGATGGCGTCACCTGCATCTGTGTTTGTGCCCCGCAAATCGTGGAAAGACGCAATGGCTAAACCAGAGGTAACTGGTAGGCGACGAGGAAGGGTAATAACTAGTATAAGTCAGATTTGCATATGCACACCGAGAATTATCACATAAATAGACCTAGATAATGTCCTGAGTCAAACATTGACACTTGCTTCACATACGAATCTCGACCAGTGGTAACTGGCAGGCAATGCGGACGGACTAGGATAATAAGTCAAAGATCTGCACATGCACACAGCTGCCTGTAAACACAACACGCCGAGAATAATTATCACATAACAGACCTAGGTAATGAGTCAAGCACCGAATCTGCATCAGTTTTCAATGCGAATCTTGAACAGTGGTAACTAGCAGGCGACGAGAAAGGGTAATAACTAGGATAAGTCAAAGATTTGCACATGCACACAACTGTAAACAACACACCGAGAATAATCACATAAATAGACCTAGATAATGCGTCAAACACTGACACTTGCTTCACACACAAATCTCGACCAGCGGTAACTGGCAGGCAATGAGGAAGGATAATAACTAGGACAATAAGTCAAAGATTTGCACATGTACACAACTGCCTGTAAACAGCACACCGAGAATTATCACATAAATAGACCTAGACATTGAGTCAAACACTGACACTTGCTTCATACACGAATCTCGACCAGCGGTAACTGGCAAGCAAAGCGGACGGACAATAACTAGGATAATAAGTCAAAGATTTGCACAGGCACAGAACTGCCTGTAAACACAACACACCGAGAATAATTATTACATAACAGACCTAGATAATGAGTCAAGCAATGAATCTACTTCAATTTTCAATACGAATCTCAACCGGTGATACTTTATAGGCGATAAGGAAAGATAATGACTAAAATAACACGTCAAAGCTTTGTCCATGCATAGAAAAAATGCCTGCAAACAGCACAGGAGAATTAGCACGTAATATATTTATCTAGATAATGAACGGTAAGAGCTAAACACTGATATGATATCTTCTTCAATTTTCAACACGACCTCGACCAGTTCAAACTAGATTATCAAAGTTAATATATAACTATAAGAGGAGACAGGGCTGACTGTTCATAGGTCACTGCCGGTTTTCGTTAAAGTAATAAACAGGAAAAAACCCGCAAAGATCATACTATATCCTCGTCTAGCCTACCTCTTATGCGAAACAAAAATGTTTTTGGTATTCAGGCAAATAACTGTTTTAACCTTCATAATTATTGGTTTCAGTTTGTGCACTCGAAACTCGTTTTTTCATCGCGGTCTGAACTAGAACTTGGCCAACAGCAACCAGAACGGAAGAGAAACTGGTTCCCTGGATCATCCGCGGTGTGCTCATCACAACCTTGAAGAATGTGTTCGCACACTTACATAATAATAAAAGTAAGGGTCCAGTTGGCAAGGAAAGCCGGATTCAAAGAACTCGGCAACTCCGTCTGTCAGTTTAACGCCGAGACGGAACTGTTTCCGAAGTGGCACTGGAAGGGTTGAAATCTCAGAAATTGTGCGAGAAGGTGGCGAGGAAAGGAGGGAAGGGAGCTGACCCAACCTATGCCCATAACACTTAGTAGTACTACACCTCTGTCTCTACCAGGTTCCTGCACGAAGATGCCGGGTTTGCGATGCTATTTCCTTGCGAAGGCCAAAGTCATTATAGCCACGGCAGTGTCTGTACACAGGAACCTTTCAAAAGGAGAATCGACAGAACAAAGATATATATATCCGAGCCCACAACAAGCAGTCTATCAAGTCTAACTTTTATCAGGTACAAATTTTTGGCAGTTCAAATCAAGGCCTGTTCTGTTTGTCCCCCGATACAAAGAGCGTATAGAGCTCTGCACAAATCTTTGCCTGATAGGCGTGTCAGAACGATGCGCCGTAAAGGCAATCGGACCTTGCAGCGTGTTCTACAACCAGCAGTGAAAGTGGGCCATACTCCTGCCATCCCGGGCAGAAAACAAGGTGAGATACAGAGGAGGGACGCGTCATGATAAAAACTGCAAGGCTGCAAACACTGTAACCCGCAAAATGACTGGCAACCGAGAATAGGGGGCAAATCTGGCAGGATAACATAATTTCAGTTTTACGATAACAGAAGTACAACGTTCAACATTTCCAACGCTCGTGCGCGTGCTCATGACATTATTCAGAAGTTGGAAGGCTTCTTGTAATTGTCAACAAAGGGAGTTTATTAACGCTTGGAAAAAAAATCTCAGGAACACAACATCAAAAACCTGCATCGCCTGCTAGTACTTGTGTTTCAAGCAGACTTTGGAGAGAAAAAAATTGTATTAGCAGAAATCTGAAACAGAACCGAGGCCCAGAGCGCTCGTGCAGAATCAACAACAAAGACCCGAGTCGCCTACGGTGACTCTCACATGGCATGCGTGTAAATACAAGGTACATAAACTCCTCCAGATGTACATCCTCGTACACGTTTATGTACACGCAGGCCATGTGTGAGTCACCGTAGGCGACTCAGGTCTTTATTAGCACCTTTTGCATGCTTTTTCATTAGGCGACAAGACGACTCCTAGTCTCAGTTTCCAAAATGAATACAAACTATCACAACTAAGTATAACATTGAGCAGAACTACTGGAAAGCAGGCAAGTTACTACAAACACTAGAACAGTAAATAAATAATTAAAGTATTTGTACAGCGCAAAATCGTGCCCGGAGAAACCCATTCTAAGCGCATACACGCAGAAACATACACAAAAGCACCTGCACAGACGAGTACATTGACTACACACAAGTTAGTTTCCACCATACTTAAACTGATAACAATTTAAGACTTGGAGCGGAGGAAGATAGCAACGCGAAGCGCAAAGCAGGACACGTCTACTGTTTCATAAAAAGGAAAGGTCTTGATGTTAGATCTAAAGGAGTCCAGAGAGGGTTACGAAAGTTATTCCAAATTTTACAACAGTTAGTACCAACGTTACAAAGTCTGGTCCGTGTCCAACGCCCCGAGCAAAAAGCATGTAAGTCCAGATTTTAACGATCACATCACCGGCCAGTCTCCCTGAATGTGACAGGTCATCCATCCAGCATGTCAGATGATGGCTCACCGCCTTGTTAAGCTGTCCATGTCTATGTGAACTACACGGATAAGTCTGCTCACGAAATCTACCGCCGGACAGAGCATAATTTTGTGTTGTTTCCTACATGTAGGCTTGCATCAGCTAGGCAAATTTTAAAATTCAGTTTCTTAATGGGCTGGTTTGTTTCGAAATCAAGAGCCAGAACTTCTCAAATTTTTGGTTCACAGTAAACATAAGAATGAATGCCTACGGAGGAAGATTTGAAGTGTGTGTGTGTGTGTGTGTGTGTGTGTGTGTGTGTGTGTGTGTGTGTGTGTGTGTGTGTGTGTGTGTGTGTGTGTGTGTGTGTGTGTGTGTGTGTGTGTGTGTGCGTGCGTGCGTGCGCGTATTTGCGTTAAATATGGTGTGTGTTGTTGTTGTGTTCGCATTAAATGGTGTGTGATACTGATACAGCCAATCACAAATTTCCGATTTGTGTAAGTAGTTCGCCGTTCCGAGAAGCCACGCAGGTCGACTTTAAGACGTTATTTTTAAAGCCCAGCGACATATATATTATATATACTATATGCCATCAGTATTTTATATGCCATCGGCATTTTAGCTCAAACCAGCCATGCTGTCCTGCAAATTGCTTCTCGTGGCTATGAGAGTGTAACCTGAAATGATAGCGCAGGTCAAGACTATCAATTTAAATAAAGATGTCCACCGAAGGCACTACTGTGTCACTGAAAGCACTGCACATATTATCCATATACGTCACGCATGTTAGCAAATAATCCACTTTTGGTTTAAACTCGTTTATATAATTATAATATATGCCTTCTTTTGCCCCTCTGATAGAATCACGCCAGTTTCAGGTGTGACATGGCACTCACACATTCGCAACAGAAATACCAAGAATTATTGACAGCATAACAAAGCATGCAAAACCACCCCATTTTCTTCTCATTTTCTACACTGACGTCAGATTCCTGTGCAGTGGTACAGGCCAGATTCAGTAATGACACAAACGCATGACGTAAGTGATATTCTAACACCAACAAAGAGCCCATTGTCGTCGGCATAAAACTGCCGTAGAACTAAGCGACAGCTCGTACATCGTCTCTCGACTCTGACTGAAAGGCCGCCAGACTTTATCGACAGGAGCAGAAAGAGACAAACGAGCAACAGGAAGTCAACACCACAGAGGAGAACATTTGGCCTCCAGGGAGGCCCAAGGACGCCCGGCCGTTGTCCCACTATCAGCAGTGCCCAGATGGTGCAGAACGGACCGCGGGGACCAAGCTGACTGCAACGCAGAGAATCCAGACTGCGTGAAACTGTTTGGGATATGATTCAGGTAATATTTCAAAAACTGCGAGGTGTGGTTGCAAAATGCGAGAATAATGTACGCGTGTGCTCAGTGTCATACATATCTCGAATTCGAAACCAAGGGAGCGGATATACTCTCTTTGTGAAATGTTTAAGTACTTATTAAGTAAACAGTTCACAAAACGTAGTACACAAGTCGTGTTGTGTGCTTGAAAACAGATCCACCAAAATAGTGGCTAGCCAAAGCAACCAAAAACATTGTATATGTGACGTAAACATGGTGCTTAACGTCCACAGAAACCGTAAAGCTTATTAGGGACGGAGAGAAGGGGGGGGGGGGGGGGTACGGAGGTGGGAGGAGAGGGAAATTATATACCTATCGCTACACTGTCACCACCAGAATGACTCCTGCATTAAGATGGGCATTGATGAGAGCCATTTTAATGTTTCATTAATTGTGAGGGACAAAATCACAAGACAGTGTCCACAGACCACAATTTTGAAGAGAAAGGAGAGCCGAAGCGGATTCGAACCGAGGTCCTTCTGCTTACCAGCCTAACGCCTTACCGCTAGGCCAAACCGGCTCACAAAATATATGTAACGACAAAAATAAAAATAAAAATCAACAAGAAATCAACAAAAACCCTCAAACAAAATCGCCATCCTCTCTCTCTCTGGTTTTGCTGTTGTTGTTCGTTTTTTTTTTTTCTCTTTTCCTTCTCAGTCAGTTAAGTGAACATTATTTTGAGTATCTGGCCAATCAGTCGGTGAATTACTAATCTACACCAAAACATATGAATCCGTAAACATATAAATAATACACTTGCACGAGCTTATAACTTATAAGACAAACCAATCACAGTACCTGGAAAAGAAAGTTTCTTTTCGATCTCTTAATCTCTACACAAGCAGCCACCATGGCCAAACATGGTACGTGGACAAACAAGGTTTCAAATATAGCTGCTTGAGTTTTCCCTGTGCAACGTCGTTATTTCCAACGGCAGCTTATCTAACCAATTCAGATTCAGTTTAAACATTCAAAGTATAACATTACAGCGGTGTCGCTTCAATCCAGACAATGCTTAATCCACCGCTTTTGGGTCTTGCTCATGCATTGTCAAACTTCTCTGTAGTCTGCGGCAATTTAAAAGTTTTACTTTTACAGCTTTAAATACATCGTTTCGATCACCAGACGAGTTGGGTATTATCAGTACGACCGCGAATAGTTTACCATAAAGTGTGCACCCTACGGCACCGTTAACGTAAGTCGGTAAGAAGGGAGATGAGGATCAAAACGATAATTTGGCAGAACCTGTGAACAGCGTGTATAAGTTCACGAACCGTATCAGAATGAGACCTCAGGCAGGTAGTACAGCAATCTGTGCCGGGAACTGGTGTGGAACGATCTTTTGCATCAAGAGGAAATAAGCAGTTCATAATACTGTGCCTATTTCACACAGCAATACGAACAGTGGAATGACACAGGCTACAATATGGTTCCGCTTTCTGTCAGAGAGACAGTGTGGCCTGAGGCTTTGCCTGATGTCATCTGGTTTAATTTTATATAGCGTGATACAATCATATAGATAGATATGCACGCTCGCGCGCACACACACGCACGCGCACACACACACACACACACACACACACACACACACACACACACACACACACACACACACACACACACACACAGAGTTAACATACTATATATAATTAAAATGAAACAAGAAGAGCTGGAACACCAAACTAATTCCCTTTCCACCATGCACTTAAAATTTATGTCTTTCTGTTCGTTTGAACAATGGTATGGCTGCCAGTTTTGGAGGTATTTTTAACGTACGCACACACGCTGATGTATGCATGCGGTTGACCACACGGGATGTATAAATATAGTCTGCACGGAGACAAAGGCTAAAGGACTCGGTATGAAAATTAATCAAATCCTTTACTCCAAAAATTTATGTAGTAAATTTTTTTTTCTTCGGTTGCTGTAGCGCTTCCTAGCTGCAGCTTCTGGGGGTCATCTGGAATAATATATATATATATATATATATATATATATATATATATATATATATATATATATATATATATATATGTATATGCAACTGTACACAGACAAATGCATTCCATAAGGTGAGAGGACTGCGTAAGTGGCCGGTTGTTTTTGTTGTTGTTTTCTTGTTGGGTTTCTGTGTGTGTGTGTGTGTGTGTGTGTGTGTGTGTGTGTGTGTGTGTGTGTGTGTGTGTGTGTGTGTGTGTGTGTGTGTGTGTTTGGGGGGTGTTGTTGTTCTTGGGGTTGGGTTGTTTTGTTGTTTTTGTTGTTGTTGTTTTCTTTAAGAAAAAGTTTATTATTGTTATTATTACACCGCCGCAAAGGTAGCCACACGCCACCTCCGGAACAGTTTAAGTAAGGGAACACGGAGAAACATATTATCCCAGTCATATCAGAATAAGACGACGTCCGCTTGTAGTCTCAATGATAACAGACGCTATTCGCCTAGATCGTCTCAGGAACCGCTGTTAACGTTCGTGTTCTCCTACTGCGTTCGGGTGTCGGCGCGCAGTAAACGAAACGCGATACAACGTGGGTACAATGTTACGCAAAACATTCTCTCTTCTCTCTCACGCCCCTTAGCATTCCATCTCTCTGTGTCCTTGCTTAGCTACCCCTCGCGCTGCTCAGCATTCACGTCAGCCAAGGCGTGATAAGCACACTACAGAAAATTACATCGTAAGCTTAGCAGTAAGGAGGAGCTGTACCCTACTCCTACCCGGCTGAAGCCGCCCAGCATTCAAACCGGACCGTGAGACGCCGGTGAGCCGGTTTGGCCTAGCGTTAAGGCGCTAGGCTTGTAAGCAGAAGGGCCTCGGCTCGATTCCGCTTCGGCTCTCCTTTCTCTTCAAAAAGGTTCTGGTTTGCGGGCACTGTCTTGTGACTTTGTCCCTCACAATTAATGAAACATTAAAACGGCTCTCATTGTTGCCCATCTTAATGCAGGAGTCATTCTGGTGGTGACAGTGTAGCGATAAGTATATAATCTCCCTCTTCCCCTCCAACCCCCCCCCCCCCCCCCCCCCCCCAACATAAGCCTTACGGTTTATGTGGGCATAAAAGGTTCAAAAGAGCTGTATTTATTAGGACAAAGCATACAAGCGAATGTTCGGGGTAATCCCCTTTATCACACAAAACGACAATTTAAAAAACCCAGTTAAACGGTGAAAAACAATGAAAAAGGAGATGAGAGCTAAAACACTTATCGGCTTTTGGTTGAGCTATGTTCTTTTCGTGTCCAGTGTCTTAGCTCTCCATCTCATTTTCCATCGTTTTCCCCCATTTAACGGCTGTTTAAGTGTCACTGTTGTTTAAGTGTCGTGTCGTAGTTTGATAAAGTGGATTACCCCCAAAAATTCGCTTGTTGTGTTCTGTAATAATAAATAGATTTATCCGTTTAACTGCTGTTTAAGTGTCACGTCGTAGTTTGATAAAGGGGATTACCCCCAAAAAAATTCGCATGTTGTGTTCTGCACTAATAAATAGATTTCTTTTGATCCTGTTGTGTGTTTGGATCATACAGTA
This sequence comes from Alviniconcha marisindica, assembly GCA_018857735.1. Classification (NCBI taxonomy): domain Eukaryota; kingdom Metazoa; phylum Mollusca; class Gastropoda; family Provannidae; genus Alviniconcha; species Alviniconcha marisindica. Next base: position 29,352 of record JABMCL010003710.1, on the reverse strand, counting down.
CACAAAGCCTGCCCAGCATAAGTTTCTTTGTCTACATCGAGGGGAATAAATCTGGGCGTCTTCCGGAGAGAGGCGACAAAGGCAGACGTGTACGAATGATGATGAGAAGGGCAACCACTCACGACTGTCCTTGTCATCGTCATCGTCCTCGTCCTCTGTCCGAGCGCTAATCAGTGTCATCACAAACCCGCCATGTCCTCGCGTCCTCTGCTCTTCACCGCTATTACCATGAAGGGAGTTATCTGTCTCGGTCGTCCCAAGTCCGCCCTGTGGGAAGACTCACTGAGTGGAAACAAAGGGGAAAATGTAAACTGCAGGGGAGGGAGATGGGGGGGGGGGGGGGGGGGGGGGGGAGTAAGTAACTTGGTGTTTTACGCCCAGTCAGAGTTCAGGAGCTGTGTGAAAGTCGAGGTGGCCGTCCTGGGCTCCCCGTCCTAATGAGCCTTATGGTTTCTGTGGACGTAAAGCAACATTGAACCATGCTTACGCACTGGTCAAGGTTCGGTTTGTCCCTAATATGTCAACCGACATCCAAGGACATTAAGCTCTACATCATCATCATTTACGCCCAGTCAACCAGTGCGGTTATATCAGGACAATAGAGGGGATGGGGAGGGAAGGAGGGGTCAGAACTGAACTTGGTCTATAAATTATCACTGCCTTGGACATAACGCGCATCAGCATAAATTATCCAGGGGTAAAACAAACTTTTAAATAATTGTATGTGGTGACAGATACCTAGAGCTTCATGTCCTCGGATGTCGGTTGACATATTGTTAGGGACAAATTGTGACCAATGTCCGAAGCATGATTCAATGTTGCTTTACGTCCACAGAAACCGTAAGGCTCATTAGGACGGAAAGCCCAGGAGGGCCACCTCGACTTTCACACAGCTCCTGAACTCTGAGCAAGTGTAGTGTCTCTGATCAGACTTAATTGCCACAGCAGTTTAGCCGCGTATCGCCAGCACACGTGATACCCACTCGTACAGCAAAATTCGAAACGCATCAATTTTACATCTCCCTCCACTTTGAGTTCGGGATGCCATGACAGCCTTTGGCGGCAGTTAACTGAGCGTGCACGGTCAACCCGACCTCGTATCCTCCGACCGGTACGATAACACACAGTGGAGGGGGGGGGGGGGGGGGGGTGCGAGGGGGCGGGGAGAAAATGGCGAAATGATGGGCAAGATTGGAGCTGTTGTCATGACTGTCGTGTCAAACAAGCGGTCATCGCGCGGTTCACTGGCCCCAGCAACTGATTGCACGGCCGTGCCACTGGTCGCCTCCTGGCTGACCATCGGTCAAGCCGCGTCCGTTAACAGCAGCACCGCGGGCAACGTTAATGAAGTGGGGAAGTCAAATGATTGTTGCAGGCTGAGTAAAACAAAACAAAAGTGTACGTGTCCTGCTCCCGTCCTAAGTTTCTGACAAGAGGCAGAATCGAATCACTTCAGCCAGTCCATTCTCTGCGGCATATAAAATACATATGCTTCAGCTTTAACCGGTGTTTGTGAGAGAAACACACGACAGACGAAAACAACACACACACACAACACAGCAGCAACACACATATATATAGAGAGAGAGAGAGAGAGAGAGAGAGAGAGAGAGAGAGAGAGAGAGAGAGAAGAGAGAGAGAGAGAGAGAGAGAGTAAGTTTGTTTTTTTTACGCCCAGTCAACCGGTACGGTTATATCAGGGCGATATATATATTTATAGAGAGAGAGAGAGAGAGAGAGAGAGAGAGAGAGAGAGAGAGAGAGAGAGAGAGAGAGAGAGAGAGAGAGAGAGAGAGACAGACAGACAGACAGACAGACAGAGACGAAGAGACGAGACAGAGAGAGAGACGAGACAGAAACAGAGAGAGAGAATCCCAACCCCCAAACTGCCAGATATACCTGCGATTCACACGAAACTAATACCCTTAAGTATGTCGAAGAACAACAAATGCCATCAAAATGTCAAAGTTCTTAATTCATAACAAATGAGTTATTGGGAGTGTCGACCTCTTCAGGCTAACAAGCCACAAAATGGCACAAACTGTTTAATTACATTTAACTATCAGGAACCTATTCAAAACAACAGGTGAACGCTTCCTTCCACATCTTCAGGCGGTCCAGATAAAAATTCCTCTGGACGAATAAATAATCGCATTACCCACGGCTACGCCAGTCATGAAACCCCAGTCACAAACAGTCAAATTCATAGAAAAGAAATTTCACGAAGGTCCAGACGTCTCCCCTGCCAGGACAAGCGAAGCGGTCCAGGATTTATAACCTTCCAGCTCCACCAGCCACCCTTCAGTTCGGACGATTACACAACAAACGGGTGGAGGGAGGGAAGCAAACGGGTATGATGCAAATAAGTAGCTCTTTACTCGCTGGCCTTGTTCAACAGGTATGCTTGCCAACTGACGTCCCACCGGGTGGCACCCGATGCTTCAAACTGCCGGGCTCAGGCACCTCAACTGCAAGGTGTTTACTTCCACCTCGTCTAACGCTCCTCAGCATGGTCATTCACGACCCCGACTAATCCACGGAAGGGCTTATTATGTATACAGTATCGACAAGTACTTGCGCGGTCTCCAAACAGAAGGCATGCTTCTTGCAAGAGATTAACATCAAGGGCGAGTTCAATAACAGCCCTACTTCGAGTATTAGACGTTAGCTTTAAACTTTGAAAAACCCAGCATGGTTAAAATGAATATATCTTCCCCCCTCCTCCCTCTTTTTCTCAGTGTGTGTGTTTGTGTGTGTGTGTGTGTGTGTGTGTGTGTGTGTGTGTGTGTGTGCGTGTGCGTGCGTGCGTGCGTGCGTGCGTGCGTGCGTGCGTAGGAGAGAGAGAGAGAGAGAGAGAGAGAGAGAGAGAGAGAGAAATTCTTTGTACACTTTGTATCGATTATTATAAGGATCCTTCATCGAATATTCGTTATTGTATAACATGTAGCTATGTTCTCTGTGTGTGTGTGTGTGTGTGTGTGTGTGTGTGTGTGTGTGTGTGTGTGGTTAGTGTTATTGTAATGCCCTGTGCTGTGGTACTGTTTGTGTATGTGTGTGTGTGTGTGTGTGTGTGTGTGTGTGTGTGTGTGTGTGTGTGTGTGTGTGTGTGTTATATATGTGTGTGTGTGTGTGGGTGTGTGTGTGGTGTGTGTGTGTGTGTGTGTTGTGTGTTAGTGTATTGTAAAGCGCCCTGTGCTGCCACCTTGTGTGGTAGATGGGCGCTCTAGAAATCCTCTTTGTTATTATTATTATTATTATTATTATTATTATTATTATTATTATTATTATTCTGCAGTGCTTGCATAAGCAATGAAGAACATTCTGCAATATGCCAGCACTTTGTGTCAGTCTCAACTCAATTATGCTTCAGCCTGCTGTCGAAGAATTAAATCCGTTTTCATACCCAATGCTGGAGACACCAAGAAAATTAGCGGTCCTCAGGAACAAAAGCAGCACGGATTGCATGCACCAGTTTTACGATGATGAAAAAGGGATGGGTGAAAGCAGTAATTGTTCAGTGCAATCTTTAGCACGTGCAGAACGGTGCACCCAGTCCCTTTAATCTTGACCTCATTAAGAAGAACCGCTTTGTGGGCTGGGTTTCGCAGACTGCCTGGTTTCCGGCAGCGTGAATCATGTATACCCCAATCAGCCAAATGGAAAATTTACAGCAGACTGTCCATCTGTCTGTCTGTCTGTCTGTCTGTCTGTCTGTCTGTCTGTCTGTCTGTCTCTCTCTCTCTCTCTCTCTCTCTCTCTCTCTCTCTCTCTCTCTCTCTCTCTCTCTCTCTCTCTCTCTCACGAATCATGCACATTTAAAAACAACAACTAATAACAGACTGCTGGACCTGCATTCAGTCTCTTCATCAATTTCTAACAGAAGCTTTAGAAAACAAAAACAAAAAGTAAACTTCCAACATCGTTGCTTAAAGCGTTTCGCCAAACTTGAGTAATGAGTCTCAACATTCTTTTTTTTAGATCGGAACGTTGATAAATAAAACAACAAACAAGCAATCAAGAAAGGAAGCAATCGACTGATCTTGTAATGGATCAGTAAAGCTTCAAACCGTGACCTAGCGGGCAAAAACGAAGAAAAATAAATAAATAAATAAAAGGGGGGGGGGGGGGGATGTTTACATGATGAAGCTGACCTCGATATATATATATTCCTTTCAACGCGGTTCTTTCTAAGCGCAATAAGAAGGTAACGTCAGAAACTCCCCACCACGACACAGCTTGCCGTGCCAGCTAATTCTAGGCCGGCAACCCACCGGCGTGGTCCGAGCTCTGTAACTACAGAAGGCAACGGGTGTTTACGACACATTTGCTAATTGTCGTGGAAACCGCGGCCCTTTGAAATCGGCCACAGGGCCACAATGGTTCCCTTCACAAGACCCAGCCCTTTTCTTTCCTGCCAGCCGATGAAACGGTCGGTCGGTCGGGATGGGGAAGCTAGCTAGGTCAGCCAGTACCGTCAGGCACGATGACTTCAACAACAATACCTCCACTATCGTAGGTGGTCAGGTGGTCACCTCACAAATTTGAGAACTGAAGCTGCAAAATTGCATTTTGGCAGAACTCCACAAACACGCGCTTTGCCATGATCGACGACCTCACTTTTGCGGCTGCAAAAAGTCGGGAGGCAGTTTTGCAGATTCATATTTATTTATTTTGTATCAACTTTGCCGCGACAAACATTCGCTTCTCTTTCGTCCAGCTCAAAGCAGATTTATAGTTGAAATATAGTGATCTGTGACACTAAGCCCTCAAGTCTGCTCTTTAGAAGAGCTCTGCAAACACAATATAGTCGCTGCAAAGTGGGTTGCAGGTTTTCGCTGGAATTTGATTATGCCGCTTTAAAAAATTTTTTAAATAAACCTCCGTTTGGTGGAGCTCAGTAAATGTGTGCTTTGCTGCGGCAAAATTTGGAGCTGCAATTCCCAAATTGCGGCAGCAACCACAATGTCAGAGGTGATGCTCGGAGTGTGGTCCGTACTGTGTCTCGGTGTGTGTAGGTCATCCCGTATCGCGAGGCGCGATGACTACACAATCCCGACACCCCAGCCTCTTCGGCCCACCGTACTTGGATGCGTGCCTTTCGGGATACAAAGCCATTGCACTCAGCTTGGCATGGCTGTGTGATTCAACCACCGAGTTCGCACAATGGGACCCCTCTTTTACGGTAGCCCTAAACACACACACACACACACACACACACACACACACACACAACACACACACACACGAAGAAGCAAAAATGTTCTCAAAAGAGGGTCCGTCCTTGGTCATTTAAACAGAATATAAGCTGGGAAAATAATGTTTCAGAACAAGTGGACTCAAAAGACGGGTCGTGGTCTTTAAAAAAAATCAAGTAAATATGATCTTAAAAGAGGCTATGTAGGTCTTGGTTATTTAAACAGAATATAATGTATCATATAACGTGGTACCAAAAGATGGCTTGTAGCCTTTTGCCGACAGTCCGGGAGACACTCCTCTCTTTGTCTTGCTGAAGTATGTGTTGTCCGAGAATGGTATTAATAATACTCAATGAGACCGAAAGGAATCCGGAGACTGTACTCTGCAGCAAGAACAGTCGTTCTTCTTCGGCGCGATCTTAAAGGAATGTTTGTAAATATACACGATACATCACACGTTCTGATCTCACATGTATGGCCAGGCGGTGAAGTCTCAAAATACGGATCTGGATTCTTCTCTATGCTGGGTGCAGAACATTTTTCCCGCATTAACTTTAAGAGTTGTAGACAGTCGGCAATAATACATAGTCATGGGCCAAACTGGAGTGATTATGACAGCTTTTCGAAAAACGAAATACGAAGATGCAACTGTGACGTTGTTGAGTGTTGCTTTATGTCCACAGAAACCATAAGGCTTATTAGGGACGTCCACCTCGACTTCCACACAGCTCCTGAGCTCTGGTTACTGTGACGTCCGTCACAGGAAATATACTTAACGGCTGGGGCAAAGGCGGATGCTTGCTACCTGCTGTCCTGATGGCCCGTAGTGAATGCTGATGAAGATCAAAATCTAATTAAGGAACGGGACCCGCGCGTACGTATTGGGGAAGACCTGTATGGTGGGGGCGGGGGGGGCTGCAGCAGCCGACACGCAAAAAGCAGAGGAATACAAGAAGACCGGGGGATGGTGGCTGTTTGTACTCTATTGATACGGGTGTCTTTTGGTAAGTAAGTAAACATGATGCTTAACGTCCACAGAAACCATAAGGCTTATTAGGGACGGGGAGAAGGGGGAAAGGGGTATGGAGGTGGGGGAAGAGGGAGAATGATTCCTGCATTAAGATAGGCAGCGATGAGAGCCACTTTAATGTTTCAGTAGGAAGTGACGGAAAAAGTCACAAGACAGTGTCTACAAACCACAACCTTTTTGAAGAGAAAGGAGAGCCGAAGCGGTATCGAACCGAGGTCCTTCCGCTTACCAGCCTAACGCCTTACCGCTAGGCCAAACCGGCTCACTGTCTTTTGGCAACTTTAGCTTGCAACTTTAGCTACGTGAATGCATTGTGTGCATCTGTCGCTGTGAACACGCAAGGTTTTGTATGGAAGTTTTTATGCGCCACATATAAATTTCCATTCATTCAAGCCTCACAATAGAGCCTGTCGTGACAAGGTGCAACTGTTGTTCCTTGGACTTGTTTACCGCCAGGCCAGGTATCTCTATTGCAAGTGTAACGTACTAGCGTCCACCTCGACTTTCACACAGCTCCTGAGCTACGTGACTATATGTTCGTTCATTGTTGCTTTACGTCCACTCACTCCCCCTCCCCCGCTCCTCCCCGTCCCTAATAAGCCTTATGGTTTCTGTGGACGTTAAGCACCATGTTTATTTACTTACTTTACGTCCACAGAGACCAAGACTTCTGCCTCTTTTTCACACAGCTCCTGAGCTATGTGACTATATGTTCGTTCATTGTTGCTTTACGTCCTCCACCCCCACCCTCCCCCCCCCCCCCCCTTCTCCCCGTCCCTAATAAGCCTTATGGTTCTGTGGACGTTAAGCACCATGTTTAATCACTTACTTTACGTCCACAGAGATCTGGACTTCTGCCTCTTTTTCACACAGCTCCTGAGCTCAGAAGGTGCAACAAGTGACAGGACCAATTTACCTCTGTGGACAGGACTCGCCAGACACCCCGCTGTTACGACACGAAAGAGGTGACCAGGAGAATGGGTAACAAGACAGCAGTCATAGGTCAGGAGCTGTGTGAGAGTCGAGGTGGCCGTCCTGGGCTGTCCGTCCTAACGAGCCTTCCGGTTTCCGTGGACGTAAAGATATATTGAACCGTGCTTCGGCATTGGTCACAACTTGTCCCTAATAATGTTAACTGACATCTGAGGACATTAAGCATCACTTCACCACCATCACCACCAAGACAGCAGTCGTGATCCGGTTCGGCCAGGCAGTAAGGCGCCAGCCAGTCCGGTAAGCAGATGGTCGTAGGTTCGAGTCCGCTTCGTCTCTCCTTTCTCTTCAAAAGATGTGGTTGACACGCGGACGCTGTCTTCTGACTTTGTTCCTCACAACAATGCAGTAACCTCTTCATAAGACACACGCGCGCGACACCAACATTAAGTAAAACTTTAGCTTAAAAGCATCTTTTCGCACCAAGAATATTCAACTGTATCTGGATTATTATAGAACAGCGTCTCGTCTCATTTGATAAGCCATTACGACATAAGGACCAAACCGGATTACGCTTTAGGAGGTTGACATTGGGGGCTGTGAGGCAAAGCTTGCACTGGTCAGAGGGACAGTGCACGTGAGACTTCTTTGACTGAGCAGAAGATTCCTCTTTATCTCTGTCTAGATTTCGTTGCACATCTTCTGTCACTGTAGCTTGTAAACCTCTTTTCCACTTGTCTTGAGAAGCACAATGAGTTAAGCGCGCGCGCGCGCGTGCACACACACACACATTGCAAAACGCGTGTGATGTGTGTGCGCGCTTAACTCATTGTGTTTCTCATGGTGTGCGGTTGTGATTTTATGCTTCTCTCTCCCCACATCCTGCGCTGTCAACACGCATGCTCTTGCGTAGATCCGTACCCCCCCCCCCCCCCCCCCAGATTATAAATGATCATTCATTGATTCATCTGATGAAGCGCACACACTGTGTACAATGTATAAAACAAAAACAGAATCTCCTGCAAGTGTCTAAGTGCACTCACGATTTAGTAATTGTAAAATCAGGAGTTAGAAAAGTTTTTTGTTGTTTTTTGTTTTTGCTTTGTTGTTGTTGTTTTTGGGGGGTAGATCTCGGAAAAAATGGACGTTTAGTATACGTCTGCTTTATATGTGTGTGCAAAAAAATTAATTTTTAGAATACAGGCAAAACGTGAACTGACACAAGGACAAAAAGGCACCTCTTCCTCTTGATTTATTTACCTGAAATGCTTCATCTGACAGCTCAGGACAAGGGACAAGCCGTCCATCAGCATAAATCTCATGCCTGACCCTTCAAGCCTTCACCCCCGGCCCGTTGGCCAGCTTCTCGACACGCCCACCGTGACAGTCAGGGCAGAATTAATTAGACCTCCCTGTGGAGGTGTCGGAAATGAGAGGGAAAATCACGTGCTCGGGCACTGGCTACACTACAACACCACGGCTTCGTCACAGGAGCTAGAGAGGTCGATATCTTCGTGGTGTTGTGTTGTCATGTGTGTGTGTGTGTGTGTGTGTGTGTGTGTGTGTGTGTGTGCGTGTGCGTGTGTGTATGTGCGTACGTGCGTGTGCGCGCGCGCGCGCTCCTCAGTCATGCACAAGAAAGACGGAATTCCTTGCATCAGGCGATGCTATATCCTGACCTATTGTATGCCTTTAAAGAAAGAACTTGTCATAGCACTAGTTTCTGTGCAGAAAGAATATCTTTAAAGAAAGAACGTTTCGTAGCACTAGTTTCTGTGCAGAAGGGACCCTAACCTCTGCGTCAGCGGTACCCCATCGCGGAGCCTGAAGACCAATGTTGCCAATAATATGCATAGAGAAACAGACCTGCATGCGATACACCCCAGTGCTAAAAATCCAATTAAAGAGGCAACCCGCTGAGTCTTGTCAGACAGCCAACGGAGAAAAGTCAGATCCATCAGCGAGCCAACATGATTTAATCATAACCATTTCCGCCCGAGCTCACCCTCAAGATGCGCACGTTTGGAGGAAGAAGAAGAAGAAGAAGAAGAAAGTGCCGACAGACAGAGAAGACAAACGGGACAAAATGTGGTGACGGGCAACCAGTTCCACGCCCTTGCGGGCTACCATGGCGATCACACAGCGGCGTATCTCGAGACCCAAGCAAGAGATACATGTATGCATACATGTGCAA